>WBMY01003412.1:267908-321929 GCA_013397315.1 Donacobius atricapilla
GTTGTCTCTTTTTTTTTTTCTTTTTTTTTTTTTTTTTCTTTTTTTTTCTTTTTTTTTTGTGATTCGGTTTGGTTTTCTTTCACTTTGATGGATTTTGCTAAAACAATCATGTTTGAAATTGAAGTAATCTTTTTGGCATAGAAAATAATTTCAACAGTCTGCTTGCAAATTTCCTGAGTGAACTAAATCCAAGTTAAGTTCACAGAAAAAAAAATTATGATAAAAGTTTGCCAAAAACTTTATTGCCCAAAGGCTGGTTGTACAGTACACAGGCTGTTATTGCAAATGCTCCTCTGAAGATTCAGGTGTGATTCCAACACCTGTGGCTAAACTCCTATGGGGGAGACAGGACAGATGGGGAATTAATGAAAATTCTTGGATTTCTCTCTATTATGGTCAGTGATTAACAGAATGATACAATCAGTGTCAAATCCCAGGAGCTGGGAAGAGGACTGTAAGACGAGTAGAGAACTGTGTGCTCTTAGTATCTACATGGAATGAAAAACTCCCTATCTGACCAAATACATATTATTTTTCAGACTACTTGTCATCAAATTTTCTACCTTCTTTGTTATGTCAATAACATACTTCAAGAGGAGTGTAACAAAACAAACCAAAAAAAAAAGGAGAGAGGACACTATATCAGAAAAAAAAAAAATTAAGGCAAGAGTTAGAAGTAGACATAAGGTCAGGGGGACAATATCTTCTTCAGATGGGTTTGTTGACAGAATTCTACATGGAACTACATCTCTGAGCTCTGATCCCATGATATGAAGCATTTTCATGACAATGAGGCCTTAAGGACTCTCTGCTCCTCAATTTCATTCCCCATAGTGCTACAGTATTAGGAATAAGTTGAAGGGTAGAAAACCTCTTTTTGGCTCATAAAATTTCACTGAATTTATGTCTGTGATGCTGAAAATAAAGCAAAAATGATGATAGGAAACCAGAGAAGAGGCAGAAAGAAAGAGGAATGTATGGACAGACTTTACTCAAGCTCTGTCCTTTCTGCCATGGAATGAAAACCTCTAAGGTCTCTGATAACAGTATTGGCATTAATACCTGAAATCAGGTAAAAGAGGTGTTTTAAAAATGTTAGCTAAGTTGAATTTACCTATATCTCTGTGAACCTAGCAGGAACAGTTTAACACCTTTAAAATATTATTACTTAAATATATTTCAAACTCAATACACGACATAGAAAGGATTTCTTTCTTAAGATTAGGTGCCTTGATACAGGCAGTTTTAAATCACCAGTAATTCAGCAGATGGAATACCTTTTGTAGCTTTCAGAGGTCTTGAATTTATTGTCAACTCTTTGAATTAAAGTCTACAAAGCAGAGTAAGCTACTGGGAAATATTGTTAGCATTTTACCTCTGGGGTAACACACTTCAGCTGTTCATCCTCTATGAAACAAAGGCAAATAAAAATGTGTTTCCTCGTGGTTCCCTCTATGTTTAAAAGGCTTGAAACAATTAAACTGAGGTCTCAGAGACATTATTACTCCTATGATTATTTTCTAAACCCAGTTCATTGTAAATCTTAAAATATAGTTCAGTTAAGTATACTTAAATTGTCTTCCAGGCAACAGAAGAGGTATGGCTGGTATAGAAAAAGGTACTTGTGTTGATGCGTATTATTTTAGTGAATTTATTTGTTTATTTCCAAACCTACATATTTATATAAAGGCTATGAACAGATGAACTCATTACACACAGAAAAAAGACACATGAATTGCTCTGAAAAACATGCCAGTAAACATTATAAAAGGTAGGATTCCTAAAGCTGCATTCCGAAATCCAGATAAGTAGTCTGGTTTGCAACAGGAGGTTTTGAGTGTTAAATAGTCTTTTAGTTTGTAATCATGGGCTGAATTTATTTCTGAAGTTAAGCGTGAACAGTTTAGCTTGATTTTTATATTTTTTAAATTTTTTTCCAACTGGATAACCATTTTTTTCCATTTGCCTCAAATGCCTCATAAAGAAGAGACTGCTCCTTATAATTGGTCTGCTCTCACAATATAAATATTCTGACTGGATTAATTTTAAAGGCCTTGAACAGTACAAGAAATAGGATCTGAAAATCAAAAGAAAATTAAATACAACCTTCAAGTCAGATTCCAGGATCTTGTTGTCACTCACAGTATGCATGAATGTCATTATTAGAGATTTTGCTACATGTACAATAGTTTTGGTAGGTCTAATGGAGTTTCCTACATTTGCTAGTATGTTGTAGTAAACTGCAGATTCTTATTAGAATCATAGAATCAAATAGATTGGGAAACACCTGTCCTAGGGTGACTCTATGATGCTTGCATCCCCAATTGTCTGTTCTACTTATGCTGGATATTGAACTCTTGCTTTTAAAACTAGATCTGAGAGTGACCGGGGGAGAAGGAGAAGTGGTGGAATGTCTGAGGTGGCTGTATTTAACACATAGAGATACGAGCTTCAGCTTTCTCGCTCACAGACTGTGATGTCTGCAGCATGGACAGCAGGAGAGAGCTCTCCTTTGCTTTTAGTTAGTTTTTAGCTAGCTGAGGCAGAGAAGTTCCCTGGACTGTGGCTTTTCTTTTTCTTGGAACTGATCAGCCTGCTCTGGACTGAAAACCCAGAAGAGCACCGGGAGCTCACACCTGAGGCTCACCGGGGCCAGGGATGAGGCATTTTCCAGTGCAGGAGGGACTGATGAGAGACTGAGCGAGCTGAGCTACACCCCATGAAAAGGACTTTCTGATTTTGCCATCTCTTCAGAACAGTGAGAGGTTTATTTATATTATTCATTTTCTCATGTCTGTGAATCCTTTGCTTGTTAAATAAACATTTTTTTCCACTTTTCTTGAAGGAACTCTTTTCCTGAACTGGTTGGTAGAGGGGCCGCTTGCATTTGCTTTCTAGAAGGGACCCCTTCAGAGATTTCCTCCCTAAATTTTCCCTGAACCAGGACAAACACCTTAATGAACATTAAGCCCAACCATTAACTCAAGACCATCAAGTTCAACACTAAACCATGTCCCTAAGAACCAGATCTACACATCTTCTAAATACCTCCACTACTTCCCTGGGCAACCTGTTCCAATGCTTGACAAACCTTTTGGTGAATTAGAGGACAGTAGCACACAGCTGTAGAATTCAGGCTCTGGTTTCACAGAACTTCTTGTACATTATGAATTTTCAACATTAAAAATAAAAAAAAAATTACCTCTATATTGAGTAAACAGGCTTCCTCTGTGCTTTAGGTTGAATTTCAGCTAAGGTACTGATAATTTCCAAGGCAGATGATCACAAGTAGCCATGAAATATACTCACTTACTGGCAAATATCAAGTACTAGATAACTCACTCCTCTTTTGTGGGTTTCTAGCCCTCATCCAGAAGCAAGACTAGTGTCAGCACCACTCTTTATTGATAAAGGCTAGTCTAGGGCCAAGAAATGCACAAGCATTCTCTTCAGTTGCTCTAGGTGATCATGTTCCAAGGAATTAAGATCAATTCAAGAGAAGTAAAGAAGACTGAACAGTAGGGTTATGCAGAGGTAAAATATAAAGATGTTGTCTGATTAAAAAAACAAATCAAAATCCTATCTCCTCTAAGAAAATAGCACAAATGGTGAATCAGTGTTAATTTTTTTTATGAAAAAAAAGACCTATGGATCAGACCAAGGGCATGTTTTGCTTTCTACCCAGTGAAATGGAGAGGTCAGAATACAGGGAGTTGGGAAGATGTGGGGAGCACTGCAGTGATTCAGACAGAGAACAAGGAGTGCCCTGACTGAGAAGGTTATTGTTTGTTTCCTTCTCTGCTAAAAATGAACTTCTGAAACAAAACAGATGTCTGAAAACATGATGTCAACATGATCTAAGTAGAATATCAATTTCAGGAGATGTGGAGAAAGTCTTATGAGATAATATACTTTAAGTGCTTGAGAACTTTTGGGTTTGGAATTGTCATAAAAAGTTCCATAGAAGAATGCAAGTAAAACAGGTTTCTGAAATGTATTGTATCTTTCTTTGCTTCATGCAAAAGACCACCAGCTGTGGGTTTCTGGTCTCCTAAGGAAGTGGGACAGATCTCACTTTAGGGGAAATTTCTTTTCTAATGCCAAGAAAGGGAGTCATTAAAACCATTGCCTGGCTACTCAGGCCCCTTAAGAGTAGACCAGACAGACTGTTGATTTTACAACTTCAGTTTCAGGTCGGATGCCTGGGTTTGAATAGGATCATTAAAAATCCACACTGCACCATTTGCAGGATCTAAGAGGAATGAATTCCAGAAGCAACACCTAAAGGGCCATATGGGGCAAGGCTAATACAGGTTGGTTTGAGATCCTGGTAGGTGCCTGTACTCCAGGTTCATCCCACATTCTGACTGCATATTTCAGCATTTATTTCACAGAATATGGAATAGGTTGAATTGGAAGGGACATTTTAAAAGTCATCTAGTCCAACCTCTCTGCAATGAGTGTGGCTTATGCTTTTTATCCAAAGACCACTTAATGAAAAATCCATGGGAACGGGGATGAGGATGCAGTCCCAGGAGAGTGCCTTTCACACTAGACAGAGAGAAACAGACCCCTGCTTTCTTTGCTAGCTCACTCTGTATCTCCATGAATTGTACACTTCTGACTGCAGAATGGTCTAGACTTTTTCTTTTTTCTTTTGTAACATCCCCCGTAGGTTCCCAATGTGATCTTAAATGAAGTTGCAAGAGAGAATCAGGACTATCTCTTAAATGTCCTGTGACTTTCCTGTCCATTATCTGGAATAAAGCTAAGCCAATTTATTGCTACCCAAAGCGAAAGATTTTATTTTATTTTTTTTTCTCTCAGCTGTGCTTTATTTCCAGCTCCAGTCACCAGAATGTACATACTCAGAACAAATTTAACTGACACCCTGCATGTACACAGTATCTTCCTCTGTGATGTTGTTGAAGTTGAGCTTTTATCTGTCAGTTTTGATCTATTATTTGGTAGTTAGGAGAGACACATGCAGGATTTCTTGTATAAATTATTGATTTTATATTGGGTGAGTCTCATAAGTTCATGTTGGAGATGTTAAATAGGCTAGAATTATCTTGCTGACTTTCCTCAGCAGATGTGCAGTCTCATAACAGGTATATTTGGATTTTGACACGCAGCTCCAGCCAAATTTGTTGCCCTTTTGTGGTATTTAGAAGCTATTATTTAGTTTGTAAAATGATGAAATTCTCCCATAGTATGTTAAAGCTGGGGGTCCTTCCCTCTGAAATAAACGGACATAAAATCTAAAATCTGAGAGATTTTTGGGCCTGGAATGAATCAATATTTCATCAAGCCTGTTTACAGGGAAGAACAGGAAAAGAAAACTCTTGCTTTTCAATTTTCCTTTCTATCCCAAATGCTCATTAACTGCTGAGCAATACCGCTTAAGCTTTGAGCTCAGAAAGAGTTTCCAGGGTGGTTTTGACAGATATGGTATAAAATACTCTGTATCTTACTCCCTGACTGTGCTTGGAAAAGGTAGGTGAATACTTTGTAAAGTGAGAAGCCTGATTTACTTTGTAATAATACTTTGTAAACCGGGAAGGCTGATATAAAAAGAATCCTTCTGTGATTTCCTGGCACCATATGGAAATATTGATGAAAAAAAAGGTTTCCACCGAAGAGGTTCATTGATATTGGTGCAATGCACAAAACAAACCCACTGCCACAGACCTTGTGGGGATGCTTGAACCTCCAAACATGACTGTGTGGCTTCTGGCAGAGAGCTGTTTTTAAGCCAGATCAATTCTGAAAGCTCCTTAAGTGAGATGTGGCATGTCTATTTCAGTGCAGACAGGCCCTGAAGGAGAATGTGCTGAACTAGAAAGATTATGTAAAATGCAGAAGCGGGAGAAGACTAGAGTTCTTGGGTTCAGTTCTCTCTAGTCTAACTTAACTAAACCATCAGTAGAGTCAATTTAACACTTCAAGGGCCAGCCATCCTGAAGATTCAACATATTCCTCTCTAGTATGACCATTCCCTTGATATGACTAATACAGATGTTTTCATGAGGTCTACTAGTGTTTTGGGTGGGTTTTTTGTTGTTGTTTTTGTTTGTTTGTTTGTTTTTGTTTTGTTTTGTTTTGTTTTGTTTTTGGTATAGGCCAGAAGAGGCCAGTTCAGGTACTAGAGTGACGCTGTTTGTCACACAGACACAGACATGCACACACACACCCACACTTTGGTGAGAAGGCATGAACTATTTATTTTAAAAAATCTAACTCCATTTTATAGTATTTCTACAAAGGCCAGGGATTGGGGGAGAAGGTTGACACCTCTCCCCATCCCATCGGTCAAGACAACTGTCCATCAGCTGTCCATATCTCTAAGAACAGGAATGAAAACTTTCCTTGAATTTACGGAAGCATTGCTTCTGTTTACATCACCTGTGCCTGAGAAACAACCTAAATCATGAAACTGTGAAACAAAGAGAAGGCTGAAAAATCAGGGTGACACTAGAGATATGTTGTACCATATGAAAACAAATGATAGACTATTCCTATGAAGTAAAAGAGTTTAATTTGAGGAATTAATAACTGGCAATCAGATGATTAAGATAGTTGCTCCAGTCACAACAGGACCAGATGTATGTATTTATCAACACTTTTTTGACACTTCTGGCCTTTCATTCAGGTTTTTTTTTTGTTTGTTTGATTGTTTTTTCTTTGTAAATATGGACATGGCTCCTTGTTATCCCACAGAGGAATGAAAATGAGTTTTGAAACCTTTAACATTTTCAGGAAATGAATGTCTTGGTTTTGGCCTACTCCTTTCCTCCAGTCTCTGTGGGAAATCTATACCTATCTTTTCCTATTAATAATGTCATCAATACCAAAAAAAGTCTAGAAAACTGCATTCTAATTCAAGCTGATATTTTTGCATATATATATTTTTCTATTCTGCATATATTTTCTGTCTCTTCCAAGTCATAGGGGCCCAAGATTGGTTCTGAGAAAAAGGTAATGAAAAGTTTCCAGACTGAGGGAACAGTCCCTGAGCACAGATGCCAGGAGAGAGAGAAAACACATATGTTTACAATGTTTTCCTGGACATTGATACAACTAAGCATAACAGAAAGGAGAAATTTCATGATGCAAGGCTGATATATATGAGTTCTAGTCCCAATATAGATTAAAAAAGGCTAACACTGCTCTTAAATAGTCTCTCTTAATTAACATGCATTTAAAGATAGATAAGTTTCAATCCTATTTGATATTATTATGGTTACTTTGAACTTTCAGGCCAGTCTATGAGGAAAAAAGTGACTACTTGGATTCCAAAGGCCTCCTTTAAAAATGCTCATTTAGGATGCACACTTGAACTAGGGGAGAACACTTCATGAAAATAAGACAAAAAGTCACACTTTCATCACAAAAAGATAGCTTCTTCTGACCTGCTTTGTGTACTGAATCATGTCATGGGATCTACTGGTGCCAGGTTTTGCTCACATGCTCATGAAATGAACATGTTTTAATTAATATTTTTGAACATGTATTAATGCAATGTTTTGTCTTGCATTAATATTTTAAGCTAACATTTGGTCTGCTTAAAGAGCCATGCAGTCAGTGTTGCCCTCTTGTAGCCTAACCTCAGGCTGCCTATCCAATAATACTACAGATCTCCAATTTTTTTTTCCTAACTAAAATTCGTGGGATTTTGGGAGCCATAATAGACTGTGCTGTAGTGCTCTGGTCTTTTGTTTAGTGGGAATACTATGTAGAAAAATTTTATAGCTGGAACCTTTCACTATCGAGAAGAGAAATTTGCTCTCATATATGAGCAGTGATTTTGAAATAACATGATTTTTATGAGATGTATTTCATATTTGTGTGTGTGTCTACAACTGCAGCATTTTATTCAGGCTCAAAGAAATAATTCTGACCTATTTTTTTATCAACCTGTGAAATTTTCTTCAGAACATTCAGCTTGGAATAAAAGCTTTATGATTGTTAAGAACCAAGTTTGAAGCTGAAACATCCTTATGCCTGGACCACATCAACTCTAATATGCAGAGGGAAAAAAAATATTCCAGCTGTCTAACAGATTTTTTGGTGAAAAAGGATAATGAGAGCTACTGTGGCAACGAAAGGTAATCTGGAGTATTGGTTTCTCTTTCTATGAAGAACAAGACTTCAATCTAGCCAATAGGATACTTCTGAGCTAATTTGACATATGAAAATGATAATAGAAATAAATAATGAAAATAGTAATAGAAATAAATTCATTAATAAACAGTAAAATGCCATCATAATTTCCAGGGGTTGCATTGTAGCTCCCAATTACCAGTGGACATGCTATGATCATATATCTCATCTGTGGTTGTCTCTGAGTACTTTGTCGCCATCATGGACTGGTGTCTGTTTTCCTGTGTGTACTATAATCAGACATGAGGGTAGCAATTATTCTTATCAGCTGTAAGACTTGTAAAATAAACAGTATTAACACCTAGGTAAAGTTCACAGCAAAGCTGGGCTTACACATATAATTCCAGGGTAACATTTGGGGTTCTTCAAAGAAGAAAATCAGTTTTTCAGTAAAAGGACAAGTGACTCAACAGGACTAAGATTATAATTTTTACTTTTAAGAGTGAATAAGAAAAGAGAAAAGGAGGAAAAAAATAAGCATTCTTCTGAATCCCCAGAGCTTGTGTACGTGAGCATGTCATGATTCAAAAGACCCTTTCTTTTTACTGTGTTTGGCAGAAATGCTGTGGAAACATATGACCTTTTACATATTCATATGGAGAAAGATGAGTTCCTGCAAACAAAACAAAGGCATTCTCAATTAAATTAAAAGGAGAGACCATTAATTCTGAGAAATTCCAGTTCAATGTTTGCTCATCTGGAAAAAATCTAGACATCAAATTTTTTTGATTAATAGTATTTTTTTAATATATGTTAGACAAATTAATATTTTTCATGTTATAGGAGAAGACAGTTGTTACTTAAAACAAGACTTAGTTCTACTTTATTGCAGAAAGTGAAACAGTCCAAGTGGGACTCTGGGACCACCACACAACATTTTCCATGAAAGTTCATCTGAATTTTTTAATAAAATCATGTTAGAGATATCTGTTAACCCTTTTGTTTTTTCTGTCACTTGTGTGGTCAAATGCAACCCTGGCATAAGTCCAGTTAACTTAAAGGTGTTCCATTAGGATGGACTGCTTTGCTTTTAGCTAATTTGGGGTTATTAAAAAGGGACAAGACAAGGGACTGACCAGTCAGTGTTAAATTTCCTAAATTACAGTTGGGCTCAAGATTTGTTTTGATCATAAATTATTTAGTTACACCATTCCTTCTTTCAGCTTCAACTACTAGTCTGTCTTAGTGAATCTTAGAGATTTTTTTCTTTTAGAAAAAATGAGTATAGTTTCTTCAATATCTTTTCATTATATAGAAAGGATGTACCTAGTCTTAAGATATTGACAAAGATGGGCCCCAAAAAAGAGCTAATTTCTGGGCTCGTGTCTCTGAATCTATTATCAGACAACACCAAGTCAGCAATTTTACCGGGTCCCTTTACCTCTGAACATATTTACTACGTATAAGCTTTGTTTCATTCTGCTTGAATAAATAGGTCCCTTGTGCATCACACTCAAACACACTAATCTGTATTTGAGCACCTCTAACTGCTACATCGGCCTTGACAGAAACCTCTGATGCAATGGTATATCTCATATATTACTGTACTCTGGGTTGTAGGCTCTGCTATTGGAGCTATTAATTCTGAAAAACTGCGTCATTTTTCTCCTAATTTGTGTTAAGTCCTTGAAGTTTGTCAGCTTCAGTGACACCAAGCAACCTCGTAGTTAGTATTTCACACGGGCAGAAACATGGAAAAAATGTATGTATATGTTCACTGCAGTTTTATCAGTGCACAATAGTAAGCGCGTTTAAGGAAGTTAAGTTTGTATGTTTAAAATTGTAAAGCAAACATCCCAAAACATAGGCATTGCAAGTGATCACATGAACAGGTTTCTCTCCTAAATTTAGATTTGATGTTCATTTAAACAAATTTTACTGTCCTTTCAGAAACATCAAATGAGTTAGCAAGATTCACTAAAATACAGTGCCAAGGGACTTCCTGTAGAAAAGGTGAATGCATCTCTAGTACACAGGTGTTTCACATGTTGGTTTGGTTACCAGCTGGAATTAAGTCTGAGTGACTGCCCATTCATTCAACTTTTAAACTCCCAGGAATCCTATGTTTTATTTTACTTACCTATTAAAAATATAGGACTACAACAGAAACAAGCAAGTCTGTCTCTTGCAGGGCAAAATTTGGTGTTACAAAGAGAATGACTGCAAAAACACTTACCCAAACGTACAATATCATGAAGAAAATCTGTTCCCTTATGTTCCTTTCAGTCAAATTGTTTAGACCTGGGATACACAAAATATCTTCACTTGTGTAAAGTCCCCTGCAAAAAAATCTAATATGATCTAAAGCTGTGATTCATACATAGGTTTTCCAGACTTTGTTTTGATAGCCACTTCTCCCTCTGTCCCATGTCTGGGAGAGGAAATCACATGCTCCAATTTTACTTTCACTGCACAAAGGAGTGGAGAAGGGCCAAAACTGAGGTTCTTTCACTGACATTCTTGTTTGAACCAATTTGGATTTTATATCTGAAGGTCGGAATTTTGTGGCTAGTTTAGATGTTGGCTCATTTCAGTTGCTTTTCCCCAACTGTTCGCTGCTCAATAGCTTGCTGAGGATCTGGAACTACATCTGAGATTAAATATCTTTGTCTTTTGCTGCTACACACACGCTCTCATCCACACATGTGAGCATGTCTTGAAAACCAAATGCATAACTTACAGTGTGCCAAAAGAAATGGGTGCTTGGCAAATTTCAGCATCCTTTTTTTTTTTTTTTNTCCTGGCATGCTTAAAACCCTGGAAAGTCACAATTTGCATTCCACATAGGAGTCCTGGATGACTGAGCAGCCGAGCCATACAACAGGATATCCAGCTATTGAGTGCTGCTGTCACAGGTGGCCAGCAGTGCAGCTGCAAAGAGCTTCCTGCCAGGAGGGCAGAGTGGGTCCACAGGAAGAAATGTTCTTTTCCTCTTCCAATCTGTTTTCAACTATAAAGGAAGGCCCAGGCTCACACTCCTACAGTGGATGTGCCTACGCAGCATTTTTCGGCCAGAAAAAAATCTCAGCTAACTTTTCCAACATTAACTGCCTGAAGTGGAGCAGACCATTCGCAGGGTTTCAAACAGTGGGGAGTCCTACCTTTAACACAGAGGCCTTTGAGAAACATTTCATCTTGATTCTATTACTGCTCTGCATAATCATATCATCATTTTATAGCTCACTTAGGAGCAGTCAGTAATGTGCAAAAACAGGACAACAAAAGGAGAAACTACCTTCCTCTGGAGATACCACAAGCAGGCAATTCATATGTTTCCTCTTTTGCCCCACAATCAGCCATAAAAACACTTAAAAGAGCAAAATTGCTTCCAGTCAATTGTGGATTTTTACTGTAAAAAAGGAGGGAGGCAGATGATTTCTGTCTGTGAATTTTACAGGCTAACACTTCAAATCCTGCACACTAACATCCTGGTTAGGTAAAAGCAATGAAAAAGGAAGAGGGTGTTTGTTCATAGTAGTATAAAGAAAAAGCATGCATAAATAAGTTCACTGTGTTCTGACGAAACCTGAGCTTCTTCCCAAGAAGCTCTTGCGCTGGAGAAACACCAAGAACAGAGATTATATAAGGAAGGACAGGCTTCTGAATACTGTTAATAAGGTTAAACTTTTATTGAGACTAAAGGAGAACAGACAGTTAAACAAATGTCAAATAAGAAGTTGAATGTTTTCAGTGAACATATGTATGGCTCATCCATCTAAAATGAAGAGCAACTGTAAATTTCTTCAGAAGTAGGACATTAATGCCAGTCTGAAAGGCCAATGAGATCATAGAAAAAAATTTGACTGATGTCAAGAGATTTCCTAGCTGCCATCCTACAAGCTCATGTGCTGCTGAAGGCATGTACTCTTATCCCTAAAAGGTCCTGTAGTCTCCTGCACTCATAAGTCACTACTGTGTTTCAGACTAAACTTCAATTTTTAGCCTATAGGTCTGAGACTCTTAAACTTAGACTGCAAAAATTTTTGCTCTCCAACAGGTGAATTCTCTATACCCCAGAATAGCTCATATTAATCTGCCAGGGTACTTGGAAAAGTGACACACAGTCATTATTTCTAAAAAGGCTGTAATTAAGACCAGTTATTCCAAGAAACCATCTGGGAACAAGAAAAATATCTTAATGGACTTACTGAGCACAATCAATTTCTTTCATGATTAAAGTGTTCACTTCTCAGCATTTATCACATTCATCATTGGAAAATTTAAAATATGCCTCCTGGTGAGGGCGGATTCCTAAAGCACTCAAGGAACTGAAAATGACACAAACCTGGACTGTCCTATCTTACTATTCTGGAAAACTGTCCGTTAAAAAAACTGACTTAAATCAATAATTTGCCAAATATTTTGACTTGGTTGCTGTGAAAATTGGTTTTTTTTATGAAGGGGGATGCTAAGACCCCAAGTGTAAGATTAATTATACTGTGCAATCAACTGTGTAAACACCAACGATAGCAGAGGAATTACTCTTCAATTGATATTAATGTACCTGAGAGAAAGATCTAAACCTTAGATGTCCAGTATAAGGTAAAAGTATCCATTGATACAATGAATAGGAATTCCTACATTCTGCAGTGCTCTCTCTACTGCAGTTTTAGAGAAAAATGTTCCCTAATGATGATTATTAACTTGAAACTCCTTTCAAATAGTTTCCCACTTTCTCTGAGAAGTAAGTAAAGTTACTGACTTTCCCTTTGATTCAATAACTACCAAGTACCTTCCAGCTAGTTTTATCTTGTCATATACAAATTAGCACTGCAAGTCTTTGAGTTATCTGTCCTTTCTCTCATCTTCACATCTTGGATGTCAGACAAGGACATGAGGAAAACAAGGCAGTACTATGAAATTTCATGTCTTAAAAGCAGTTGGGTTTTAGCTGACCTTTTTTAGCACTGGAAGTCTATGCAAACTTCAAAATACGATGAAACTCAGTTCTGCAAATTAATGCTGAAGTTGTGAGGCAGAGCCTGCCTGCAAAGACCAGGCTGGGGACAGGTCTGAGGCTAGTCACAGAGTTAACACTCAGTTCAGCCTAACATTGAAGCATGTGCTTCAATTCCACTGACATCAGATGGTATCACATTGGGTTTAAAGCATTCTTCAGGGGTGGAAAATCTTACTCCAAAATGAACCACAATTATCTAGTTAGATATTCATTATCCACTTTGATTTAACTAGGAGGTTGTTGAAATTGGTGGGTCCACAGTACCCATCTGTTTTTCAGATTTGCAACCTTGCCATTTCCTTAGTGATATGAAATGACACTGAACAGCCAGACAACACCTGAGTGTCTGGCATAGCCAGTTTTGTCCTCATTGTTGTTTCTTTATGACCAAGGACAGATTTTAAAAACAGCTAGGCTTAAAATCAGTCTTCAGTACACATTGGATCATATTTTTATATTAGGAAAAGAAGGCATCTACTTCACAGGTTTCTTTATTATTTTACCTTTTTCTTTTACCTTTTTTTTTTCTTCTAGAACCAATAGTACTTTAGTAGGAGAACAGATACTTCTTGCTCAATAAGAAAAATAACAAAGAAGAATGATAATGATGTTTTCTTTTTGTGAAAAATAGGTAATGGTCATTAGTTTAGTCAAGGTGCACCAAGCACACTAGAACATGATAAATGCAAACGTATGCAACCTAGTTGACCATTCCATGACTCTTAGCCATCACATAAATTGTCTAGAGAAATAGGTTTCACAGATATCACAGATATATTTCATACTGAAACACTGGATCAACAAACACATGAAGCATTGCAAGTCTAGCATCTCAAAGCTTCCCGAATTATATAAACCAAATTAATCCACTCCATAAATACTATTAAATGATTCTACTACATCACCAAAAAAAATTACTTCCTTATATTTTTTTTTCAGATTTTATTCACTTCGTGCAAATCAAGAAAAACAAACTAGTAATTATTCATATTTTCTAAGACATAACCGTGAACCTCTTTTGCAGATTTAATTAACCTTCAGAGTCACTTTGGAAAGATAGGAGAATATAATGACTCCCTCAAATCACCTTCTCAGTAAGTCCTCTGGGAATTAACAAAGCCTGCTTGTCTGAAAATATTAGAATTGGCCGCCTATCAGTGCTGCTTGATCTTAAGGTTGCTGGACAATTTGCCTTATAAAGCCATTTGTTTCATTTCAGAAAAAAAAATAGAAACTAGATTGAAGACATTTTCTTGTCTACATACAAGTTATCTGTTCAACATATAGACTGATAGATTGAATATTGTCAGTTGACCCCTATGCTTATCAACCATGGAAACTGATACTGAAGCAAGCTACTAAAAACACACTAATGATGCCCATCAAATATGAGATTTTTCTTTTTTTGATGAGCCTCAAAATACACACAAATTAATCAAACATTTTAATTACTATTTTTTTCTTGGTACTCCAAATTTAACCCTTATAAATTTAGACACACTGCACTTAACTGAATCAGAATTACAAGATTATCTCTGCTAACAAGTTCTGGGCACGTGGGAGTTGAGTTTTGCCATCTGGATTTACTGTTAGGATTAATTCCTACCCTGAGCGACATGGTGCATTTTGAATGTATTTGAGAAAAGTCTGGCTAAAAAGCCTACTTAAACTGGTAGTCTACATAGACTAGGCAATAGCTCATGATGTTGAAAGATACTACCTGCCCGTGATCTCTATGATTCATTTTCTCTCAGTGTGGAAAATGTTATGAAAACAACATGAAGGGAAATATGCCCTGCAGAAACAGTGTTTCTCCAAAATTTTTTGTGCTCACACTTACAGTCTTTTACAGTGACCTTGCATTGCTCAGAAGTCTTTGGAGTGTAAGATGGATATAATTTTCCTGTGATGGAAAGAGGGATATTTTAATTTACCTTACAGGTTTCAATTCTTTTGATTTTTGTGCATTGCTTTTCCCTAAGAACATTACCTTGAAAAGTGTCCAGATTTGACTCTTCCAGTACATATTTAACTATTCTTAAGTTTCCAGATTGTCTGACATTTTTCACCAAGAATTTCAAAACCTGCTGTCAGTATCATTATGTTACTTTTTATTAGTTTTATTCCCCAAATTTTAGCAGGGAAACAGACACCATGAATCACTTCCAGTAACTAAGTGACAATCAAATAAATGATCAACTTAGTGCTGGAACACAATACAACCAGATCCAATTGAGTTTTTAAATTCCTGAGAACAGTGTAAGGCAAGTCTCCCCCTGAGAGTCTAAGAAAATAAAATGTGTGTGAGGAAATGCTGTAATAACTGGTAATATATTTCCATAGGGGATACATAGGAATTTTCCATACATCCTCCTAGGATGGCAGTAAACCAGACTCAAAAGCAGAGTGTAAGCCCTTTCCATAGTGCGGAAGGGGGAAAAAAATGCTGTAGAGCAAGGACAGAGGCCCAGGCTCCAGGTTTGATTTTCTGTTGAGAGATGCTGTCACTTGTGCCCAGGGAGTTGCCCAGGTTGCATGACTGATGTTGGCACTGAAGGAAGTTCAGAGCTCTACCAGTCTGTTGGCTTATTGACAGGCATTTACTCATCTCACTTTCAGAGAACATAATGCAATCTATGTCTACATTGAATATCTATTGGGTCAGTAAACCACTCCACTTACACAGAAATTTCTGGTGGTCACCAAAAAAAGTGAATATTTTTCTTTTCTTTTCTTTTCTTTTCTTTTCTTTTCTTTTCTTTTCTTTTCTTTTCTTTTCTTTTCTTTTCTTTTCTTTTCTTTTCTTTTCTTTTCTTTTCTTTTCTTTTCTTTTCTTTTCTTTTCTTTTCTTTTCTTTTCTTTTCTTTTCTTTTCTTTTCTTTTCTTTTCTTTTCTTTTCTTTTCTTTTCTTTTCTTTTCTTTTCTTTTCTTTTCTTTTCTTTTCTTTTCTTTTCTTTTCTTTTCTTTTCTTTTCTTTTCTTTTCTTTTCTTTTCTTTTCTTTTCTTTTCTTTTCTTTTCTTTTCTTTTCTTTTCTTTTCTTTTCTTTTCTTTTCTTTTCTTTTCTTTTCTTTTCTTTTCTTTTCTTTTCTTTTCTTTTCTTTTCTTTTCTTTTCTTTTCTTTTCTTTTCTTTTCTTTTCTTTTCTTTTCTTTTCTTTTCTTTTCTTTTCTTTTCTTTTCTTTTCTTTTCTTTTCTTTTCTTTTCTTTTCTTTTCTTTTCTTTTCTTTTCTTTTCTTTTCTTTNTCTCCTCTCCTCTCCTCATCCAGCATTTTTTAATTCAAATTTGGGTTGTTGTTTGGGGTTTTCTAGTTTTCTCACAGCTTTAATTCACTCTGTAGTGAACTTACAGAGACACAAACCAAGACATATATTTAACGCAATGGTAATGGTTCCCCTTTTCCACATAGCCTCATGACTGGAGCATACGGGGTGCAGGAAATATATGCTCAGATTCCCTCTTTCCTGAAGGGGATTTAGACACTCAAACCTCATCATAATCTCCAGAACGGGTACACTCTGAAGACGTGAGAGAAGGGAATCATCCTTTTTTGCAGTTTTGCACACTTGTTACACTTACAGTTTTCATTCCTAGTTTGCTTGATGTTTTGAGGCAAGTGATTCTCCTTACATAATGTGTATAACTGCTACCATGCTGGAAATGCAGTTCTTAGCTGGATTTCATGCCAAATAACACTATGGAGTACAGAAGGAAAAATAAAACAAAGAAATTTTATTTCCTTCAGCATATGTTCCTTCAGATTTCCAAACACTGAGATGTAAGACATAGGTAATCACTGCAAAAGTAGGAGGATGCTAGTAACAATGACAGTACAATACTTGGTCAGATCTGCTTCAATGATTTGCCAGTGAAGTTGCCATATGTTGAACCATGTTTGTCTTTGCAGTTAGTTACCAGTGCTATTCAGCTAATTTAGAAAGGGAAAAAACCCCCAAATCCAAGGCTTTTTGCCAGACACCAGGAGGCCAGAGACCAGATGCTGGATATCAGCCCAGGGATTGACTGTAAGGTTGAAAATACTGTACAACATGTAAAGGAGAAATGGTCCATTGGCTTTGAGACCCTTCTATTCAAAGGGAAAGAACAGAGGAATGTTTGATTTGTATGCAAACTTAAAACTGCTGAAGAAAAAAAATCACTTTTTTTTTTTTTTTGACAAAGTAGTAATTATAAACAACATGAATAGAAATTAAAGTAATACTACTTGCTACCATTTGAGATCCTCTGAATTTGCAATTAACATATTGGTAGATGTGCTGGTAGTTATAATATCTGTCAGTACATACAGCTGCAAAAGTATTTATGAATTAAAAGCTTTTCACTACTGTTGAATTGAAAGACATCATTAGTTACTGATTTAAAACACATCTTCAGTTGTTACATTCTTGTGGCTTTTGGTTCTTTTATACCCTTTAATTATGTCATGATATTGCCCCATATATTAAAGAATTTATTTTCATGATTACATTATTTTAAAAGGACAAGAAAAACGCCACCCACCATGCTTAAACAAGGTGCACAGACATTATGTTAGTAAGAGTCAGAAGTTATTAGTATTGCCTTTCCTGAGATTAAAAATTGGATGAAAGAATGAAAGCAAAAAATCGCTTCAGAATAATAAAATATGTTCTCAACTACCAGCTACTAGAATTATACTGTATAACCCTATCCAAGTCAGAAATTTCCAAAAAAATTCCACAACCCATCTATCTCCTCCAAAAGCTAGAGGTCAGTTGCATTAAATAATGTGAGCAGACCAAATGAATCACCTTTACATATATCACTTTTAAACTATAAACAAATCATTTTCCAGTACCACAACAGCATCATTCAGTTTAAAATTTCTTGAAGATGACCATCCCAAAGATTCCTAAAATAGTTGAATGACTCTGGCTGAGACCCTTGAACAGTGATATGATGTGGATTAAATCCAGCTAGTGATATGTAACTGTAGTTGTACTTTATCCTTTGCACATGACTTTCAAAGAGGCAAGTAAGTTATTTATGCTTTTGTTTTCTTCACTTAGGGCTTTATGTTAAAATGTCTAAAATTAGATGTGTGCATTATTACCTTTAAAAACACAAATGCCCCTTAGGTGACTTTGATCAAGGTGGCTGCTTTCAAGGAGATGTAGAGGTTTTCTTTGAATGTACTTTCATGCTTCCAGTATTTTTTTTCTTGCTTGTATAAACACTCATACACAGCAGCTCTCTGGTAATGTAACTGCCTTTGTAAACAAATTTGTAAAATAATATTAAAGCCCCATTGAAAGAGAAATGTTTTAACTTTCCCAAAATCCAACATTTAATCTCATCAACATATGCAAAATACACTCTGTAAGAAACTTTGAAGAGATAGTACATGCCACAAAGACATAGTATTTTCTCTGAAATATTTTCTATATTTGACATTTGTGTTGTGAGAATATTTTTAAAGCAATAATTGTGTAATGGTTTTTCATGTCCTTCTAAAAGAAGATAACTGTAGCCAGAATCTACCAGCATGATCACTAAGAATGTGAATCAATACTTGCAGAAAAAAATAGAGAAATATCCCAGAATATTTCTATTTCTCCATTGCTGGCCCAAAGTGATTTTCCTGACTTCTACACATACCCTCTGAGGGAAGGTATTGTTATGAAGACAAAAAATACAGAATGCCTGACAAGATATCTGTTCCTTAATTTGTATTCATATTTGATAATGATAGATTAAAAAAAATATCATGAGGATTTCTTCCTCTGTTTAATTCTAATATGATGAAAGTCTGCATTGTTTTTTTTCCTTAAATATTTTTAACAACCATTCTGTTATTTTTAGAAAGAGTACACACAAATGTAAGGAAACCCTACCATATTTATCTAATAAATTCTCTTGACAAAAGAAAGTTCTGAAAAAAACCCCGACCCACATACAATTAGCCTTCATATGCAAATCAATAATGACAGACACTGATTTTTTAATATGTCATCATACAGAAAGATTGATTTTGCCTGGAACACAACCAAAAGCCTCTTGACTGCTTATCAGCAGTCTTCAGTGGAGGAAATGATATTTTTTTTTATGAAAAACAAGCAAATATCAGTTGTTTTCACAGCTCTGACCTAAGGTCTCTCCTGCTGTATCTGAGTGTTTTTCATCTGTTTTACTGGACTCAACAGCAGGTGTGAGGCAATTGAAAACAATGTAAAACTAGATTGTTTCTTTCACTTCCATGAGAATTTCTGCAATGTACATTCTTGGAGAGGAATTAGTTCAAGGTCAGCATTACTGTCATGTTAAGAGGCTGTTTGCTGCAGATGAACATTTGTCAAGGTTGCACAAAGCCTAAACTGCCAAAGGACGTACACAAACTTTAGAAAGAAAAAGAACAACCAGCAGACCTGCAAAAAACTCCCTTATATTATACAGAGCTGATAATCTTGAAGTTAAACTTTTGCATCTCTATTTCTAGGAGGCAGGGAAGCATGTTTGCTAAAATATTTGGGCAATCTTACATGTTTTGGAGATGCAATACAACTCGCTGTGCATTCACAGTGCTATTGGTGCACAGGCAGCAAAAGCATGAAAGCATTTCAGCCTGTGTAAGGAGGAATCCAGCTACCTAGCATTCTGTTTTTTGAGGGATCTGAATGGTTCAAAAACACAGAGGATCTCTTGAGAGGGAAAGCAGCAGTGTCACGCTCTTGACCACAGGGTCCACTCAGCTGGTTGAGCTCTTTGGCCTTGTGTTCTGTCTGTTCCACACTCCAGATGTAACTTCACAAGATAGGCAGGATGTATAGAGCTGGGATTACTCAGATGTCTAGTAAGGTGCCTGGTCTAATCAACATGGATGTGCTTGGGCTCGATCTCAGCTCATTCGTGTCTAAATTGTGAGTCAGAGAGCTCGAATGATGTTGAGCCATGTGGAGATGTACAGGTGAAATGAGCCAGGCTAAGGATGCCCCAGCTCAGAAGGAGCGTCCAGAACAAAAAAGAAATAAAGAAAAAAAGAGCAAAACACCGCTCTAGGCTTGCAAGTTGCAATGCAAATCTAACACACCTGCTGACCAAAAAGAGTCTTGTTCATGCTTCACTACAACATGTAGATACATGAAATGTACCACAGGTTTATTGCCTTCTGCCAGAGTCACAGTCTTCTTCTATGCTCCATATGATATTCTCATCCTGTCATTTGGGGTCCAAGGGAGTTACAGGCTAAGTAAATTTTCAGGGCTTTTTTTGGACCTCTAGAAAAAGGTATGAGACATTTTCCTGTTAGAGGATGCAGAATGGAAATAAAACATACAGGTACCCACAGACGAAGATGTCAAATGTACCCATCACAGAAAAGAAATATTGGAGCACAGAGGGCTGGAACAAATATTTCCATGTTTGAGGAACAGGAAATGCATTTTTGTTTTGTTTTGATTTTCAGACATTATTTAAATATTTTATAAAATTGTCAATGGGTGCTGAGTGCACTAACTGCTCTCTGCTCTGCTTTGCAACATTTACTCTTTAGCCTGTGGGCTTTCATTTAGCTAGGGTTCCATTCAGCTGTATTTCAAATGTAGTCCAGATGACTGTCCACTGTAGACTGTTAATTAAAGAGCCAATAAAAAGCAGTGTTTAGCCAAGTTGGTACATTTCCATTAATCAGACTGCATAACCTTCCAGTAACAAAGTAATGCTGATTTTATAGGCTACTTTCATGAAGCCTAATAATTCCCCATTCAGCTTAAGCTAACATATACTTTAGTATGGATTATGTTCTCATAGTTTGAAAGAGAAAATGGTGGTATTTTCAACATAATTGATACTGACAAGAATTAACAGTTACTTTACATTTGCCTTTATTCCAAAGATTACTGTATAAATTAATTGCTTTCACATTATATGGCTGAGTTGGCTCAAACATTCTGACTCAAGAAACTCATTTGAGCTAGTTTTGAATCTGTTTCTTACAGACAGAAAGACACTGAGGTTTCTATCTGTATCTGGCTAAAGAAATTCAATACTGTTCATCATCGTATTTCTCACAAAATTTTGGCAAGTGCTTTGCTATTATCTGCTCTTCTTGTGTCATTCATTATTTTTCAACAAATGATTTGAGATAAAAGAGTATTTTGCTCCCCATCTCTCCAGCAATTTTCTATTAGATGATACCAAGATATATTTACAAACTGAATAAAAGAATTTCCTGAGCAATCATCCACATGTGTTGCACTACAGGCATCAAAATAACCAAAAAGTTCAGAAGGATTTAGTATATGTAAGTTCTACATCTTTATAATAATGATAAGAATAATATCTGCAAACTTAAAACCTCTCAATTACAGAATATCTTACGCTTGCATTTACAGATATATGTATATTTTGGTCTGAGATTTCACAAGCAAGAAATAGAATATGCCTATTTAATTTTCTCATCATTGTCTTTATACGTACAGTTATGTCACGAACATGTGTACTATGTATATGTAATTATAGCTTCTTAACTTTCATTGCAGTGGCATTCAAAAGTAATCATGGACCAATTGGTTATTTTTCTAGGTGTCATGTCAGGATACCTTTTTGTACTTACAGACTAAATTTCTCATACATGTCTTCAAGCACACAGACCTATTCTGACACTGTGTTAGGCAGCTCCCTGGGGTTGCTGGATTTCTTCTCAGGGGTTTGTGAAATGCTGCTAAAGAAAACAGGTTTATTACCAATACACTTCCTCTCTATGGGGAGCCATAATTAATCAGGAAACTAAAAATTGTTGAAATAGTCAAGAGTTCTGCAATGGCTGACAGAATGACATATGCAACAAAATTTCTCATTATCTTCCTCAGACTTTAGCCATCTCTTGTGTGTCTACAGACTACTTTCTTGTGCACATTTCCCTGAGAAGTAGATTGAAATTCTTTTCATACTATGGACTACTAAGATGCTGTGCTTCTAAATATAAATTACTTCTTCCCTATATAAATTAAATCAACACTGATATCACTACAGTTTTGTATTTTATTGCTACTGAGCCTTAGTAATTGAAAAAATTTAGCTAAAATTAAGCTGATAAATGATGTTCAACATTTAGTAAAGAAAGGAGACTTCAACCTCCTGAAACTATTTGCTAACAGAAAACTGAAAATAAAATTGAAAACAGATAGATAGATAGATAGGAAGGAAGAATTTGTAAAAACCCAAATATTGCCCTTGAGTTTTTCTTTGCTAGCTGAAATCCCTGCTTCCTTAACCTTCCTTACTCAAAGCTGGGTACACTATTTTAGACATGGCTTCACCAGTTTTAGGCATGATCAGCTACAGGGAAAATAATTTCTAAAAATAGCTCTTATACTAGAGGAATATTAGTAGTAGTGTAGAAGTTGGGGACCTATTATCTTATAAAAGGCTTAATGATAGATTGAAACACTGTTCTTTCAGCTTGCACTTGCAATAAAATTTTTCCCCCAATAATCCAGGCAATTTAGCATCTAAATATTTCACAAGCAATACCAGAACTACTACAGAAATTGCATGGGACACGTGAAGTTCAGAGGAGTAAGGAGTCATTTCCATATTCTCCCCACCATATTCCAGGGTCCCTCAGGTTTCTACTGCGTGTTGCCTGAATATGCCAGCAGGCCATTCTTGAGATTTAGGCAGATTAGCTCTGCTCCACACAGGATTAAAAACTCAAGTATATTAGGCCAATCTTGTCTTTGAGATCTGATGCAAGTTCAAAAGATTGAACCTGCTGAATAATTTGAGTGTTGTTATAGCATATACAGAGATTCAGACAGTGAACATTATCTGTGCCGTCTTTGCTCATTTTAGAATTGTGGTCACTTGCTGGGCTCTTCCAAAGCTTCTTTTTGTGTCATCCCAATATGAGAGCTTGTATCCTTTACAACTGTTTTTTTTTTTTGGTTATGCCGGCTTAGGTTTTGAACCATTTAGAAGCATTTTTTACAGGCGTTAAAAACATTTCTTATGGCTTAACTTTTACTCAGTGATGTCTTTCAGAAGAAAGACTTTATCCATTACCTTAGATTGACTGCTGTGTTCAGTACATGCTATTTTAGTACAGTGTGTTCAAACCTAATGCTCAGCTGTGTGCTGTTTTAATGAAAGCTTTGAGGTTCTTTGGGTAAAGAATCTACAGTACTGTGTACAAAATAAATCTGTTCTTTACATATTTCAGAATTATGTGAATACATACTTTATCTCAGGAAGGCGAAAACTCCAATATTACACAGTTGAGTTGTTATGCAACTGTTGGAATAGATGAAAACATATCTCTGAGAAGGTCTTAGTGATAACACTGAAATATTAAACCATGACTTATCACTAATATTCTGCTCCTTTTAAACATTGTTTATCACTTCTGTTCATGCTCTTCTGAGACTTCATAAATTAAGGTTTATTTTTCTGTCTTTTTTTATTTGTCTTCAAGTTACTGACATCTAGGCAACTGGTTTGGTCTGTATTAGTAGGAAAGAGAGGATTGATTTTTTTTTTTTTTTTTTTTTTTTTTTTTTTTTTTTTTTTTCTCCTGAGAAGAAGAAAAATAAATAAGAAGAGTAGGAGGACAGGTGTTGTCATTTTCTCCCTTCTTCCCCTCAAAACCCCATCCTTCTCTCCCTCAAGGAAAAAAACAATCTACTTCATATTTCTGGACAAGTCATATAAGCAATATTTCTTTTCCACACAGTTCTTAAAGCAAAATGAGAAAGTTACGGTACTGTTAGCTTTTTATAACATTAGATGATGTGTACATCTGAACTTCTAGCAATGATTTCTTGACTTTTACACTCCACTATCTGTAACTGAATGTAGAGTTATTCTACTGAACAAGTGCTCTAAATTTGTTTTCTTTTAGGTGATACATCACCCACAGATTATTACCTGTTACATTTGCATATATCATGGCGGGGTAGAAAAGGCTGAATAGAAGTCTGTCATCAGCTGAGTTGGATGATTCTAAATGAGTTACTCATAGTAGTGAAAACACAGTAAATCAATAGTAAGAGGTTTTGTTTTTCTGGGGTTTTTTTGTTGGCTTTGTTTTATTTTATTTTCTTTTGGGGGGGGTTGTTGTTTTTTATTATTATGTCTTTGCTTCTCCTTTAGTCTAAAACTTAGGCTTGTTTTCTACTTTTTTTAATAGGGAAGAAATCCAGTTTGTGACCTCTTTGCAGAAGATGTGGTAAGGTCCCTTGACACTTATGAAAAAAACATCTACTAATGCTGGAAAGTGAAAACACTGTAAAGAGAATCTAGAAGAGAAAAAAATCATTTAAGATCAATAGCCTTTACAAAGTCCAATCCAGCATGAGAAAAGTATTGAATTAGCTAGGAAGAAACTCTATAAAATCCTGGTATGAACTGTAAGTTCTCCTTATTGAACAATAAATTGGTACAATGCTCAGAACTGAGGCAAAACAACCAAGTCTATCAATCTACTGCATTCATTTGTAAACTGTTCTACCATTACTGCTCCTGGCTATCTGTTAATAGGAGAAATTGTGACAACAGAATGCAGACAGAATACCTGGACATGGGTAGCTAAATATGTCAAATTTTATAGTATAAGATATCATAGATGTGCTACGGATGTGCTTTGGGCTGTGCATGGCCCAAAGGCCGAAAGTAAGAGCTTGTCTCAACAGTTGTGTTTATTAGTAGTAGTATTAATATTAGTATTAGTACTTTGAACAGTGAAACGAAGATTGTAACAAGTTCTGTTTTGTGGAGGGGGGGGGGTGTTTGTTTGTTTGTTTGTTTTGGTTGGGTTTTGTTGTTGTTGTTTTTCCTGACCTGTAGCTATCTCCATTTTCAGCTTGTTTTGAATTAGGTCCATTTTGCCCAGGAGAATTAGTTACATACCAAGAATACTTAATATATGTACTGCTGATGCTTTGCCTCCTTACTGGACTTTTGATTTGCTGCAGACAGAAACAGACTCATAGGAGCAGCAGGAGCTTCTACCTGTGGCTCTACAGACAGTTTCTGGTCTTTTTCCATGGCCAAAGTATAAGAAACATCAGTTTATCCATCAAAACTGCAGAAAAAATTATGATGGTCCAGCCATGACTGGATGTTTAATTTTATCCTTTCAGGGCTTCAGCAAGGAGCTCCCACTTTTCTGTGAGGAGATATATTCAAAACCCATGGAATCAAAATAAGATCATCTTCCAAAATCCACATTTCCCTTTGGAAAGGGCCAGGATATTCTTAACTAGCAATCACTACTTAGGCATGATGTTTTTTAAATGATCATGCTTGAAATATACAGGGAACACTCTCATACATGGAGTGTAATCTTCCTCCTGTCAAGGCTACCTAGCCAGAATCTGACTTCTCCCCTGCAGCCAACTCAAATAGTCATCACAGACCCAGTGGTTGTGTTTTCAGCCAAGATTAAATTGACCGAAGTGTTTAAAGAAAGCTGAGCTTGTATACAAAAGCATTTGGACAGAGTGTCAGCAAAGTCAAATGCTGACATAAGCAGACAGCTGGCTACCCAAAGGCTGTCTCTAAAGTTCAGTTCTATCTTATTTAAAATAGCTCCTATTCTGAAATTGAAGCATTCACAGAACAATACTTATTAGATGTTCATTTAAATTAATTTAGAGCAAGAGGAAAGCTCTTGGTCTATGCGTGAGGATAAGCTGTGTCCCATATTCTGACTTCCTACCTACCAAGCACATTGGAATTTTCTTTGGTTGACCAACATAACCATAGCTAAAATCACAGTCAGGACCAGATTTTTAGCTTTAAAAATTTTGCTGCTGAACAAGAAACTAGAATAACATTTGTCTCATTCCCTGATAAATTGCTTTTGAATTTTATGCATAGCTTATTTTTAACAGTTTTATTTCAGCAGATAAATAATAGCTGAGTTCTATAGCAATTAAATTCTACCCTTCGAATAAAACAAGTTTAATAATAGCTCTCTGCAAGCAGTGATTCAGGCACAATATGTTTTGGTGGGGTGAGGGGCGGGAAGGCAGACCTGTATGTGTCGAAAAGAAAGGCATGCTCTTCTCAGTGGCGTAATATTATCTAGCATGTATCTCCTGTAAAGTCAGACCTAAGGTCAAACCTAAAGCCTCTTCATAGCCCCTGTGGCTTTGGTGTGCAAATATGCAGGTAAGGCTACGCAGGGGATGGTGGCATGGGGTCAGTGCAAGAAGTGAGAGAAGGGATGAAATATGGCCCTTTAGCAGAAAATGACAGGGTGGAACTGGGGTGAACAAGGTCATCTCACAGGAACATTTGATGAGGAAACTCAACAGCTTTACCAGCATCCTGAGACTATGTGGCTAGTGAGCAGGCAGTTTTTCCTGAACTAAAAATCCCTGAGATCTCGGGGGGATGGAGCTATGCACATGAAGCTCATACTTACAGAATTCATATTCAGCTGTAGTCCTAAACCTTTAAATTCAGATGGAGAAAGGCAAATTTTCCCATAACCTTACCTTCCCTGTTACAGCATAAATGAGGCAATAAAGATTTAACACATTCCATAATTAACTCAGAGGCCAGTAGCAGTCTGAAATGAGTGAACTGAGATGGACACTAAATGATAGGGCTTTATAGTTATTACTAACTTGATTTGTAAGAAATGACTAAACATGATTCAGGACCATGAAAGTGATCTATAGCCTCATAAAGTGGTGCATTGACACTAGGGAACAATAAAAGTCTTTCCACATGAAAGATGACACCAAATGAATATGATGACCCGCATTTCTTCTACAAGTCCTGCAGCTTCAGTATATATACTCTGTTCATAACACACGTAAATGAAGATACATATTGGTAAAGCTGTAAATAAAATTATGTCTTTTAAAATGCTGCAGTGATGTGTTTACAGGTTTATCACTCTGAACAACTCCTGTACAGTGTCAGGGACTGTAGAGAAGCAATACCCTTCCATAGTGCAACCTGTATCTAGTTTTTGGGAGCTTTGTTTGTTTTATTGCTCAAATCAAAGAAATGAAAGATTTATTTTATGTAAGAGGGTGTTAAGAGAACACAGAATATCTGAAGAAAATTATCAGAGCACAAAGTCTGTTCTTTATTTAGCAGGACAAAAAAAGGACAATTGTATTTATAAACAATTCTAGATGTACACATATTTAAATGTTCTAGATGAGACAACATTATATTATTCTGACAATGTAGACATGATAAGGAAGAATAAGTGTGAAAGAGCACAAAAAATATGTATATAGGGTGTTGTTCTCTTTCAACACATAACAGGGACATTAAGGTTTTTGAGGGGGAGAAAAATACCACAACATTTTTCAACATTTTAGTTATTTAAATAAATATCATTTAATTAAAACATTGATTTGTTTCATTTTGTTTTGTACATATCTACTCTAACTGTAAGGATTAACATCAGCCACAAAATTTTGTTGGTTAGTAACACCTAAAATATTCTAAAATCAGTAATACCTCCAAATAGATTCTAGACGACAGCCATACACTGAAGCCACATAATTTCTCCCCTATATATAAAATTACGTTTAAAAAAATCTATGAAATATTGACCATGCCTCTGGTGTGCTTGAATTCACAAATCAGAAAAGAGGTAACAAGCTGAATCCTATGTTGCTTTGACTCACTTTTTCTCCAGAGACTGCAAATCTAGTACAGCCACTATTTCAGCACTTCTAGACTTTTCCTCTTGCTAGCCTTCTGTGCCTGTTTTTTGTAATATGTGATTACCTCTAATATAATACTTGTAATATAGGGTGTAAAATTGGATATGAGTGTCCCACTTTTTAGAATGTAATGCCACATGTATGTGTCTGGAATGATTTCCTCTCTCTTATTTTCTGTGTCCCTGTACATGTTTTCTGGCACTTTCCTGTTTGACTGCAGAAATATATTTTGATGACAGTTTTGTGGTTCTGTTTATTGTGTTTGTGATCCCAAGTCCTTTCCCTGCTTTCTGCCAAATATGCCCATTTAATATACACTGTCTCTAACTGCTTTTAAACCCAGTGCTCTTAAGCTGACATTTACATATTTTTAAAAAGACAAAAACATGGAGATCTCCATACTTCTGTTGAGCTAAATACACAGTGCAGGTTTTCGTGATAGTATTAATAGTAATTATATTTAGTAGTCTTCATCTTCTAAGAACCCTGCAGATCTGATTAAACCAGTGGAACACCACACACAGCAAGGGCTTGTTTTGGGGTAAAAAAATCAAGGCATTATAGTAATTTTGATAGAATATATACATCATTTAATAGTGTACACAGCTGTTCAATGGGTTGAATGACATTGAGCATCCAGAGAACAGAAGAGTATCTTAAGAACCTGAGGGGATTGACTGTAGGCTGTGCCTATCCAAAACTGAAGGCCATGTCTCTAAAATTTTACATTATTTGCTAGACTGTCCAAAGTGTACTTTTAATATCTGGAATCAAATCTCCTATTGTTCTCACTTTCCCTCTTTCTCCTTTCTCATAAGTATCATGATTCTGTTGCAGGATCTCCCTAACAAATCCAAGAAGAAAGGGATTCAATCTCAGTGTATCAGGGGTATGAAGTTGAAGAAACAACATATTCAAGAAGGTGCTTTTGTATTTTTGAAATAAATGTGGTATTATGAAAAAAAAAGATGTAAAAAAGAAAAAAAAAGAGAGTAGACAAGCTGTTTCTCTGGGTTTTGGGCAGCACGTTTACACCATGTCTTCATTCACACAGAACTACATAGTCCTATTGTTCTGGCCAGAGGTGGCAAACTTTCTCTAGATAAAGTATATATGACTATTCTCCATGTATTATTTTCAGCTATCAACACTGCAAACTGTGAAGCGATTGAACCAATGCTTACAACAGTAATGCCATGAATGACACTTAGGCTACTTTCCAGCTACAGTTGTCCTGAAGATCTCCATATTTCAATGCAAAAGACTAACAGACCCCTTTGCATTTGACACAGGCTCTGCTTTTTGGGTATCTCATTACCTCACAGAATTTATCCAGGACACTGACCATCCTACTTCACTCCCATTGATTCACTTCAGCCTCCAAAACTGTTGGCTGGGTTGAAAATGAGCTCTGTTGCACTGCTCATTGGAAAAATCACCCTTCCTACAGACCCTTAAAACTAGATCCAAGTCACTTCTGTGAAGGCTAAAGGATACCTGTAAGCTTGAGTGGCAGGCGTAGCTCACTGTGACATCCACAAGGAGTGACATGTGGTGACAGAAAAGCAGTCACAACAGTGGCCTCATGCAGTCTCAGAAGAGGTGCTCTCCAGTGAGGAGAAAGAAGCAAGAAAGACATTGGAGACCAGCTGGATGTCAGGGAGAAGCACAGACCAGTTTCAGAAGTGAGAACAAAGCTAGCAGAGATGGGCAACACCCTGGCCTGCAAATATGCACATCCACAGGCTTTTTAAGTAGAATGACTAGCTGATGTTTAAAGCACAGGGAGCCTCAGGAGACACTATACGTCTGAAATACTACAAAACCAACAGAAACCGATGTATGTACTGACATTAGAGCAATTCTCAATCTCATCTCAGTCATACAGCTTTACAGGCCAGTTTTACAACCCATAATGCACTGGATGGGGGAAGTTGGCTGCATAATTGCTATTAATTTTTGGGGAAATGGATGGAGGTTTAGCTTAGTTTCCCCTCTCCAAACACACTGTTGATTGGAATACATTAGCACCATTGCTGCTTGTGCCTACAGCTTGTTTTTAAAAATCACTGCCAAGTGGCAGTAGGATGAAAACTTGTAATGTTTTTGTCAACATTGAAGCAAGGGCACTTTACTCAGAAGCAAAGATTATTTGCCTCGGGGAAGCTTCTGGGGTGGAAAGATATCATGAAATGTGTGTAGACCTGATCAAAACTCTTAGCCTCTAAAGTCAGTATCTTGCACTCTTTTTTTGCCCTGACAGGTCATATTTGCTGGGCCAAGTCATGGTAAGCCCTTGTCCTTCCCCATGTATCTACATAGGTACAATCCATAGCTGCCCAATATCAAATTCAGGTCACTTAAAATCCAAGCTTTGCTGGTGACATTCAGGTGAAATCAAGGCTTTGAAGGCAAATACAGCCAGCTGAGGTCCCAATCTGTTTTAGGCAGGTTCTTCATAAATTTGGCAGGAATTTCAGGCAAGTGATGTGGCATGTGTGTACGTCTTCAGGAGAGAAGCTAAATGCTAGGGCAGACCTAGCATCCAGTAACCCATCCCTAAAACAGACACAGCTCAGAAGGGTCACTCTGAAGCAGTAGATTTCCTCATCCGGAAATGCGGCAGGTGAGTCCGGGACAAAGGCTCAGCCATGCAGGATCCCTTCACAGACCAAGCCAATGGCTGTGGAACTGGAGAAGCTCAGTCTAAGTCTTCGGTCCCCTATCCCTCTGACCCGGTGTGGGCTCAGAGAGGCCTCAAAAACCCAGCTCCCTGACATTAATATTTTGTGCTGTACCCAGACCTTTATTTCTAAATCAGATATTAGTCCTGAGGTTGACTTCATCTCTGCTTTCTTATTTAGCAAATGGGACTGTGCATCACTAGCAGTATTCACTTTAGGATCCAGTCATGAACAACCAATGCAGATAAGACCACATCAGGTATCTCATTAGTTCAGTAGTTAGACTCAGGATGGATTTTATTTCTGCTCGTAGTTTGAATTTTCTTTTTCTAAATTTCAGAGATGAGCAGAAAATGGAAAACACATGTTAAAACCATGTTTTGTAAAAAATGCCTTCTTCATTTTTTCAATCAGATTTCATTTTGGTTGAGATTTTCCAAGTAAACATGGGAAATTATTTGGCCAAATTAATCCCGAGTGTATCTTAGCCTCTAGCCTCTTGCACTGAAGGATTTAGCACAGAGCCAAGAAGTTCAGGATGTTGGAAGAAAATGTTTCTGTAGTTACTAAATTACAGTCTCCATAGTGATTTTCTTGCCATATGTTAAACAAGCAAGAAGACAAAACACACTGGGGAAGAGTCTCCTCTTGCAAAAATAAGCAGAATTATAATGGAACAAACTTTTACTTGCTTGTGTGTAGACAATGCCTCAGTGAAGAGTAGATTATACCCTGACAAAATACCTTCAGTTTTCTGTGGTGAGACATCTCACAGTAGTTGTGAGAGCGGATATAAGGAAAGGTGTCTAGGGAAAGGGACCAGAGAAGTAGGAGACTGGGGGAGGGACAGCCATGGCAAGAGGTAGAGAGAAGGGGAAAAGGGGTTTTTTAAATTATTTTTTTGCTATGGGGCATAAAGTTGCTTAAAGATGGAGTTCAAAAGTGCATAAGGTTTCAAATAAAGCCTTGTTGTTGACATTTAAAAAGTCTTTGCTTAAATTATGGCAACTACAAACACCACCTGCCTCCCTTGTATAACAGAAACACTAACATTTATGTAGCTTACTGGAATATTTTGAAGGTCAATTACTTGCCATAAGCATAGAATTTTAAATGTCCAAGCAATAATAAAGTCATATATGCCTATATTTATTTCTCAAGTCAATAATCATGTTTTATATGGACTACTATGGTAGTCCAAAAACTTTACAGATATATTTAATACTAACTATATGTTTAAACATAGTTTTTATATTGAAGAAAATAGGATTAGGATGCTTTGAAAAGTTCCTCTTTAGAGATCTGTAGCTGGTAAGAGATAGAGAGGTGAAGATTTTACATGTGCACTTTATTTTATGTGATGTATTTTAATTGTATGTGCATATAACTTGTATTGTATTTGTTACAGTGGACTCCGGGGCATCTCACAGTACCTTGAGAATTCCTAAAGAAAGCTTGAAATAACTTTCAATCTGTTAATCATCATACTTAAAGTTATATACAATACTTGAGATGACTACCTGAGGTATTCGGGCTCTAGAAAACAGGCATCTGTTTTCAGAAAAGCCTGGCAGGATGTTGGTGTCGTTTCTTATTTTCTGTTTTGTATTGTTACAGTATGATGAATGAATTCTGTGGGTTAGTGAGTTAGTTACAGAAAACCAAAATTTTGCTTGGGTAGTAAATAATGAGTGAAGGACAAAAACAAGAAAAAGAATAGAAAATAAAATTAATTTTCTGGCAGCATTCATTTAGGGATTTCACCCTAACACCTGTTGGAGGAAAAAAGATGTTTGTGTACATTGAAGACATGGCCTTAAACACTACTGGGACCCTCAAAATATTAATCAGGATTTTTTTTTTTGCTATTATTTTCTTTCTAAGATAGCATCTTTTTCCCCCTTTCCCCTTTACCTCATGATGCATATCTCCTGGAAGGAAGAAAGGAAGGAAGGAAGGGAGGGGGAGCAGAAGGAAGGCTTTGCATTATTTTTAATGAATACTAGTGTAAAGGAGAAGGAACTTCTCAGAAGTCATTGCGACTATGCTGCAATAAGCAGTTTTGAGGTCATGATCACTTTCAGGAAATATCTGGCTTGAAGAACATACAAAATGTGTTTGAGTGGATTGGGAAAACTTGAGTCTGATTAGGTTTTTGCCTTGGTGCAAGGAACTGTCTGGATAGATCTGGCTCTGTTATAGCTGAGGTGTGGACATGCATTTACTCAGAAGGAAAATTCAAGAGAAAAGCATCCCTGTCAGCCTCTCAAACAGCTGCCTCCTTGGACTTGGAACAGTTTTGCCATTTTGTGGTAGAACTGTGCTGTCTTTAACCTCCCCTGTAATTTGAACAATCTGTACTGCAAACTAAACAGCTTATTTATGCAGTTAAATTTTGCACTAGATTAGTACAATGGACGCTGGGCATTTGGACTGGCAGTGTGGGGAGGGGAAACCAAATTTTAGGCTACACTCTTCAAACTAATATGCAGAACAAAGTTTGGAAAAGCAATTGTGAAGCCACAGGCTTGGGTCTCAGGGTACAGAATGGTCTTCAAATGGCTTGGTTTACAACTTTCAGAGAAAATTCTTTGGAGATTTCCAACTTCTGGAAATGTTGAAAATGTCTTTGAACAGCTTTGCTTACAGTACATAATAACACTTTATCCTCTCCAAACTGCACATATAAAGTCACAATGGGGTGACAATAAAATAAATAGCATTGGTATAATATTTAAAGCCTCATCTAGCTACAGCTAGCAGAACTAAGTAAAATATATATATTTAATGTTATGATATTCAAGCCAAATAATCAGGGTTCAGCCATTCACAGGTCTAGGAATGCCACGAAAGTGGTTAGAATTCATGAGCAAAATTATTACAGAACAATTCTAACTGGAAGCATATCACACCTTGGGAGTAAGCAGGAGAAATATGAACAACAGCAATGAAAGAGTACCATGTTTAGCCTAATTAGTGGTTATATGGGCAAAAAGTTTTGTAACACTGAAAGATATTATCCCACTTTCTTGTCTTAATAGCTAAATATAGAGGGCTGTTACTGACAAAACCAATATTCTTCAGAAACATTATTGTGTCTTCGTTCACTTTTTTTTTTTAACCAAGTTATTTACATCCTGAAATAATTGTTTTGCAAAGTACAATTTATGGTCACACAGGCATGCTGACGAAAAGCCCTCATGCGATGATACAGGGCATATGTTCATTTACAGTTAGTTAGACTAGAAGAAGCATGACCTACTCAGAGCAGAGGATGTTGGGATTAGCAGAATTACTACAGCCATTAAATTGCTTCTGCCTGTACTAGAAAAGGCAGAGTGCAGACATCCAAACTGTACTTTTTACCAGAGTAATCACAGTCTCTGCATCCTCTTGTTTTCCTGCTGTGGTCATGTAAATGGGACTTCAGCTCCCATTGCTGGAGGAGGTGGGTGGAAGCATACAGAGATTACCCTCTGGATTCTAGACATGGGGCTCTAGCAGCATTGCAGCAGGTATAGGAGAAAGGTGTGGTTGGCTGCAAAGAATAGGTAAAAGGAGGAAACTTTCTGCCTCTCACAAGATCCTGCAGCCACGTCCAGATCTTGCAAGCCCTCTAAGCCTGCTCCTTGGGTTAGAAAACCCAGGCTTACTAGTGATCAAATATTCTCTATAATATTTGCTGAGTTTGTGCTTATTTTTCCTTCAAATGTTGTTATTATTTTTACATTTGCAATGAGAAGTAAAGATGAAGAGCATAACCATATCAGATTGCTTTTGGTTGGGTCCCAGAGTGGTGATTTTTCAAAAATTATGAAAATTTAGGTTAAATGGTATTACAAATAACCTTGTTCTCTTTGAGTTCACAAGTTTGCATACTGTTGGCCATGTTTCAGAGCAATTATGACCTAAAAAATGGTTTAGCCAAGCCCACTGAAACTGACAAGATAAACAGAAAGACTTAAATTATCTGATTCATAAATCTCTAAGCATATTAATTTACCCTCTGGCTCAGATATGTTAATAATATTCTATGTACTCCTAGATTCAGAATACCTTATTCCAGAAAAGCTCTCACTGAAAAGCAGTAATAGGTTTTGCAGCCTTTGAAACTATTACATTTTTTAAAAAAGCTTTCAATTCCTAATTTAAAGGCTGCAATGTCATCAAAATTGATTACCAAAAAAAGTCACATATACAATCACAGAAAAAACATTACTTGCAGTATGAATTTACTCATATAACTGGAGGAGTAGAGTAACTGAACCACAAGCTTATGGTGTTCAAATCCAAATGTGATTTTACCAGCATTTTGAAAATTGTCACCTAGTTTTGGCCCAGGTCTTCCCCCTCCCTTTAATTCTGATGCAGAAGCTTCAGCTCCAGAATTGTCTGTGCCAGTTAACACCTGTAACCTTTTTCTAGCAGAGGTCTCTTAGGGTTTGGATGAAGTCAGATGGTTGGATACCTCCTACACATGGCTGTGAGATGGCTAGATAAGAGCTTGTTCATAGATCAGAGTGTATGCACAAACATAGCTTGCAAAAGACCCAGAGAGACCTTTCCCCATCACTGTGCTTCTCTTTGGTTAACAAAACCTCTATGAAAACAATTTAACTTGACTTGTTCAGGTTTAAAACAATTGCACAGTGCTGATAACCTCCTATGTGAGTGCAAGGCAACCTAAAAGGGACTTAAAATAAGCTGTGGCTTCCTCACATCTTCATCCCACTTTAAAAAAGAGTCAGACTAGGAATCAGGATTGGCTTCCCTTACAATTTCTGCCTTCTCAATATTCTGTTCACAGTTCACACAACTCTTCCAGGATCCCAGCAGATGTATAGCTGAGCCAGTTCAGACACAATTGCCCCTTGAAAACTGGAACCATTCTCACGAGCTTTGGATAGTTGACTAATTCCTGCTGAGAACAACACTGCTTACCCTTTCTTTACAGTCTATTTATACTCCCACATTTTTTTAAGAGACTTCTACTCTCTAGCACTCCTGAAGACCGATGCCCTGCAATATTCAGCACAATATGTTTCTGATTTAACTTTCCCTTCCTTTATTTTCAGAATGAATAGTTTCATCTGCTTTTCACCCATGAGAACATTTTTGCAGTCAATTCTCACTTCATTTTGTTCAGCTAAGGGGCTCAATGCTCTCAGGTTAAAGCAGAAGGTGAATGGGCCATTTGAAAGATTGTTTAAATGCTGCTTTCTTGCATGTCACATTCTAAAGTGACTCCCTGCATTGTTTGCAAAGATAATTATGTGAAAGGAAGTAGAAACAACATTTTAAGTAACATACTACAGTGAAATAACTACAGCTTATTTCTGTAGTTTGTCTATTATAATTTGCCCTGTGGTGCCTCTTTGCCACTTGTGTTAAAACATAACAGAAAAAAAAAATGCTTCCTGATTTACACTGCTGGAATGATAGGGTGATATCTCTATACAGAGATTAATTGTTAATTCCTGTTAACTCCTGTTATTTACACTTGCCATGCAAGGTGAGTGTTCTCATATTTTGCTCTGCACTCAAATAGATGTTAGAAGCATGTTGCAGAAACAAAATCACTAGATTTATCACCAGGACCTTCTTTCCCTACTGAGCACATGATTCTGTAGAAGTATTGTTAGAGAGTTACATTACTATATTTCTTGCTAAGCTAGGAGTCCAAAAGCAAGAACACATTAGTCTGATGAGCTTGGGTATAGTTTCCTGAATCAATAGTACTTCTTCAGCAGAGACCTAGTAACAGACAATTGCATAATGAAGCTGTCTGTCTTTATTTACACAATGTATTACTGTATTCAACAGGCCAGAAAGAATAGTTCTGTGTAGCAGCTGTCATTGTGTTTTTTTGCTTATCTCTGTCCTGTCTGCCAATGTTATAATTCACCAGCTGACACCCGTCTTGGCAGAGACTGAGTGCGGTGACTCGGTGCCAGAGCGACAACAGTGCTCTGAACTATGACACGATTCATCCCCATCCCAGTCAGCAACAGGGTGCTCTTTCGGCTTTTTCACTTTTTTTTTTTTTTTTTTTTTTTCCAGCGGGGAAAAAAAAGCAGACAAAAGATTCCTTCCATGNCTCTGTAGCTATGGGGGTGCGAAGCAAGCAAAGCAAGCAAGCTCTGGGGAACAGTTAGAACAGTTAGGGGTCTGTCACACACCATACTGTGGTGCAACAGGAAACAAGTCAAGGTCAGTTGTGAAGAGTGATGGATACCCACCAGACACTCTGGATGGCCTGGTTTTGAGGAATCAGGAGGGAAGGAGGGAAGGAGGTCAGGCTGCAAAGGCAGCGTTCAAACCATTTTGTCACAAGATTTGAGGTACAATGTTGGATGTTTCTGACCCTGACTTTGCTCAGAGAGGCAGAAGCTCATTGACTCCAGCGAGAATGTTGGCTGCACAAGGAATGAAGCCAGGGAGGAAGGCAGCAAGTAAAGGTTCTTGCATGCTTTTGAAAAGGAAACATGGAAATCTCATGCTTTTTTTTAAAATCAAAATTTCCATGAACACTATTCCCAAACATTCTAGTTCTGTTCTTTCAATATTCATAGGAAATAAAAATATGATAACATTGATGAAAAAAATACTTTTTTTTCCCTTGTTTGGGGTAAGTTATGCCAAAATTTCTTTCTCAAAGGATGTAAAGCTACAAAAACTGTCAATTGTATATTCATAGTCTTGTCTGAGTGAGAAAGTTGCACTTCAACCGGTATACAATTCACATGAAATGTTATTTCAGTTTAAGAAGCACATTTGTTAATCAGCTGAAGTCAATCAGAAACATAAAAGCTTGAAACTGAAATTGCACCTCCCGCAAGTCTGTGATTCACAAATTAAGATTTTCTCATTCAACAGCAACCTGGTTTAGTGAAATTATCTGAGGTTTATCATACTTTCATTGCCTGAGATCCTATGAAGAATCATAATAGTGACCAAAGTAACTGTGATTTTTCTCTCTGGCCATTCTAAGTCCTTTATATGAAGGAGGAGCAGGAAAAGAAAGGAAATCAAGAAAAAGAAAAAAAAGAAAAGGAGAAGAAGAAGGAGAAGGAGGAGGAGGAAATGAAAATGGTACCAAAACAGACAATGAGAGAGGAAGATAAGAGGGAAGTGGGAGGAGAGAGAGAAAAAGGAGGGGGGGGGGCGGGGGTGAGGGAGGTTAATTAAATTAAAGTGAGCAAGACAGTCAGTAGAGTGATGACCCTAATCCTAGAGGCACTTTTTCCACCAGGACATGCCAGATCACATTTAGAGCTATGCTAAAAATACGTTAAGAGAGGAGGGAAGTGAATGGAGCGGGATGCCTTTACCCTGGAGAACTTCCATTGCGTTGCATCCTGACAGATTTCCACTGCCAAGTGCAGAACAGTATCCAGGTACCCGAGCACGTTTCAGGGGAAAAGGGTTATAGTGAAAGGGATGACATCAGGCTGATAACCTGTCACTAGTGGGGTTCCACAGAGCTCCATCCTGTGCTCTTCTACATCTTCATAAATGACTTGGATGCAGGGCTGGAAGTTATGCTGAGCAAGGTCACAGATGATACAAAGCTGGCAGGAGCTGTTGACTCCCTTGAGGGCAGGGAGACCCAGCAGAGAGACCTTGACAAATTAGAGGACTGGGCAATCACCGACCATATAAATTTCAACGAGGGAAAGTGCCAGATTCTGCACCTGGGATGGGGCAACCCTGGATCCACGGACTGGGGGAATGAGAGGCTGGAAAGCAGTGCCATGGAAAGGGACCTGGGGGTCCTGGTTCATGGCAAATGGAACATGAGTCAGCAGTGCCCTGGCAGCCAGGAGGGCCACCCGTGTCCTGGGGTGCATCAAACACAGCATGGCCAGCTGGGCAAGGGAGGGGATTGTCCTGCTCTGCTCTGCACTGGGGCAGCCTCACCTCCAGTCTGTGTGTAGTTTCGGGTGCCACAAAATAAGAAAGATATAAAGCTATTAGCAAGTGTCCAAAGGAGGGCCATGAAGATGGTGAAGGGTCTTGATAGAGCAGTATGAGGATCAACTGAAGTCACTTTGTCTGTTCAGCCTGGGGAAGAGGAGACTGAGGGAAACCTGATTGCAGTCTTGTGAGAGGGGGAGGAGGGACAAGCACTGATTTCTTCTCTGTGGTCACCAGTGACAGGACCCAAGAGAATGGCCTGAAGCTGTGTCAGGGGAGGTTAATTTGGATATTATAATAACATTCTTCACCCAGAGGATGTTTGGACACTGAACAGGCTCCCCAGGGAAGTGGTCACAGCACCAAGCCTGACAGAGTTTGGACAAAGCCCTTGGGCACATGGTGTGACTCCTGGTAACAGGGCTGTGCTGGGCCAGTAGTTGGACTCAGTATTCTTGTAAGGGCCCTTCCAACTCAGCTTATTCTGTGATTCCGTGATGCTGTGAAAGAGGCAAATTACTTGCAAAGGAAAAGACTGTCTAAGCAAGGGCATGAGCCCACACGGATGCAAAGCAGTGGTTGTGGAGGATCTGTCTTATGCCTTTCATTAACATTTCCTGTAACTAACTCCTGGGAAAAGAAATGCTCCTTAAATATAGGAAAAGGTGCTAGATGGCAGCTTACCTGTAAGTGAGAGGAGTTTGCTTATTTTAAATGTGAGTTGGCTCTGCATACAAATATGTTTGAGGGAAGACAGAGAGACTTGCATTGCTCTGCATATAAATATGTTTGAGGCAGGCTAACCCTAATCATTGACACTTTCAGTGGCAGACGAATTTAAATGACTAATTAATCTAAACCTCTAAAGCAAGCTGTGGCTAGTAGGTGGCCAGCACCTATTAATATTAAATGATTAAATATTATATTCTCCAGAACTGACTGATTTTTTTTAAATGCTGTGAGCCTTCTTCAGTCTTAGTGTTCCTTTCTGAGGATATCAGTTTAACTGTTCAGCCTGGACATCAAAGTTGACTTAAACCAGAATTGTCCTATCACCTGGAGAAAACATGGAGATCTATGAGAACACTGCATCTAGAATTTGGTTCCTTGAGGCAAGTTAACAATATCCTTAAATGTGTTGAATGTCCTGATCCCCCTGCCCAGGATCAAATCGCAGGATTTTATTTACTGTAGGCATTTGGTACTGATTTCTTTTGTCCAGAACAATTTCTGACATCTCAGTTAAGTGGAAAAGGTGGCTTACTGTTCCTATTCCCTGTCAGAACATTTATTTATAGATGGAAAGTGATGTTGCTCATGTGCTGGTATATGCAGGACAGTTTCCACCAAGACCTCTGACCTTAGGGGTGTAGCAATTATATGAGATGCAACACCTGCAGTAAAAAACAACACAAACAGAAAAATATAAGCCTCAAACCATAATGAATAGGACAATAAAGTGACTGCCTTTAAAATTATCATATAGTCTTGCTTCTCATCTTAACAGTCCTGTATTCACATAGTTTAATGTGCTTAGTAATTGAAGAATAAACTGGAGAAAAGCAACACAAGAATCACATAATTGCACCAGTTGGCAACTTATTATCAAAATTGTTCTTTTAGTAAAGAACTTATGGTTTAGAAGATAGCCCCCATACGTCTTTTATTTACAGCATTGGAGGATTTTATGTCAATTTAACCACAGTCTAGATATTATTAAACTTCACATTTATTGGATGTCTTTGCTACTCATTCTCATTTGTAACCAAGTTGAAATGAACCAAAAGGATAGGAAAATTCTTTTACTTCTCCCTTTTGGTGATACTTCCTGGTAGTAACACCATATAAAACAGTCAAATGCCAGAAGAGAGTCCTGGAAACCATCAAAAGAATCCAGAGGGGAAAAAATAACAGTGGAACAGGAACACTTTAAATAGAGGGTTTCCCTGGCACACACAGCTTCTCAGTGACTCCCAACATTGTTTTGCTCTCCCAAAGGCACAGAGCCCAGTGTCTGTGGCTGACTTTTGTAGAAGTAGTGACTCCCACCATGCCTAGGAGGAAGAAAGAGAGAGAGAGAGAGAAACAAAAAAGACTATGCTGATAGTTTTTGCATTATAGGCCACATTGGAAGCTTTAATTATTGAAATGAAATATTGAAGGACATATGGAAAGGCTTGGGAAAATGGAAATGAAGATGACAAGAGACAGTCATGAAGAATTTATCATTCTGGCAACATATATACACATGTAACTTGTATTGCTGCCAACAGAAAATGACCAGGGAGTCAGTAACTCAAGTGGAGGATGAAGAATGGAAAGAGAAGAAAGAAAAGCTTAAAATGATGGTATTGGAATGAATGCAAATATGTGGTTTAAAAGCCTGCTTGGGAGAGGAACCAAAAGACTCAGCATAGGATGCTCTGTGTGAAGAGAAAGACATTTCCACACTGGAACAGCACAATGAAATCTTGCAGGAAGTGAAACAAGTTCAGATGCCAGACTTTTTCTTTCTTCCATTCGTATTCCTAAGGTAAGAGGAAATAGCTAATAATTAGCATGCAAGAGCCATGGCTTACTGTGCTCAGGGAACTGTACAAAGCTGAGACACATACATGGGAGGACACGGCATGACAGAGTACAAACCAAAGAATATAGTGAAAAGCAAAATGCATGGTAAAAGGGTACAGTGAATAAAATTCTAGGTTTATTTTTATTACTCTACACTCATAAGGACAGACTTTGAGACTAAGCAAAGACCTGAACAAGGGATGATATGTGAGCTACACAATCCTAGATCCAGAGATATTGTGATTCAGTATTACTGAGATATTGGGACACTGAGTCATACTTCAGTCCAGCTGAAAAAGCCCTTGCTTGTGTGAGCCCTAGGTTAAACATTTCAGTTTCACTCTGCAGTAGTCCAGCTATTCACTCAGGAAACTGCACTCAGGCAGCTGAATTGACTAAAATCAAAGTATCAGCCGTTTCCTTTTCATCTGCTCTGAAAAGTAACTGTACAGGTGATTAAATACCTTTATATCCAGGGCTAAAAGCTTCAGAATCTGGATGTGTATTTTCTGTCATGTTTCCTTGCAATAGACCAGTGGCTTTTTGCCTTTAAAAATTGTTGAAAAAGGATTTCAAATCACTCAATATCCAAAGATTATCTGCATCTCCACTCTGAGATCTCACAAGACAAGAAAACTCATATGGACATTTTCTGATATGTTATGTTTTGTCTGAGGAGTTCTTAGACATCCAAATATGGAAATGTCCCTCATGTTAGTCTAATTTTCCTCCTCATGGGCTATAATGTCATAATTTCACATTGCTATTGATGATTTGGATATGCTTTTGAAAATTGATTCCTGGACCTTAGTGAGAGGTGATAAGGCAGAAAGAAATGTGTCAGATTCTCAGTGAAGTAAAAAAGAAAAGTAGTGCAATTTGCTTATTTTAGTTAATTATCTGTCTCAGATAATGTAAAAGTCACACAGGGACTGAGACCAGAGCTGAGGTCTGAGGCTCAGGCTCAGATGTCCATCTGTATTTAGGTGATTCATTGACCAACACAGTTACATGATTTCCCCAGGCAAGGTGTCTAGGAATCAGCCCGTATAGCCAAGAGTCTTAAACTCCAGGCCACTGATTAACTACTCATTTACACAGATAGGTTGATGAGTGCAGAATGAAGTTTAATTTCAAGTATGCAGAGCTGTAGTGAGATGTCTAACTGTTTTTTTTCCCAAGCCTTGTAGGGTGAGCCAAAAATATACCATTCCCTGTGGATGGGGTTGCTATGCTATTGTATTCTGTCTAACTCCATCTTGTTCTGTGATTATTACCTAATACTTGAAAGTACCCAGCTGCTCTATATGACAGCCATACCTGTAATTTCTCTTGTCTTCCTAAGGGAAGAAGGGCAGATAAGGTTATTTTGGTTTTGGGATGTGAGTTTATAGTAAACAGAGAGGATAGGGGGAGAAGGAAACTATTGAAAGCAGTTTTTAAAAGCCTTATGTTCCCCAGGGAGTATATTCCAGGCTCTGGGAAAATTTTTTGTCTTGGAAAAGTGTATTTTACTATGGCTTTTGCTCTTTTGAAAGAGTGAAAAATCTACATCTTCTAATTTTAGTTAATTTTAGTATGCCTTGGACTTCTTGAATGTTTAAAAGATAGCAATGTGCACGTGGAATTTGATGCAGTACCTTCTTTGAAGCCAATATAACCAAGAGACAATACTGCTTCTGTCTTGAGAAATGCATGCTGCATTCTGTACTGCTTAGCATTTCTGGTAGTGACACCGCTTCGTTCCAGACCTGTCCTGCTTTTGCTAAGATGAGGAATCAAAAAGAAAGTTGTAAATGAAGTCATAATTTATAAAACTGCAGATGATGCAAAGTATTAGTAGCATAAACTAAGAGTTTTGCTGACCATAAAAAGCATTACAAAATACTTGTGAATATGAGTTTTTCACCAAATGAAGCTATAATGTGGCTACATGTATTCCTTCTGCAGGACTTCATATACTCCCCTCTGAAGACCCGAAAGAGGGCAAAACATGACTGTTGAGAACAAGTGTCTGGAATCCAGCTTCCTTCACTTGCTCATTGTCTCCCTCCAAATCCCTCAACTTCAGTGTGCCTGGGTGCAATCTGTTCTGTGCCAACGACAAAAATTATGAAAACAGTAAATATGGTTCAATTCCTCTCTACAGGGCTGCCATGAATTCAGTCTATGAACAGTATGTGTTCCCTGCACCACGCTGGGAATACAATATTCACCCTGTTCATGTGAACAATTGTTGTGGATAGACAAGGTTTAAAGACTTACAGACAAAGACAGGATGTCTGTCAACAACCCAGCTCTAGAAAGCATTTAAAAAACTCTCAGACTTTCTTGTGAGACCCTATAAGCAAGCTTCCTACAGAAACCTTCCACAACTTAAATAGAGCAACAATATAAATAAAAAACCCAACTAAAATCCACATATTTAGTTCATGCTACTTAGTACTTTGCTAACAATTTACTCTTCTTTCTTTCTTTGACCTTGTAATGTGTTAAGTGCTTTCTCCTATGCAACTAGCTGACTCTGAAGTATTTGCATATAGAAAACTGGACTAAATCAGATGGATTTAAAAATATAAACTGGATGTTCTTGACAAATGTCATCAAGCTTAACTTCTAGTGTTTGTTATTTTACTGAAATATTTGCACCATAAATTAAAGCTTGAAAGTTTGAACATCTGCAAAAACAAACTGAACATTGTTTTCAGATTTTCTTCTGAATGATTCTTTGATTAGCTTCCCAGTGAAGAACCTCACTGGGAGTATAAGTAGGTATCTTTCTCTTTCCATCAAGCTTTTTATGTTTGGTTATTTACTTCTGCAGCTGTTCATGTTAAGAACTGCAAAGATTCACAGTGATCTGTGAGTGTGTGGTAGGTAATAAATCTGCCAAAGATTATCAAGGTTTGTGTATTTTAACATACTGTGATGTGACCTTAATCTCTCTAAGTCTTAAGAAAAAGAACTTCTCTTTATAAAAGATCAATTATGTACATGAAGATAATGGTGTTTGCAATTTTATTCTCATGCCAAAACTTCTTTTTGCTGATGGATTCTTGGCATGGACTACAGAAAGGTCAAACAGGAGATATGTCTTTGCATTGTACAAGCAGACTAAACCAGATATTTTCAAAGTTCCAGAACCGCCTCATAACATCTCGAGATTCCTTTTCAAGCTGAAATTTTAAAACGATAACTAAAAATTCAAAATTATAACAAACACATATAAATGAAAACTATAATTTGCAAAATTACTAACACTTTTCACAAGCAAAAATATTTGTGTTTGTTTGCATTATTGAAAGGATACTCAGATATGCATTATTTTGTTCTTTCCTGATCCTAGGCTTAGTGTAATAGTAGAGGCTTTACTGCCTTCATGTTTTACAAAATAGTGATGATAAGCCTTAAATCCCTTCTAAAAACAGGGAAAACAATCCTTCAGGAGATGAAAAAGAAATGACACAATTTCTCCATGGTTCCATATAGTGTCTTTAAAAGTTTAAAGGCGAGGTCCAAGTTTAACCTTTAGAATGTGGCTTCACACTCTTTCATCTTCACTGTGAGGGAAATGAAAATTGGAACCTGCATCTCTGCATCTCCCTTTTTTCCAACCCTTTATTTACCTCTCATGATTTAAGTCAATTACTCTCACTTTCATTTTTAAACATTTACAAATGTGCATTTATTTTGGTGGTGTTTTTCTGCAGTACTGGACATTATCACGTCTTATTGGAAATATGATAAATACTTATCTAAAAATTATTTCTATCTCTATTAGCTTTTTAATAATGTATATCTAATATATTCTGTCCTTGAAATCTACTGAAATTGTTGGGGTGTGTCTTTAATTAAGCTAAGAGACTTGAATGCAAACAGGTATTTCCTTTTTTTTATGGTTCACTTTTGAAAAAATGAAAAACATTTCCCAGTAAGGTGCAGGTCAAAAAGGGAAGCTTCTTATTTCTGTTATGGCTTGTCTTTTGCTGGTACTCAGACACTGTTGCTACAAAGATACCATAATAGTTTGATATTAGACTACCATTGCATTTTTTCATATTTTAATATTTCAAGCATGAAATGTATCCATTTCATGGATAGAGGGTTTGTGCTTAAAATTCACAATTTCACTATAAACAAGACTTCTGTTTCAGTCATGGATTACATTAGAAAAGTAGTTTTCAGATCCAGATCTACGTGCTTCCGAAGATTAAGTTCAGCCATTTTGTTCCCTTTCTTTTTATTTTTTTCCTGCAGGTTTACCTATTGCTCAAACACCTCCAGTCTCTTACCTCTGACTGCTGCTGAGGATGACTCCTAAGTTAAAACTGATTGTATTTTTCTTTTGTTGTGTTAGGACTATTCAGATCAAAACACCTCTTCACCATTTCACCAAGAAATTTGAAATTATAAGGGAGACAATGTTATAAGGAAAGATAGGCCTAGGCAAAGACATAATTCATTCCACTTCTTGCTAAATTAGGCATATCAATCTTGCACATGATGACAAACAACTTACATGTAAAAATCAGTAAGTAGATTGGCTCTTACTCTTCTTCAAGCCTATTCCTCAGGTTAGCACTTTCACATAAATGGCTTCTATATGTTAATCAAGTACTATTTTTTTCTGATTTATTCCCTAAAGATGAATGAAATAAAGAAAAAGGGAAATATTCTCATACCACTGTTTAGATCCCACAAAACTACCCTTGAAGCAGAACTTATATGTATCTCTTCATATTTCACCTCTGTTCATCTCTGTTTTTTAATTCCTGAAATTCAAAACAACACCATATCCTTTAACACTAAATATTTCTAGTGTTGTACATCTGGTTGATCATATTTCTGTTGAACTGTCAGGGAACTACTTCACTGAGGCTTCCCAAAGCTGACCAGAATTCAGAACTGAGTGCACCTTTAGTCTACAGATCTTCTGCCTAATAGGGTGGAAATTGAAAGCAAAGACTATTCCACTGTTTGCAAAAAAGTGAAAGCTCATACGAAGAGAGTTCATTGCATCTGTTGCAGGTAGAGTGGAAGAGATCTCTCAGGAGAGACTTGAAAAAGTCTCAGAGGAATTATTAATATCCAGAGTCAAAGGACTTAGGTGATGCTCTGTTCCACAGAAATACAGGTAGTAAAATGGACGTGATCCTAAAGTGAGTTTCTGAGTCTTTAATCAGGTGTGTGAATCAACGACACTCTCTATAGTTGAGGCAAATAAACAATATAAGCAAATAAGGCACTACCAGTGTTCAAAATAGTCAGCCCAAAGGCAGTCTTAATACAGACAAAGAAAAGTTTGAGGAATAAGTTCTACAGGAATTTGTCTCAGGACTATTCTGACATACTGATATAAAGTTGAAATTTAGAATTTGAGTCACTTTCTTATTTCATGTGTCTACAAGCTATTATTTCATACTAAAATGGCAATAACAATCTTCTGATTCATAAAAGCAGTGGAAGTCCTTTTCCAAGGAATGGGAGACCACATTTCCACAACTCCTTTGTCCACCAAAAGACAAAGGGAGTTTTCAGTATTCCTGTCTTGAAGCTGGGCTTTACTTACCACCAGGGAATTAGGAACTGTCTTCAGCTGATGTTTAAGAAAAGTAAACTTCAGTTAACTTTTACAGCTTTAGAGATCTTTTCACTGTTTATGAAAAGTGTGGTTCTATTGTTCCTGTCGGTGAATGATAAGATCTGCCATTGCTTAGTCTGCAGGGAAATATGTCAGTTGAGGAACATGAAGGTTTCTGCACAATACTGAGCCTTTAAGCTGTTGCTACAGGTACTAATCCTAGCGCCTTAGCAGTTTCTTTAGTGAAGCAAAAAAGCAGTAGAAAACAGACAGAATGATGGAATTTAAAATCTCTAAAAAAATTGTTCTTTGTTCACTGGCAGCCAATGTTTCTCATTGGTGATTGGTAAGAAGTGGGGTGTTTTGATGTGTAACACTTTCCTCATGCTAGTTTCAGCACTAGAGGTGTCTGCAACTTACCACTCTAACTCATATTTGTGTGAATATCCAGAAGAAATTGCAGAGAACCTCTTGGACAGCCTGCAGCCAATTGGTCCTGTTTCAAAATAATTAACGTCTGTAACAGATATCCATTACAGACTAAGAGCTTAATCTTGACTTCTCACAACCTCTTGTAAATCAGAAAGAGTGCTGTTGTGACATTTAATGCATCTAGCTACTATGCTATTGTCATATTTTTAATTAGCATTTGTAATCCAGTAGTCCTAGAGGCACTGTGGGGATCTGAATTGCACTAAACATTCTGCAAACAGAATTATGATCTCTACCAAAACAGCATGTAGTTAAAATACTTGTCTCCCAGGAGACACTGGAAAACTAAACTGAATTAACTCAATGTGTGAAATTAAACCATGTTTGTTAAAACATACCAAGCCCTGCAGGTTCCCCCATAGAAAAAAAGTCTGCTTTTGCTCATTACCATTTAAATAACAGAGGAGTTAATTGCAACATTTTTGGATGTTCCTTTTACAGTATTCAGATGAATGCAAGTGAATGCAATTCAGCCAGAATCTCACGAAAAGATAAAGCAAGTCACTGTTTGGGTTACGAGACTCCAAAACCTGAACTTCGAACAATATGTGGGAAGACTATAACAAGAGGTAAACAATTGAAAACAGAGCCTTCTGCCTTTGGTATGTTGACTCCTCTGCTTATTTTCTGGATTGGATCTTTGCATGTGTATAACTTCTTTAGGATAATCTGGTATGGATTTACTGACAGTCAAGATGTGTGAGAACCCCCTACTAGCAGCCCCCAGCAGGACAGCCTGCTCAGAGCTGCTGATCATCCATGGGTCCCAGCCAAACAGCCTCATGGCATGCTCACAGCACATGAGCCCTCTCCATGTGGTTGGAATAAACCAGACATATACAAAGTGCAGGTGATTAATGCTATGCTCAATATGCAATTCACATAAAAGAAGTCCAGTGCATCCCAAAGGTGTTAGACTCTCAGAGCTGCAGAGTCTCTTTTTCTTCCCAGATATACTGGCTGAAGTAGGGCAACCACATTAATATGAATGTGGTTATAGCTTGGCGTAGATAGTTATAGCTTGGCGTAGAATCTTGGTCTGAGTCCAAAGCAGTGTGGCCAGCAGGGTGAGTGAGGGGATTCCGCCCCACTGCTCTGCTCTCAGGACACCCCACTGTACTGTATCCAGCTCTGGAGCCACTAAGCTAAGAAAAACATGGAACAGTTGGGGTAAATCCAGAGGGGCTGACAGGAGGACTGGAACTGGGGAAGGGAAAGTTATGTGGAGACCGCATTAACAGCCTTCCAGTATCTGAAGGGGACCTGCACAGAAGCCAGAGACAGACTCTTTGTCCGAAGTTGTAGTGATAGGGCAAGGAGTAACGGGTAAAAAATTGAAAGAGGGAAAATTTAGGTGAGTGTAGTGGTTGGAAAGCAAAACCAGTGAGAGACTCCAAGTAAGAAATACAATTTAATAGGAAGGGGGAAAAAAGGATAGTATAAAATAAATGCAATAGTACTACCTGACAGCCTTTTAGGTAGGGTGGTGGTAGCAGTCCAGATGAAGTGGTCTTGTTGAAGCAGTGATCCCATAGAAGGCCCTAGTAGCTTTTGTCTTCTGTGAGTCCAGTGGGTAAGAACTCCTTGAGCTGTCCCAAATCCCAGATTATATCCAGGTGGGAATGCTTGGCTCCTCCCCATGGGTAGGGTATCTCACAATGGAATGATATAATTTTATGTGTCATGCAATGGGTCCTTGATTGCCCATTAAACAGAGATAACTACCAGATGGGAGTTACCCATGAGTCATACAGCACAGCATGAATGGGCTCATTAACAAAAGATAGTCCGGAGGGTGGGGACAAGGGAAACACTGCCCCACCTGGTTTCAACAGCTCATGAAGATGGTGATAGAATACATACCTTGGGCACATCTTACATTGTAACCTAGGACAATGAGATATACAGATGAATTTTTTTCTGTGAAGATGATGAAGCACAAGGTTGCCCAAAGAGGCTGTGGACACCTCAACCCTGGCAGTGTTCAAACCTTGGGATCAGATGATCTTTAAGGTCCCCTCCAATCCCTTAACATTCTATGAGGCTATGAACCCCTCATTGGCTCTGTTGTGTCTATTCCTGCTAAATGCCTTTACAAGATGATTTACCTTGTTCTAAGTTATCAAAACAGTCCTTTGGTAAATATACAGAGGGCTCTGTGAGGATATTAGGATACTTTACCCAAGTATCCTAATATCCTTACAGAGTCCTGTGTATATTTTCAAATATTCAGAGATGTTCACACAGGTGGTACTAGGACTACCAGCTGTCTAGATTTGTATGCAAATTTGAGAATACATTTGCCATGCGTGTGATAGATAGATTTAGAATTGCAATGGTAGTCAGGTAAACGGGATGCTTGAACATATTACTTTTATGAGAAACTATGACAAACCTGCATTAAAAGGTGGTTCAGAGTAATAAAAGGCATTAACAAATATGATGTAATGAAGAGAAGCAGAGCCTAATGAGCACACGAGGAATTCAGTGGAAGTGTTTTGGTTCTTTTCAGTGCAATGTGGAACAATCCCAAAATACAGATCACCACAGATAATTATGCCTATATTTATCTTTATGGGGGAAAAAAAATCCATCAAAAAACCAAAAGAGCTAATCACCAGCAAAAAAAAAGAGAAAGGACAGGAGAAATCTAAGTTGCAGGAAGTCTCATAAAGGCACTAGAGATGTGTTCAGGGAGTCTTATCACAAAGTAGCCATGTAACACCGCATAAATACATCTCCTGGTATTTGCTGGATCTGGGGATGTGTATACTTTGCGTATGTACCACAAAGCCTTTTCTGAAGTAGCCAAAATTTTTCCCATCTGTGATCTATGAACTTCTCCCAGCTTTCATATCTCAGTTCACAGAAGATCAAGAAAATAACGCCTTTTTTTTTTTTTTTTTCGTCCCTATTAGGGTGAAGTTATTATTAGACCACAGACTTGCCTTATGGCCTTAAAAACCTAGTCAATTACATTCAGAAAAAACAAGATAGCAAGTGACAGTTACTCATATATCACTGAGTTAGATACTTATATGGACTGGGATCACTCTGCCTGGATAACGCAGGATAATCAGGCTGCAGCATGATTTTTTAGGAGTCATAGAACTTAGGGCATAGTGAAAGACACTAAATACATATGCATGTGCAATATGTACGCCTTGACACACGTACAAAGGCTTATTCCTACTTAATTGATATATGTAGGATGAGTTTCTGTCATGATTTAAGTAGACTTCTCCCGTTCTATGTCTGATAAACCATCCTCCTCATCTTCCTCTTCTTCATCTTTCCCATCTTCCCCAGGCTATGGCTTTTTGTGTGGCACCCAGTTACCAAAGGAAATATTGATTCCTGAATGTCTAGAAAAATAAGAATAGCATGGAAAAGGAGATTTTGTAAAACATGAAAGTTATGTGCTAACTGCAGATACTTTTCAAGAGAAAGGATATTGACATCTTTAACTTCTATTAAGGGAAAGAAATAAAATCCTTTTCACTATGGTATGGTATCGTGTTCATGTTTCTGTTTCAGTGACTGAGATTTTTAAAATCTTATGTTCGGAAGAAGCAAATGTGATAAGGAAGATTCTACATATTTCCATGAGACAAAGCTTATATCTAGTCATCATATAAACAGTCAGCACAAGACATTTCATTTGTTTATTTATCCAACATGTCTCCCTGACAATAACCTGGGGCCTAAATAAATTTTTATAATCTCAAAGCAACAGTTCATCTTATAGGTCAAGGATTAAATGTACTGTTACATCAGTTTGAGTACTCTGTAATTTTACATCTTATATTACATTCATTATGGAAACCTTATTTCAAAATAAAGACCAATGCTTTACAACTGGTAGTAAGTAATTATGGGAAAGCATACGTGCACTGCAGTGTGAGGTGTCTGCCAAAGCAAAGTGGAAAAATCATGGTCCATCTGACTAAGAAAAATGTTAGGTTTTCCACCAAATCCACAATCATGTATCCAAAGAATTCACAACTTCAACACACTTCAAACACTCTTTGAGTATGATGAACTCATAGGGTAAAGGAAAAAGTGTTAAATTTAAAAAAGGAAAAAAAATTCTTCCTAGGCAAAGTGCTTCTCTTTTATAAATGGAGAGCAACAGAGGAGTAGAACCAGACACATGAAAATTATTAACTAAAAGACAAAGGGTGTCAGATGAGTGAATTGCTCATAGCTGATGTAATTAAATCTATGATCCAATAAGAATTGTACAATCAGAAGGATATTGTTATATGCATGAGTAGAGCTTTCTGTCTGTTTTAACTTTTTTTGTAGGTTCAGAGAAGTTAAATAATTCTTCAAAATTTCACTCATCAGAGTGACTCCTGGCTAAAATTTGCACCACTCATGAGAACGATTTGACTCTTATCTACCAAAGTGACAAAACTCTAAGAGCTTTGCAGCTCAAGAAGAAAGGCCGTGGTGGTCAACTTTCCTTGTCTTTGCTACTTCCTTGTGGCTGAAGTGTACAGTGTGTATATATACATATATATATCAGTGAAATTACATCCATGAACTGATTGCATAAAGTCATACTATCAGAGATTAGATAGATTTAAAATTAAAATCATGATTTCAACATATATACTCTTAGTGCATGCAGAGGACAAGAAAATCAATCCAGGGATCAGTTTATAAATGAAACCCCTTATATATCTCCTAAAATTCTGTGGGAAAAGCCCTTAAACTTTGCTCATCTTAAATTGATTTTGGTTCATCCTTTGCACAGCACACGTGTCTTCCTGTTTAAGCATGAGCTGATCCTCCCGGTGAAATTAAAAGCAATCACAATCTACAGGCATTACCTGGTTAAGGACCAAAACTGCTGGGAATCAGTTTGAGAAGCTCTTACATATTCCAGTCTGGATGTCGGAAACCTCATGCTTCAATTCAGATGAGTTGATATGTCATGAACCCTGCTGAAGAGTCTGTCATTTTTGAACTGTAATAGACTTGAGCACAAGGGAAATTTTATCCAGAGCTGTGGGGCTTTTCTCACTTTCCATATATTCTGTCATTTGACTCATTCTAAAGGTTGTCTGTTGATTGACATACACAGATGTACCCCTCTCCTCCATGTTTTCACTTATCTTGTTCCGAGCTGCAATAATCATCCATTTTGTCCTGCAAAATTTGGGTTTATCCTCACATTACAATAAAAGGAAAACAAAGAGAAAATGTTTTCTGGCTTCTTTCTCTTTCAAAGTCTTGAAAAAAATGACGCTAAAAAGGTAGAATGATACACACCATGCAAACAGCAAAACCCATTTCCCACTTCTAGTAATTTCACTTCTTCAAACTCTGTGTCACTCCAATGGAGTGAGTTTTCACCTTAGGCTTCTGTTTACATAATGGACATTTCGAACTTACAAAACTTTCTCTTGCAGATGGTGTCTGTGCCTATGCCAGCCTTAAAAAATAAGTATGTCACTATTGATTTGAGCATTCAGTTTATAATTGATTTGTAATTTGGGGGTTAATGGTTTCTACTTGGGTACCATTGTTGAATTCATGCCTTGATGGCACTTTTTTTTTCATCCTCTTGTAATTGAAAATTCTGCAAAAGCCAAAATTTCTCCAAGATTTCCTACTTATTCTATCTTTTCTAAAAGACACGAGCAGCATGTATTGCTAGTAGACAGTAAAGCATCCTTTGTCTAGTTCATTAACATGAAATGGAGATTATCTCTCTAAATTTCAGTGATTAATATTTGTTACTATTTCTTTAAGCATAGCCAAGATGTTTATGGGGTTTTTAGAATTTTTCAGTAACTTAACTAAGATGTGTTTTGCATTTAAAAAGTCTTTAAAAGCTGCCATGTTTCGTCATTTAACATTTTTTTCATGTTACGTAGAGCTAGTAGGATAAATTTTCCATGTTGCAAAGAGAGATTTGGCCATGTGTTGCTCATTATCTTCAATGAGATTCAGATGACTAACTCACCACCTTGACTTTGAATATTTATATATATGAGTACACCTACTGCTGTGTTTCACTGGAGCTGCTACTCTCTGAGGATGAAGAGTACTTACTATTAACTGGAAATCTGCTAGCACGTCCTGATTTTTCTGAAGAGCATTGAAGCAAATGTTGATCCACCAGTGATTTCATTGCATGTGTCCTTCTTATTTATTCACTCTTCACAAGTACTTTTCTAAGGAAGTTTATTTTGAGCATTTTGAGAATGAATGCTCATTTTTCAAGAAAACAACTTGCTAAAATAATAGTCACTCGTGTTAATAGTTATGGTCTTTTCAAAAAAAGATATATACAAACACTACTATGTGAGCCAGGAGATTAATCAAGCACCATGAACAAAGAATGGATTTCCACAGAAAGTCACTATCAAAGAACTTGTGGAGAAGTTTCTTTGCTGAAATTATGCAGCAGAATAATTATGAACATGAAGACTAATTTTGCACAAACTGAAAGCAGAAGAAGCTGCCTTCTGCTACCTCTTCCAAGAAAGCTGACAGGTTGTTGGGGGTTCGATCTGGTTTTTTTTCTTATAGATTTTTTCCCCATAAAGTCGCTGGGAAACTAATTACTAGGTGCTTATGGGTGCTTGTACTGGTTTAGCATAAATGGTAGAAAAACCAGTTGTTGATCTGTTTTGGAACTGACAGCTAAGTTGGCCAATCAGGTAAAAAGTGTACACCCCTTGGGACACCGCTTAAATACAGGAATCTTGGGAGATTTGTTCTCTTTTCCACGGACCCAGCCATGAGGTAACATCGTGGCTGGGCCAGGGCGGCCAGGTCAGGGCCAGCTCTCTGTATAGCCGGGCGGGCTGGGGCATCTGAGCTCGGCAGATGCCGCAGAGAGGGAGAGATGGCTCCGGCCCCCTCCTCCAGCCCCCGGGTCCCCGGAGAGCAGCACCGAGCCCAGGCTGGGCTAAAACCGCACCCCATAAGACCGAGGGGTGGAAAAGGACAGAAGACCCGGGCTC
>WBMY01003412.1:321941-339338 GCA_013397315.1 Donacobius atricapilla
TTTGTGGGAGCTGGAAGCCACAAACAGACTGTGTCTCTTGTGGAAAGTTACCAGAAGAATCAGGAGGGACTTGTCTCTCTCAAAAGACTGAATGAAAGACTATTTTTATAAGTGCTACCGACTTAAGAGTTCTGATGTTTTGTCTCTTTGCATTGTTTTCGTGGAAAACTAGAATGTTGCTAGGGAGGAGGGGGGTTGTCTTTGAAAGGGTTTCGTGGTTGGTTTTTTTTGTTTACCCTTCAGTGTATGTTAATAAATCTAACTGTTTCTATTCTTAAATTCAGCCTGCTTTGCCTCGCTTTTTTTTTTTTTTAAATTCTATTTCACTAAAAAACTGAAAGATCCCCACACTATGTTTCACAAAACAAATTCAGCGAATGTGAAAACTACTACATTTTTGGTGTTTCCGCCCAGTTATTGAACTTTAACCCATTACAATGCTTGACCAGAGCAAAAGAAATGGCCACAGGAGCGTGCAGTACCGGGGCTTGTGCTCCATTTCCCTTCTATGCACACGCTCCAGCACCTCAATGCCTTTCTTGTAGTGGGGCCCAAAAATAAATATAGGATTGGAGTTGTGACCTCACCAGTGCCTAGGACAGAAGGAAAGGACATGACACTGTAATGCTGTCAATGATGTGTTTTGCCCCTGCAGTTCCTTCAGCAGTGCCATATGAAGTAACATGATCACAGGGCATGCTGGACAGTGGTGAATTACATATTTTAGCACAGGGAAGCCAAGGTACTCCCTCCCTCTCAGGTGAAACCACAACCTTTTCCTGTTTATTTGAGGAATTTGCCGTCTCTGGCTGAATTTCTCCTCTTCCTCCTCCTCTCAGAAATACAAATTGCCAAGCGTATCTACAACATAATCCAGACATGATATTTGGTTTTCATTTGTTTTTTTACCATTCTGTTTTCTGCAGCAGAACCATCTATGGCTGCATCTACTACATAATCTTGCATCAATCACACAAACATTTAGATTATTTACTACACTGACTAAATACTAAGTGAGGAAGGGAAACAATCTCCCTGTAATACTGACAGCAGACATCACATTCTTGAGAAAGCCCAAGTTTTAAAAGCAATTTTTCTTCACACAATCCCAGACATTTATAATGAAAAAGTAATATTTATGTGTTCCTTCTCTATCCAGTGCAAAAACTACCATTCACCACAAAGACATCAGCATTGCAGAAAATTTAGTTCTAAACATTCCCAGGGGAGTTTGCTTGAAAACTATTATTTTTTATTACTATATACACATTTTCCTGTACTCGGAGTGTGCTAGGCTTTATCCGTAGACACTTGATCAGCGTGCTTACACCTTCAGACACTATTAAACTACCAACTGGTTGTTTCTGCCAATTTCCCCCAATTTTCTGACCTGATTTCCCTGGTTTTATACCTGTTTTTTGAATCCACATCCTAACCTTCTTGTTTAATCAGCATCATCTCATTTTTAGATGTTGATGCACCATTAGTATTTTCAGTCTGTCTCCTTCCTATTCCCATCAGAGCAGTGGATTATCACCTCAATAAAGTAAGTTTATGGGAGTCTCTCAGGACTTTCTGCTGCAAGGTACTAAGCATTCAAAATATTTTTGTTCAGAGGACAGACACAGAGAAAGTAAAAGTGGTAACTAAAAAGACTAATTTCTAAAGATGGGTTTGTTTGTACATTCCTGTTTCCATGTTAAATTTCTCTCACTACAAACATGCCATGATGAATTAAAATTTTCATTTTTCTCAAGTATATTTCTCAAAAATACTATCATTCTCTATTAAAAAATGTTCCTAGAAAGTAAAATCTCAACACAAAATTTCATCCACTTCTAGAAGTGAATATCAGAATTTTAAGAGTTTTTAAAGTCAGTTAATTGTGTCATTGTACTCAATGTTGTTTATCGTGTCTTTCAAGTTAATCAATTAGTTTTACTTCTAACTGGCTAATTTTTTTTTTAATCTCTGTAAACTGCCCAGTTACAATTTATTTTTTATTGATAGCACAGTTTCAAATTTTAACTAACTACTCAAAGAATATATCCTGCAGAATAAGGTAAATAGGTATTGCATTCCTCTTCCATGGCATGGTTTCTCTACAGAGACATTTTAAAATTGCATTGGTGATTTTCTTCCATATCATGAAGTAAAACGCTACTATACTTTGTTTGCTGTCTAGTATAATGTCAGAATTGCTTTTGGCATTCCTGTTTTCCAGTTTCTCTTCTGCAGTTGTGCAGGGCTTCTAATTATGTCTTTATATCTTTTAACTTATACTTTACTAATGTTGTTCCCTATGCATTTGCTCACAGCTCTGGGACTTTGTAATCTTCTGTGTTGTCTGTTTTTTGCAAATTGATACTGTATGGAAATTCACTATGAATTCACTAACATATTTGTACTTTTTCTTCTAGATGTTTCACAAGTTTGAAAGTTAAAACTACAACACACTGATGGAATTTCTCAATACGTAACAAATCTCAGTGGGAGTCAGTTTTTGCTGATCATCATTACTTTTGTTCATTACGTCAACCTTCAGGTTATTTTTCATATCAATGTTTTGGGATTTTGCCCTTAAATTAGTCCTGTGAAGATATACAGTGCTCATATACACATGCAGTACTTACAAAATCACAATCATATGCCAGGAAACTGTAAGAACTGCAGTCTACTGGGTTGCGCTTTGTGTTTTCTTTCCAACTTTCAAGTTTCAAACATAACATTAAATTCCAAAGTGTTGAAGAATGGGAGAGTACAAGAATGTCAGGGAAAAGATAGAATCACAGAATATGCTGAGTTGGAATGGACCCACCAGATAAAACAATAAAATTTCAGATGGGTTTACAACAATGAGAAAGGGACTATGTCAAAGACTGAACATCAGCTTCTGATAGATATGGAAGAATTTTTGGGCATCTGTGAGGACAGGGTTGATTTTGTTAGCTTACTTGAAAGTTACATTTTCACTTTGTAAGTCAAATTTTCACTTCTGATTTTTGATTTTATCTTCAACTATTTTGTATTGCTTTGTGTTGGATTTCTTTTTTTAAGAAGTGATACTTTTCTGGAGTTAGAACATAATTAACTTTTTGTAAAATCCATATGAGACTCTTTTTGATGTAATGAAGGTTGAAACATAATTAATCAATAAAGTAGTGATTTAAGCAATCCGTTCAAGCCAGTTAAACAGTGCTTGGTTGCCTTGGGAAGATTGATTTTTAAATAGACAGAGGAAATTTTTATTATATATATTTTTAATTTGTTTCTTGTATTTGAATCTATGCAGGTCTTTTTTATTTTACAAAACTATTAATAAATACTCAGCCATAGGCTTAGAGTAATCTTATATAGTTCTGTATTCACAATGGGCAAACTTGAAAATATTTCACAGGTTTTGATAATAAATTCTATAAATTTTATTAAGATTCTTAATGCAATCACTGTGTTTACACATTGCATATCAAAATTAAATAAGACAGTTAAACTACTTTTCGCCCTACGACAAACACACCGCACTAAAAATTAACCATAAAGGATTATGAACTGGATACATTAAAGTAGTAAATCACATACATAATCTCATGGAATTTATCAATTCAACACATGATTAAGACCTTTACTGGACCAGATCTTCAGATTGTATTTAGAAAAAGATGGAGAAATTTAAATAGGCTTTCTTGGGTTGGTTTTGGCATTTCTTTGCTTGTTTGTTTTTGCTGGATTTTGTTGTTGTTTCATTACTTTCAGGATGAGTTTCCAGGGAGGGGTCGTTTGGTTGGATTTTTTTGGTTTGATTTGGTTTATATTTAGGATGAGTATGACTCACTTGTTAACACTGTATTTAAATGTCTTTCTGTCTTATATCTTGTTCTCTGAATAGTTACATTGTACTCAAAGGCCTACCTCAAAAACTGAGAACAATCACAAGCACTCTATAAAAACAAGTAAACTGATCAGAGAAACCCTGAACTGGGGCATTGTAGAGCCTATTCACCACCTGAAAGGCATAAACTTCCTCTATTTAAAATGTATTTCTTGAAATTTGCAAAAAGAGTAAAATTTGAAAAGCTGAATGTATAATTTTTAAGGTTAATTTTAGTCTTAATTTCCACTATTTAAGTGAATAACTTCCACATAAATTTATATTATGTTTTGAAAACTCTAAAAACTGTTAACTGAGTTTCTTCACAGTCAACTTTCTTGTATATATTAAAGGGGATATTCCAGCACTGAGGCTGCAAAATAACAAATCACTCAAGAACAAGTACTCTAAGACTTTCACATCAGTAAAATTTGTCCTAATTTTCTTACAATAATCACTATTTGATATCAACATTGGAGTACAAGCTAATACAATATATCCAAATATGTATCTTCTATTACTTCAATGTATTTAAGATATCCAGGCACTTTTAATGGAAAAAACCACCAAAACCTCAAGCAACATTTTAAAAATTCAGTAAGGGGAAAAGGTTTCTAAGTATTTTCACTTTCAAGAAATTTAAGTTAATATAAAGCATATTTCCATGCCCATGAATATCATCACAGCCAAGACTGAAGTACATTCGTTGTAACAGAAGCCAGTTTGAAACTTTTCAACTTTTAATAGTGGAAAAATTATAGTTGAAGTCAAATGATTGAATGCAAACCCAGATTGCAGAGACATTCCAACTGCATGTGACTTCCCTCCACATGTTTAAGAAATGCAGAGAGATACTCTACTAATTTGGTGGCCATAATATCACCAGGACTAAAATTACCATGGATGTTTGGTCCTTTTTCATTGCAGAATGGTTACTTCACTTATTTATTAAAAATGTTCTAAAAAAGTTACCATTACCTTTAAACAAACAAATAAAAAGCATGAAGATAAGCACTCTTTCTTTTTATCCATTTTCCAACTCAGGATTTTAGTCGTGCTTCAAAAACAGGAAGAAGCATCTGTCCTAGAATACCGTAAATTCAATCAGGAATTGTACAAATTCAAGCATTCTATTTCTGATCTACTACAGAAATGTGTTTTGCAATTAAAACTAGAGTCAACTCCATGTATTGGCTCTGGATGACATTCAAATCTTCCCAAGAATACCAGAGTCCTTTCCTAACTGGCCAATGTTTTATTATTTATTATAACATACAACCATTTATTTTTATGCATAAATCATTCAGTAGCAATAAAGATTTTTTAGTATCTTCTGAAACCTTTATCATACAGTTGTTTCCACACATAGCACAGGAAAACTCTTACAGTAGACAGGCTGTGCAGAGAAATGTCCTTCCTAATGGAGGAACCCTTCTTTGCAGAAATTTCTTTGATTACCAGGAGCTGCAGTATTAGACCCATATGACTGAAAAAACTCTGTATGATCATTCCTAAAATCTTTTGCAACAAGGGGCAAATTTTTGCAGCTTTGTTATGTCAGTCATAAACTGATCTTTTCTTCTTTGGGTCATTTTTCTGACTTCACTTAAATGAGCGAGAGAAGACACTTTCACTTAGAGATTATACTATACAGCATGTTAAATGTATTTAAGACTCTTCTTCAAAACGTGCAATTGAATCTGGCATTGAAGCCATGTAAAAGAGAGAGAATTGTGGATGATAAATGTATGTCTTTATTTCTACACAAATGAAAATTACAAAAAGAATCATAGCTATTGTCAGCAATGGTGTGGCCAGCAAAGCTATGGTAGCAATCATCTGTCTGTACCTAGCACTGGTGAGGCCACATCTTTAATCATGTGTTCATTTCTGGGTCCCTCACTACACTGAGGGGCTGGAGTGAGTCCAGAGAAAGGCAATGAAGCTTGTGAAGGGTCTGGACCACAAGTCTTGTAAGGGGTGTCTAAGAGAGCTGAGCTCATTTAGCCTGGAGGAAAGGAGGTTCAAGGGGTCCTTACGTCTCTCTACAACTGCCTGAAAGGAGATTGTGGCAAGGCAATTCCTTCTCCCAGGTAAGAAGTGATAGGATGAGATGGAATGGTATTAAGTTGTGCAAGTGGAGGTTTATATTGGATATTAGGATAAATTTCTCCCCTGAAAGTGTAGTCAGTCATTGTAATGGGCTGCCCAGGGAAGTGGTGAAACTACCATCCCTGGTGGCATTTGAAAGGCATGTAGATATGATGCTTAGGGACAAGGTTTATTGGTGGATTTTCAGTGCTGGGTTAATGGTTGGACTCAACAATCCTAATTAGAGGAGTCTTTTTCCAAATGGAAAAATCATATGATTCTCTTACTGTGACTGTGGTATAGAAAAACTAACGCAGTTAATATATGTATTAGTTTGCAGGATGAAGATTGCTTAGTGGAGGTTAGATGCTTTACTTAGCTGTTGAGTAAGCAGGATGTTGTATTTCAGTATTTGAAGAATATTTTATACAAAAAATAGAGGTATCTTTTTCAATTGATGCAATATGTTCATTACAAGATGCATAAAGGCCAAAATCAATAAAGGGACTGATGTATCTGCCTGCAGGTAAGCGAAGGAAAAGGGATTAACTGACCAAATGAATACATCTGACGTGTGAACATGTACAGCAGAGCTGGTCACAGCTTTTTACTGAGTGGAAATAAATAAGCACACCTAAGATCTGTTTCCCCCAATTGTAAAAGAGATGTCAGAAATAGGCCACATGTTCTGAAAATTCCTTTTAAGTCTTGAATAATAATATTTTGTACAGAGATATAAATCTAAATCAATGAAATAGTAATTTGTGGTGAATCTCATTTTCCCTTAGAGTGCAGTAGTTAGGTTTGTGGACTTGGGCTTTTCCTGGCTCCTGCTGAGATCAGAATTTAAAAGTGCACAGATAGTAGGAGAAATGTCATGTTTACAATTCTTTTCAGCATTATGAGAAACAGGAAGTGACAGAAATAGTATTCTGGGATGATGTGGTAACCAGAGGTTCTCAGGCATTATTCTTGACACCTCGTCACAAATGCCTTATATTATGGTTTTGTGAGTTTGCAGAGTGGGTAAAATGAAAATCTGTGGAATGCATCCATTTTGTTTTTTCCATTAAAACAGAAAAAGTTTCCTATGACAGGAATAAGATCCAGAAAGGAAGAAACACACTTAGAAAACAAAGCTTACATTAAGAATGCTTTGCTGGAAATATTTATACTTTACTCCTGGAAATTATACAAAATACAATTTCACAGTGGTATCACTTGAATCAAAGGGTCTCTGCATGTTAAGATATTGAATGGAGGTCTAAGGTTATCCTTTCTGATGAATTCTGTTTAAAAGTACTTGACACATGTTGAAATTTGTTTCTTCCAAAAGTCAAACAAAAAGTAGCCTTTCTAAAAATTGCATGAAGTTCAGAAAAACAATCTTTTATAAGGCTGAAGCAATACATAAAGTGCACAAGGAATGTCTCTTGCTAACTGTCCAAAAATTGTTTTATCTTTTCATCATGTAGCCTAATATAATTCTCTCTCTCTTCAATGGGGATGTGTGAAACATACTTTCAGTCACTTGTTAAGCGAGAACCTTAAGGCACAGTAGGATAGTCTGGGTTCTTCTAGTAAGATTTTGAGACACTGGATGAGTGTGCTGGGATCACTTAGCTCCAGTGGGGGTTGACCCTGACTGGATGCCAGGTGCCCACCAAAGCCACTCTATCACTCCCCTCCACAAGTGGGCAGGGGACAGAAAATATAACGAAGAGTTCATGGGTTGAGATGAGGACCACCAGAGACCACTCACCAATTACCACCATGGACAAAACAGGCTCGAGGTTATTAATTGAATTTATTACTAACATAATCAGAGGAGGTTAATGAGAAGTAAAGTAAATCTTAAAAAAACACCTCCTCCCTGCCTCAACCCTATCTGAGCTCTACATCTTTTGTCCCAGGAGCACAAGAATACTGGGAATGGGGGCTATGGTCAGTTGCTCCTGCTGCCACTCAGGGAGAAGAGTCCTTCCCCTGATCCAGTGTGGGGTCTCTACTACAGGAGATAATCTCCCATGAGCTATTCCAACAAGAGCCCATCCCATTGCCAATGTTTCTCCACAAACTGCTGCAGCGTGGGTCACCCTTTCCTTGGTGTAGGTGCAGTCCTTCAAGGACAGGCTACTTCAGTGTGGGTCTCCCATATGGTCACAACTCCTCCCAGGAAACCTGTTCCAGCATGGACTCCTCTCTCCAGGGTTTGCAGGTCTCTGCCCAGGACCCTGCTCTAACATGGGCATCCCATGAGGTCACAGCCTCCTCTCAGGCATACACCTGCTCCAGTGTGGGTCTCCTGCAGTGGCTGAGGATGAATCTCTGCAGCCCCAGGGTCCTCCATGGGCTGCAGGGCACAGCTGCTTCACCACGAGCTGTGCCACTGGCTGTGGGGGAACCTCAGCTCTGGTGCCCAGAGACCTCCTCCTCCTTCTCAACTGACCTTGGTGTCAGCAAAGTAATTCCTCTCACATATTCTCACTCCACTCTTCCCTGGCCACAATTAAAACTGTGCAATAACTTTTTTTTACCTCCTTAAATATGTTTATGTATAACACCTGTCACAAAGGTGGTACCGCCCTTTCTAACTGGCACAACCTTGGCACACCTGTCTTGGAGCTTCCAGGGACTGGCTCTGCTGAATATGGAAGAAACTTCCAGCAACTTCCTACAGAAGTCACCCCTGGAGCCCCCCTCCACGACCAAAACCTGGTCATGCAAACTAAATTCACTGGGATACAAGCATTTCTTCCTTTCATGAATGTTTGGTTTTGACTCAGAGGTAGTAAACAAAATTATGCCTTAAGCTGTTATGTCAGAGAAAAAAAACAGCCCTCATCTGAAGCTGCTCTCTTGTTGCCTGCTGAGAAAATTGTCTCTTTTCCACTATACCTACTGAACTCCTTGTGGGAAAATGCCATAGTATGCTGAGGTAAAATTAGTAATTATTTCCCATTTAAACTTTATAAGTTAATTGTTGTGGGTTTTTGCCCTCAGACTGGGCTAGAGATACCAGACAGTGTAGGGTACCAGTAGCCTCAGGGGATGCATGGTGACAAGTAACTGGAGCGGAAAACTCTCAGCAAAACTGAGCCTGGAAGAGGACAGCTGTTCTCAACCCACTCCAGGCAGGGAGCCTGCTAAGAGCAGGCAGACAGGATGAATCTGGGTGAGATGTTTGTCTCTTCAACAACACATACTCTAACCTGTAAATTTCTAAGTAAATGGGAATACCGCAAGGCACCTTTCATGAAGAAAAGCCTTCCTTATTTAGCCTGAAAGTGCGAGGTCCCCTCTTGTTCCCTTTCGTCTTCTCTCCCCACTAAAATTTCAACTGAATGGCAGAGTTTGTGCAAATAAAAAGTATTTGGCAAACAGAAATGCTGATTTTTGTAGGTAGATTTTAAATAAAATGTCTTCAATTTTGTCATTATTTTTTTCTCTTTCGTATTTTCAGGTTACCAACTGATGCAGTATTCACACTGGAAGACCTGAATACTATTGGGATGGGTTCTGGCCACTTAAGTTCATGACATTGTTTAAGAGATGGCCATCAGCAACCTCAGAAATAGGTCTGCACAACCACAGATGCCAGATGAAGCTTTGACAACTCTTCCAGGTCTTCGTTCTCAAGAAGCAAAGTTGGTGTGTTTCAGAACAGCATGGAAAACTTACTACACTTGGTTTTATAGTGAATCAAGTGACTCAGGAAAGAAAAAATAAGTGTATAAATTAATTTCATTAGATTTCCCCCTGTGCCCTTGATTATCCACTCAATTCTCTTTTACTGTTGCTTGTTGAAACTAAAAATATACAAAACTAAAGTTAATTTCTGGCTACTCAGCTTCTCTTTCCACATCACTTACAACACAGATACTCTTTAAGTAATTCCTCACTTCAGCTCTTTTTTAATTCTTTCTGACAGCCTCTTCTTACTTCATCAAACATTAGAAAGACTAATTCTCTTTCTCTGAAGAACAGACTTCTGGTTTAGCTCTCATGGCCCACAGTGAGAACTACCTCATCACTGGAGTTTGTTCACAGAAATGTTGTACTCTAGAGTGATGATACTTTTTAGAAACAATTTTAGGCTGATGGGTCTAACAATTATGACATGCATGATGTCTCACAAGTCATTATTTTGCTTCTGAACCAGAATCCAAGTCAATTAATGTTACTGTATTTATGTGGCTTTGTGGGCACTGTATGAATGACAGGCATTTGCATCTCTAANAGGGCACAGCTGCTTCACCACGAGCTGTGCCACTGGCTGTGGGGGAACCTCAGCTCTGGTGCCCAGAGACCTCCTCCTCCTTCTCAACTGACCTTGGTGTCAGCAAAGTAATTCCTCTCACATATTCTCACTCCACTCTTCCCTGGCCACAATTAAAACTGTGCAATAACTTTTTTTTACCTCCTTAAATATGTTTATGTATAACACCTGTCACAAAGGTGGTACCGCCCTTTCTAACTGGCACAACCTTGGCACACCTGTCTTGGAGCTTCCAGGGACTGGCTCTGCTGAATATGGAAGAAACTTCCAGCAACTTCCTACAGAAGTCACCCCTGGAGCCCCCCTCCACGACCAAAACCTGGTCATGCAAACTAAATTCACTGGGATACAAGCATTTCTTCCTTTCATGAATGTTTGGTTTTGACTCAGAGGTAGTAAACAAAATTATGCCTTAAGCTGTTATGTCAGAGAAAAAAAACAGCCCTCATCTGAAGCTGCTCTCTTGTTGCCTGCTGAGAAAATTGTCTCTTTTCCACTATACCTACTGAACTCCTTGTGGGAAAATGCCATAGTATGCTGAGGTAAAATTAGTAATTATTTCCCATTTAAACTTTATAAGTTAATTGTTGTGGGTTTTTGCCCTCAGACTGGGCTAGAGATACCAGACAGTGTAGGGTACCAGTAGCCTCAGGGGATGCATGGTGACAAGTAACTGGAGCGGAAAACTCTCAGCAAAACTGAGCCTGGAAGAGGACAGCTGTTCTCAACCCACTCCAGGCAGGGAGCCTGCTAAGAGCAGGCAGACAGGATGAATCTGGGTGAGATGTTTGTCTCTTCAACAACACATACTCTAACCTGTAAATTTCTAAGTAAATGGGAATACCGCAAGGCACCTTTCATGAAGAAAAGCCTTCCTTATTTAGCCTGAAAGTGCGAGGTCCCCTCTTGTTCCCTTTCGTCTTCTCTCCCCACTAAAATTTCAACTGAATGGCAGAGTTTGTGCAAATAAAAAGTATTTGGCAAACAGAAATGCTAATTTTTGTAGGTAGATTTTAAATAAAATGTCTTCAATTTTGTCATTATTTTTTTCTCTTTCGTATTTTCAGGTTACCAACTGATGCAGTATTCACACTGGAAGACCTGAATACTATTGGGATGGGTTCTGGCCACTTAAGTTCATGACATTGTTTAAGAGATGGCCATCAGCAACCTCAGAAATAGGTCTGCACAACCACAGATGCCAGATGAAGCTTTGACAACTCTTCCAGGTCTTCGTTCTCAAGAAGCAAAGTTGGTGTGTTTCAGAACAGCATGGAAAACTTACTACACTTGGTTTTATAGTGAATCAAGTGACTCAGGAAAGAAAAAATAAGTGTATAAATTAATTTCATTAGATTTCCCCCTGTGCCCTTGATTATCCACTCAATTCTCTTTTACTGTTGCTTGTTGAAACTAAAAATATACAAAACTAAAGTTAATTTCTGGCTACTCAGCTTCTCTTTCCACATCACTTACAACACAGATACTCTTTAAGTAATTCCTCACTTCAGCTCTTTTTTAATTCTTTCTGACAGCCTCTTCTTACTTCATCAAACATTAGAAAGACTAATTCTCTTTCTCTGAAGAACAGACTTCTGGTTTAGCTCTCATGGCCCACAGTGAGAACTACCTCATCACTGGAGTTTGTTCACAGAAATGTTGTACTCTAGAGTGATGATACTTTTTAGAAACAATTTTAGGCTGATGGGTCTAACAATTATGACATGCATGATGTCTCACAAGTCATTATTTTGCTTCTGAACCAGAATCCAAGTCAATTAATGTTACTGTATTTATGTGGCTTTGTGGGCACTGTATGAATGACAGGCATTTGCATCTCTAAAACCACTATATTCAATCAACACATCTGTTGGGAAGTCTGGAAGGGCTTGGAAGCTGAAGGATTACTATTTTGCCACTAAAAATGATTATGACTGGTGAAAATTAGCAAATTTTGGCTGCTCAGGTTTTTAACAGATTGTTCTTCAACTGAATTGAGAACTTTGGGTTTAAAGTGTAGCATTTCAGTGCATATGTCACAGGCACAAACCATTTTTTGAAGTAGTGGTTTTACCACTCCCCATGGGCAGGCAGGAGTTCCAGAATTCCCAGGAAAGCGAAGATCCATTGCACACAACAATGACTTGGAAAGCCAAATGGCATCACTCTGAACATCCCCCTGTTCCTTCTTCTCCCCCAGCTTTATACGCTGGCATGATATGTAATACACACACACACACACACACACACACACACACACATATATATATATATATTTATACATACATATATATTTGCACATCTATACATATGGCATGATGCCACATGGTATGGAATATCCCTGTCATCAGTTAGTGTCAGCCGTCCTGGCTCTGTCCCCTCCCAGCGCCTCATGCACCCTCAACCCCCTCTTTGGTGGGTGGGGTAAGAGGCAGAAAAGGCCTCGATGCTCAGCAGCACCTAAATCACCCCTGCTTGTTAACATAGTTTCCAGCATAAATCCAAAGCAAAGCCCCATACTCACAACTCTGAAGGAAATTAACTTTATCCCAAACAAAATCAGCAAGCCATGGCAAATCCATACTACTTCTAGGATTCATTTGTTTGTTTGTTTGTTTTCTCTTTGTGGCCCTCTGCTTTGCAAATGATCTTTTATTAAAATGAACTATGTTTTTCCTTTTTTTAACATGAAAATTAGTCTTACCGAAAAACTCCAAATGCAAACCGAGTATTTTTCAGGGTTTATTTGCCTGTGATAAAGATTCTAAGGCTTGAATGAATGCAGGTCTAGGTCTATAGAGCAACAAAACAAAAAATAAACAGAAAAAAAATTAAATAAAATATTTCACTTAGCAGGCTTTATATTTGAAGAGTCTGAAGTTCCACTTGATAAAGCAGGAGCATCTCTTTTTCTTTTACTCCTAAAGCCTTGGGCCACAGTGTTGTTGGCTCTTGGAAATCAAAGTAGGTTTCACATCCACTTTTCTATGCTAAGCCAGCTCAATTACAACTCTGAATGACAGTCACAACTGAGTATCTGACAAGTAGAACACAAGCAGATTACTTTGAAAATGGCAATTAGACAAACCCTTTTTTTTGGTCAAGCAGTGTTCACCGTTTCTCATAAACATCCTTCCTTTACTTCCCCCAAACATCTATGTTTTGGTGCACATATAAGGAGAGAGGTTTTTTCCTTTTTGATATTTTGATATTTTGATATTTTGATATTCTACCATTTTTTTAAGAGACCTATGTATGATCATAAAACTCTATGAAGTCAGCAAGTAGAATGTAAATGGCTGACTTTCAAGATCATAAAACAAACCAAGAAGCGCTATTTACATCAATTAGTGTTTTCTCAAGAAAATGTTGAGGTTTACTTATTCTGGGATCAATGCACTTATGATTAAGCATTAGGAAAGAGGAATTATCATTCGCCCTCATTTAGGAGTTTCTCAGATTATTCTTTTGATTTTTTTCTGGCTGTCTTCATTATAATCTCTGGCAAACTAGTACTCTTCCATCTTGCCTTTATTGCTGTGGTACTTGTGCAACTGATACCTTCTTCTGTGCACAGCTACAAATAGGCAATAATTGTCCCTTGACAGATGGTTAACTGAGGCGCTGAAAGAAGCTTCAGTGCTACAGTGCTGTGCAGTGAGACAACCAGAAGGGTGACTTGCCTCCCTAGACCTGGGCATGTCTGAGAAGGAAATCCATTCTCACACAGTGGCTTGGCTGTTAAAAAAATCCTGGGTATGGGTGGGACCTGAACCCTGCTCCCCACTGTGGGGTGTGAGCCTTAGTCCACAAAGTAGTCTTCTGCCATCTCCCGAAGGAGAATATCTGAACATTTTATTTGAGAAAAAAACAGCACAGAGTACAGGAAAGCAGAAAAAGAAAAGAGGACAGAACAATAGGAATATTATTTTTCTTTTAAAAACAACCATGGGGGAAGTGTTACCCCACAGATTTATGAGAAAATCCTCACAATCCACAAGAATGTTTCCAGGGCTCATTCTGTGACTGAGGGATTTCTGACCCATATTTCCCAACTTTTTTAAATGTTAAGGTATAGATTTGACAATGAGACCACATGTCCCAGCTGATAAAATAATATGCGACAGGACGGATCCAGGAATGTCTTTGTGAAACTGTCCTAAAAAATGGATGAATAATGGGCAAACGTATTCAAGTGCCTCATGCAATCTTTAGAAACAATATAATACTGGTGTGAAAAGGAAATTCATGCAAATGGTCAAACGAAGTATAAGAGAATCTACTCAAAGCAAGTAGTTGAATTGGTAGCATACTGAATGTCTTATATCTGAATTTCATGCTCCATATTGATATAGCTAGGATTAGTATGAAAGACAGTGGACATTTCTCTCTTAATAAAGTTTTTCACGACTTTCTGTAACAGTACCTTGTTATATCACGCCTCAAATAAAGACATAGAATAAATGGTAATTATTTCACCCTGCAAAGCCACTCAGAGATATTTATGTTTTCCAAGTCTTCATACTAAGATACATTTATGGAAATTATGTTACTTTAAAATGAAATTATATGTGCGTGTACAGAAGTGTACAGAAGAAGTGTTCAGGTTGTTAGAGCAAAGTGGATTGTTACTTCATTTTATGATGCTATAGAAGCAGACAGTTTTAAGTAGTACTTCTTGTACAATAATAATAAGAAAGTCACAGAATTGTAAATGACTGAGCAAACCACCATCTCCAGAAAGCCACAATATTAGTCCCAAAATTATATACCTTCTCTAAGTCTTCACTCTAAAAAAAATTCCTTCAAAGATAACACATAGAGGCTTCTAGGAGAATTTAAATATGCTAGGAGTACTGAATTTATTTTCTCAAACTGCATTTGCCCTTTTCAGGATGTGAAAACTGAGATTGACAATAATTCTTGGTAATTAAATGAGCTACAAAAATGGATTAAGTGCAGAATAAGAGTTTGTGATTTGTTTTCAAAAGGCAGTGTGCCTTCGATTTTTTTTCTGTACACAATAAATCCCCCACATAAATTACATTCATGTTGTGCTTGCCACATAGGAATCAGAATGCATGACATTACAATGACACCACCTAGTATCACTGCATTTATAGTGGCTTGCATATTTTTTATTATAAAATCCATTTTAAAATTCTCATATATTTCCTAATAAAATACATTCACCTCAAGATCTGGAACCCTATTTTTTTAAGGTACACTTTATAACCCACATAACTCTGATTAAAGCAAAAATGCGTGTATTTGGCAAGCCAGTACATATTTTAATGGACTTAGCTGTGCTCTTGTCACAAGTTTTGTGGAGGAGTTGGCTATGTAGCCCTATAAGCCAAGAACCTAAAGGGAAGGGACTCTATGGAGAAAATATAAAAGCACAGCCAGATTCTTAGCTCCTCTTTTCCAAGTTGGGAAAAATGAAAGAGTTAGACTTTTCCATGTATGAAGCCAGCAGAAAATTACGGCATTCTTCCCTTGGCTCAGCTCCTTCTGTGTTTAGTGAGGGAGGAGGCAGAGTCCAATGCTGTATCCTGGCTGGAAGGCACCCAGGCATCTCTGTGAGGGACCTCTCCTCTTGCTCCAAGATCCCAAGACGGTCTTCCTATTGTGTTGCCCACTAGCTTAGGCCAGGAGGAACAGGAAAGGAGGAAGAGATGAAGGAAGAAAGGTGAAAGGGTTGAAGGGATGGAAGGACGGAAGTAAAGGAGGAAAAAAGGAGGGGAAAGAGGCCCTGGGATTCCTAGCCATCTACTCCACAAGTAAAACTCAGCCATTTTCAGAAGCAGAGTAAGGCAAAGATAGAGAAATTATGAATATTGCTTTCTTTAGAACTCCCTCTCTCTTTTTTACTTTGTCAAGCACTTTAAAAAGTGTTCCTTGGCAATTGCACTCATAGAGTTTTAATATCAGAATCTTTCTGATAATTACAAACATTATCTACTAAGTCATCCACATGTCTCCAGAAGTATCATTTTTAGAATGAGAAGGAAGGAAACATAACAACTGTTAGCTCCATCACTATATACACAAGCTGTATTCACACAAGCTGTAGGAGTCTTCAGCAGATCCAACAACCCAAAAAGGAGTGTTAGAGGAAGGAATCCTCTCACCATAAGAGAAATGAACAAGCCGGCATTATTTCCTGAAGAGATCCTTCTAGGTGTGCAGCTGATGTTCTCTGGGCTGCAGAATGGGACATTGCTCTGCTCTAACTTTATACCCTCCTGCATTATGTTTGATAAGAATTCCATTCCTGAGGAAATAAAAAAGTTGAATCCTTAAGATTGAATATGAAAATAATAATATCAATTAAGATTCAAGTATTCTATACAGATGATTTAACCTTTTGGATTTTGTGCCAGCTGTGACTATGCCTCTGTACAGAATATGGCCACTGAAATTTAAATCCTGTTGTACTAATTACTGATGATTCCTGGGGGTATGGCCATTGATAAGGCTGATATTTTATCCTTTGTTTTCTAAATTGTGTAAGTAGAGGAGAACCGACTAGGTAATAATGTCTTCGCAGTTCCATCAGATATATTGTGTATGCAAAACCACCTCTAAGTACTCTTGATTTTAAAGCAGTTCATTACACACTGAACAAGCTGAGTCAACAGAAGCCAAGTCAGCAAATACAGCTTTAGTGCCTGTTTGTAATTAGTTTAGACATTCAGACAACAAAGGATGCTAAGTTATTTCTCTTTGACTGTATCATAAAAAAGGGAGAGTCAAAAGAAGCCAGAGCAGGTTAGTGTACTACAATGAATGATTTCCATGGGGAGAAACATTGTGAAACAGGCTACTGAGACATCTGCATGTTAAAAATTCATTGCTGAACACATATGCTTTCTCAGTGAAGCCTCTGCTAACCTTGTCTTTACCTGAGCTGTTATGACATGTCCCCAAGCTAAAAAAAAAGCTTTTCCTTTGGGGTACAGAAGTTTAGGTACCTCAATATTAGCTTTCTAATATAACTAAAAGAGTTAGTGTATTGGTTTAGCATAAATGATAAGAAAAACCAATTGTTAATCCATTTTAGAACTAACAGCTAAGCTGGCCAATCAGGTAAAAGGGGTACACCCTCTGGGACACCGCTTAAAAACAGGAATCTTGAGAGACCCGCCCTCTTTCC
>WBMY01003412.1:339626-378587 GCA_013397315.1 Donacobius atricapilla
TTTGTTTACCTTTACTGTATGTTAATAAATCTAACTGTTTCTATTTTGAATTGAACCTGTTTTGCTTTTCTTTTAATCCTATTCCACTAAAATGAAAATTAGGCGAATGTGATAACCACTACAGTTAGCTTGTTTATTTAGCTATTCCCAGGCTGTGTTCACTGGAATAGGTGAGAAAGATGGACAGCTATCTCCTCATCATCCATGCAGTATCAGCTTCACAGGTACCTAGTAATTAGGGTCTGTAGAGCTTGCTGATTAATATCTAATTTGAAAGCTTCTCACAGTGACTCACTTCACACTCAGCATAAAGTATTCCTGTGTAAATAACTGGGCTTGACATAGACAAAGTATGTGAACTGATTTAAAGGATACTGAATGTTCCATGTTTATGGACTTTCATTTAAACAAAGTACAAACTCAGGAATAACTCTAAGATTTTAGGTCCACACTAGTAGAATTGAGGGGTTTAGTCTAAAAATCATGATCGCTTTATCCACCCCTGACATTTATGTTTCAGATACCTAAGTTCAACAGTACCATCAGTATCTAACACTTTAATCACTCAAGAGTACAGGTTCTGCAGATCCTTAGCAGCTCAGTGGGGAGTGTATGGCTAGTTCATGTTTAACCACTACTTTGTATGTACAAAGTAATTTCGCTGCCAGACTTATCTGAGAAGATTGTTCTAGTAGCTGCTGGGAGTCCACTGAGTAAAACTGCACTGAGTGGAAGCTGGTGATGGTTAGCCCGTTTTGGTTTTTTTTTTTAGTGGAAAGCTGACGTTTTTCTACCAGTGTCTGCTTCAGGTATCTGGTTAGCCCTAAAGCTCATTGGTTAGGGATCTGATATAGGGAAAGAGCTGTCTGCTTATGGCCTCTCCCCAGTGTGCATTTTCTTGCAGGTGCCCTTGTGTGGCTCCACACTTGGCATACTGGCTGTTAAACATCTTGTTAAGGGGTGTATAATACCCCTGGGTGTTGTACAGGAAGCCCTCATAATGGTACTTCAGGGACATAGACTCTACTGCGCAGATCAAATTCTAAACGCCAAAATGCAAGAACATTCTTGGGTTTTTCTTAGATGTGGGACAAAGTTTCTGTTTATTTCAGTGGCAGTGCATAAGATCTCGGGGGAATAAGGTCCAAAGTAACTGCACTCCCATCACCATAGGCCAATGAAAACAGACGTGCCCTGTGGATCGCTTTAAGGACAGATCTGGTTTCTCGGAACACAATGCTACTACTGTCATCTGGAGACACAGGGATCTAGACAATGCTGTTTGCATCTGCTATGCAAACACAGATCTTCAGCAAAATCACCAGAAGTTAGCCAATTCTAATTACTAGAGAAGAAAGTAAAATTTTGTTTTGAGATGATTGTTTCAGTGTGCTTACTAGCTCATTTAATACAAATGAGAAGTATGTTTCGTTGATATATAACGTATATAATGTTTATTTCCTGTATACCCAAATCTGATGCTGGATATTTGTGAGCAACAGCTATAGATGTCAGAGATAGAGGATTTTCAAATTTTTTTTTGCAATTAATATAAACAGGACAAGCAAGAAAACAAAAACAAAGCTAAAGAGAATAATATAAGAATGAGAAATTAAGAAAAATAAATAAGAAAAAGAAATGCATGTCATTCTTTTATTACTTATAAAAAAAAAGTTTTGACAAGAAATTCTTGCAAGTGAGGCTCAAGGGAAAAAAAAAAGAATGAAAATAAATTATTATGGTTTGGTATAAATGATCAAAATTGTGCAGGTAGGAATTAGGCTATGTAAAAAGTAACTGAGGGATGTTTGTCTAGTTCAGAGGACTGTACTGTTTGAGACACAGGAAGCAGGCTTTTCAACTCTGCTATATCTGAATCTGCCATTTAAGGGAGCAGATGTGTCTCCTGTAGAAGAAGGTGTCAACCCACATTGTATCAGAGAATTCCAAAGGACTTTCACTGAAGACTTTACTGATGGCATATTCAAGAAATATCCCTTATGTCCCTTGCATCACCCTAATTTTTATCATTACTCCCCATGTTCTACCCAGACTCTTAGCTGTTACAGCTTTCCGTGTACAAAATAGTAAGGATTATATTGGTAAGTCTTGTAATCATCATTGACTCTATTGGCTGCAAACTCATGCAGGAAAAATGCTTGTTCTAGCTTTAGGAATTTACACCTGCTTCTTGAGCAGAATTTGGGAACAGTCATTTTGTCAAGTTTTGGGTAGACTTTTCACACTCCTACCTTGTGATTCACCCACGCTGAACAATATTTACAGATGGCTACTAAGGAAACTCTGAGAAGAGTATATCTTTCCATGATGGAAAATTTTCCTATTTTCTCATTCTGAGTCTGAATCTAAGGGTCCTTCATACATATGCAAATTTTAAACCTGTTTCTTAGTGCTGCTGGAATTTAACTGTCCTGAATACAGTGCCTGTTCCACATTAAACCTGATCCTACACAATTCACACAGGAAAGATTTCTATAAAATATCTCCCCCAGTTCTTTTCCTTTAGACATTTTTCTCCTCCTTTTTTTTTTTTCTTTTCCTTGATATCTCTGTTTCTCTAATAGTTTACAAGCATAATAATGACCTTTGTACATCTCTGTTTAAACTTATTGGAGAAATGTGATTTTCCTTAGCTTAACCCGGTCAACAGAATTTCCAGCTCTGAAAAAAATCTTTCATCACAGTGTATCATTCTGCATGCAGTTTCTTTTCTGCATGCAATGATGGAAGCAAACATTACAAGACTCCAAGAGTGAACCTCTGCTAATGGAAGGGTTTTCCACCTGGTTGAGGCAAATGGGTCTATGGAGTTCAAAGCAGTAACAGATTCCTGTCTCACAGTTCAAACCTATCAAATGTTACATTTCTGTTGTTTTGCAGCTGGGCTTTTTCCTCTAATACACAGTATATTTAGGACCAAAGAAAGAAAGAAAGAAAGAAAGAGACTCTGAATATTGTTGTTCATGTTTTTGTTGTTTTTTTTTTCTCCCTACTATTATTGGTTTTGGTTTTACTCCTTGCATCACCCTGAGTTCTCAACGGGAAGAGGGAACCCTGCTGTGGCAGACACTGTACAAGGCTAAAATGAAAAGGGTGTCCCTGGCCCCAGGACTGACTTAGCCTTTTTTTAATTGCTGACTCAGGTTAAAGGTGCAGTCCTCACAACTCAGAGTATTCTCTTCCTTTCACTTAATCTTTTCTAAGGACAGAAAGACAGGACTGTCCTCTGGCTTATAAAATAAGATTTTTTTCATAGTGCTCCTTTTTCATCGCATTTTGCATCAGTTATTTATTGTATGGGCTAGCCCTGAATCATATACATTGCTCACTAAGTAAATGAAAACATATGATACCATGCTATGAATTTACCCTTCCTTCTAAAAATCCCAAGTATCTGGACTGCTTTATTTTTTGTACTTTTGCCAATGACTTAAAACAAGCTTATGCATTGAAATTCATCTTGTGAATGCAGTACAGGTTTCAGGATGTTCTTATTGCAGCACAGACACCAATGGGTCACTACTACACCAGAAGTGTACAGCACACAGTAAAGGTTCTTCTTTTGTGGGCTCTCAGATGCTGCAAAATTGTAATTTTTCTGATATTAACAACCTGGACCAGTCTTATTTTAATAATTTAAGATTCATTCCATTCTTAGAAAGTCAATATTCCATTCCTGATTAGAAAATTGAAAGACATTACAATTATTTCACATCTGAAATATATTTCAGTTAAAAATCTGTACACTTTGGAATAGTGTACAGGTTTTGATTTAGTGTTTTAGAAAGTGGCATAGTGTTTTCTCCTGACTTTCAACTAAAAAATAATGGAAATTTTTAGAAGAAACTTTTCTTTTAGACCAGAAAGAAATTAAGGGCTTTTTTTTTTACTAAAAACTGCAAATTTGGATTTTGATACTTTAAAGTCATGAGCTGCTCTACCAAATCATTACTCATCAGAATGGTTTTTTTCTGATATTGCAAATATAAAGACTCTTCACCTGAATGTAAAGCTTGTCACAGAGAGTATCCTTTCTTTGACTTAAACAGTATTGTTTTAAAGATCTTTTGAAGCATTTTATTCTCTGCATTTAATTAAAACCAAGTTTTCACACATTTGAGTTAGAAGCCTAAAGGGAAAACAAATAAAAATCCCATTTCCCATCCCTAGGGCATTTATTTTTGAAGAGAGATTTATAGTAAGACACTTCCATTTCAGTAAAGGGATCTTGGATTTTAGCAGCTGGATAAGATCAAAATTTCATTAATAAAAACAACAAGAGTAACCTGTATAAACAACGCTTTGTTTACTTGGCCACTGAAATGCAGCTGCACAAGAAGGACAGAGCAACAATATACTTGGAGTATAGAGCATCAAGCTGTATCAGTGTTAAACAGGCTTTTGGGTGCCTGGTTTATTTAGGAATGTTATCAAGTTACAGTAAAGGTGCATTTATAGAACGATGGGAAAAGCTAAGGAGACAGACAGGCTCTTTTTGCTTCCCCTGCTTTAACACTGCTGGCTACACAGAACAAACTGCAGTCCTGACTGCCAGCCTATTGGAACCAAGCACTGAACAACCTCTAGGTCCCTGAAGCCCACCTTCCAAATGCTTTCTTACACCAAATATTGATAATGCAAGGTATAAAAATGACAAAGCTGACTGAACATGCTGTCCACTGGATTTGCAATATTTTTCACTACATCTTTGCTTCTGTTTCCAAGCACTTTTACCAGAGAAAAAGAGAAATATTTACACATTTATCTCAAGATTTATATCTTCTAATTCTTGAATAATAGTGACTTTAAAAAACTACCATCTACAATATCAAATGGCAGCAGTTTTTTTTTTTTTTTTGTTTAGGGCGAGCTTCACATTTGGCATGGTCTGGTTTGTTTGGTTGACAATAGGAATGTTAAGCACAGTACAACTGCTGCTCCATCCTAACCTAACATGCGGCATACATCACATTTTACAGTCTCACAATGCTGTAAGAAGCAAACAATACAGGAGTGAGTAGCTGCATGCCTAATGAATAGCTGTATAGTAAATCCACTCTTCATGAAGAGAGCACTGAGTTGATTACAAGGTGTCTAGGGCTGCCAGGAGCTGTTCCAGGACTTCAAGTAACTATAGTCTTTGCTGCTGTTCCTCTCAGCTGTTTTCTTTCTTCTCCTCTTTATGTGTTGTTTGCTGCCAGGCTCCACTCTTCCTCTGTCCCAGCAGCCTGTAAGCCTTACCCAGGTGGCAGCAGCCACCAAGGAACAGAAGGGCCAGAATAAACAGGCAGAGTGGCAGTGCAGATGGGTAGTAACCCAGCACAGGTGGTGAGGCAGAAGCTAACTCACTAATTCCTGGTCCAAGAGAGCTGCCTTAAATTGCCTTTCCTCCCTTTATTAAGACTGACATAAAAGGCATTTGACTACATTGTCTCACAGGCTGTTGTCCTAAAAAGTTAATAAAACAGGGATATACAATCCTCCCAGGAAAATTTTTGATGTTTTGGAGATGATAGACTGGGTGAGGAGTTTCTTCTCCTTTTCCTTCTGATCTTTTCTCTCCTCTTTTGATCTTTCTTCTCTGTTAGTGTTTCTTCACACCCTGCACACATGTTCCGAGTAAGAGCTGAAAAACAAGTTAATAATAAATTCTGTATATTTCTCTTTTCTTGAAATAGTCTTTGTCATCCATTAATGATGGATTTCTTATACGATGAAACTCTCAAAGCAGCAGCAAATATGGCAAGCTGAAAATCGGTGTGCTTTTCTGTTATTTTTTCTCATCTAAAATGGATGGATATTTTAGCCTTATGTCAACATGAGCCACTTTTGGAATACCCTGGTGACAAGCAAAATGCATACTTGCACTTTCTTCTGCATCACAGTCTTACCACACAAGACACAATACATCCCATCGTCTTTCTCTGCGTAGCTTCATAACAAAGAGCTGTCAAAATTGATAAAACCAAATGGAACGATTACACTATCCTGCACCTATTTATAAACTCAGTTCATCTCGTGGCAGTCAATGACATGACAGTACAGGCTGCTATGAACTTTGAATGACTGTATCAGGCCTGATACTCTTGTGTCTAGAGGGAATGTGAGGGATCGGGGCAGGGTGATGTTTCTAGACCAAGTCACCCTGGCCTTTGGACTAGTTTAGCTTATTTTGCTGCTGAAAGGCTTAGCATTTGGGTTCTCAACAAGTACCGGGAAAGACAGGGTAGCAACTTATACCAGACCAGCACATTCTTCACAGAAATCTCAGTTTTTAGTGTCCATTTGGATTTGCTGTTGCTGTTGCTGTTGCAGGGGAGCAGACCTGGCTTTATTTGATGCTGAAAAGAGGAGAGTCTTGGGGATGTTCCCTTTTCCTGTTCTTTATATTCTTAAAGCATTCACTTTTGGTGGCTGAAGAGCTATCTCTTACAGAAGAAATACTGGGCCATATGACCTTTGGTCTTGTATATTATTACTGTGTACTTGGAGGCTATGAGGAGCACTACAATAAGTCACATGTATTCTAGAAAGCAATTATTGTGCAAAACAAGGTTTGGAATGATAAAGACTTATTTGTTATAAAAGATGCAACAATGAAAATTACTCAGAGAGTTGTTTTCAAAATCTGTTAGCTCTTCCTTAAGAATAACCTCATTGTTACCAGATGCTTTTAGACGTCTGTCCTGGGGTGACTCTTTTTCCCGGATTGGTTGGGGGAAGGGCCTTTTAAGTTCGCTTCCCAGAGGGACCCCATTCAGGGGTTCTCTCACAAATTTTCCCTGAACCAGGACAGCATTATTAAGGGCAGAAAGTTTATACAGTATGTTGGATGATGCAGGACAAATAGCACATGTATAACTACTGGGAATTCAGTTGAAGAAATACATATGTGGGCAGTGATAAAAACAAATAATGGATTGACTCCATGTAGGTATATAGCTCCAATAACTTCAATGAGCTAAACTGACAGAAACCAGCCAAAGATCTGTGCCATCAATTTGTCAGTAGTTTTATCTGATTTACATCAGTGTGTAACAGGAATAGGATTCATTTTATCCCTACTATGATTCCAAAGATTTCAAAGAGGTTTTGTGAAATATCCAGGACAAAATGAGATACTTATAAGCATACATTCTTCTCAGAAATTCACTGGATTATGCTTGAAAAGCACTGCACAGCTCTCAATGTCTTTTTAATGATGCTGTCCTACAATAAAATATGCCTGATTAAATGTCCTAAGAGACATTGTCATTAAAGTTCTGTGTCTGGTGAATATCACTCTCAAAGCTTTTCCTTCCCTGATTGTGATGAAAAGGATATAATCGTCAGTTTGTGATGAGTTCTAAGAAACTGGAGTTGCTTTACTGTTGAATTGCTGCATTTAATATGAGCATTAAGTCACATTCTATCCTGTTACCTATTTTCTAGCAAGAAAAATGTACTAAGGCTTCTTGATTTTGTTGTAACTTATATCAAAGGAAAAATACTGGCTAAGATATCTGCACCATTTAGTACTTTCTAAATAAAGAGGTTGCTAAAAAAATGAAGTTGTAGTATTTCTTGCATACCAATTAACTTAGGCAACTAACAAGATGAAATAAAGAGTATAATTCATTATTGTAGCCATTGAAAATATCTTTACACTGCCATCATAAAGCTACATATAAACTCCAGGATTTCCACCTTTTAGGTTTCAGGTATGTACACTAGCTACCTCTTGGATAGATGTTGAACAAGGCCCAAGAATTATCAGCTTCCTATTTCCATTCACGTTGGTTTCCATTCAAAAGAAAATTAGTCATGGGAAGGGAACAACAGCCTATGTGATAAAACCAGGTGCCCTCATCAGGCTGATCAACAAAACTTGGTTTGTCACAAAGCACCATGCTGCTGAACATGATCAGCATCAGTCCCAGCCTTTGAATACCTGTGTAGACTACAAAAATTATCAGGAGAAGGTTTACAAGAAACATAACTCCAGTAAAAAAAAAAATAGATCTAGGCTTTTAAGTGAAAAACTAATGCTCTTACTAGCTCTATGTTAAGATCTAAGTAAAGATTGCTCCAATTTGCAGTTTCCAGTCAAAATTTGGAACCTGGAATAAGAGGTTCTTTACTCAAGCCCGTGACCAAGATGTTCAGAGATTTTAAATTGTACCCAATTAGCAAAGCTTCGGCTCATGCTGGAGACACACAGTCGCTTCAGAGGTTTACATGCATACCTGAGCATGTCCTATAATCTCTTACAGGCGGAGTACTAAGTAGGTAGACAAGCCAACCTTAGCCCTCAGACTTCCAGACAGCCATGGCATTAGAAAATCATTATAGACTAATTGGAGGAATAGTTAAGAGAAAAAAAGTAAAATTTAGGGCCTAATTTAACTCACTATCAAGTAAATTTTTAAATTAGATCAAATGGATTATCTCTGTCCACTGACTGTAACAGGGAAGCATTGAGGGCTGTGAAGTCCTTCCTCCCATGCCACACTCCAAACAGCCACAGTGTAATGAATGTGTTCATCTGTTCCAGCAGTCTCTGAAGTGGGATGTTTTGTAAGGAGAAGACATATCCTTACAGATATCACCAAGGAAAGATGAAGCCATGTCCCATGATGAGGTATGCACCTTCCCAGACTGTCTCTGTATTAGACAGAAGCACTGCTTCTTTTACCACAGACACTTGGTGCCCACACAGGTATGTATGTGCTCACTGTGCTTACAAAACTTTTCTCAACAGAAGACAAGGGAGAGACAGGAGGTTGATTTTAAAGTACTCCATACTTTAAAGTACAAGAGCTTCTCAGATTTGCAGGGGAAAAATAATTTGGCAAGGATTATGTATAAGAAAAAAACCCCCATGGGATGTTTCTGCCTGACAGAGAAGCACTAAGAAAATTATAGATCCAGGTGATATTCCAGCAGTGGTGCAAGTAATTCCATAAAGTCAAACTAGCTAAAAAAATGAATAAATTAGTCTGAAGAGAGGCTTAAGCCTGCTCACTGAAAATAGGATACAGCAAGTGTTCATTATGGTGGCAAAATATGGGGGTGGGGGAGTGGGAGAGTGGTATAATGAGATTTTTTGTTTGTGTGATTTAAAGCCTATATTTTCTAAGTTAAAGCTACTACCATCAGCACAGAATTTTCAGTCAAAATGCATTTTGTTTGTTCCAGCTGAAGAGTAGCTTATCAAAACAGTGTCTCTAGGAAAATATGTGCCTGAAAAATTGAGAATTTTAGTTTGCATAACATGCAAAGATCGAATGTTTGCTACTGTAATCCATGGGTAAGCTAAAGAACAGCCTAAGATTTATGAGAAACTTTGAGTGTAGCATATTAGTTATAAAAAAATAATGCAATCCTTGAATTAGAATTATGTGCACAGCCACTGATTTAATGACTTATGGGAAATAAAAAGTCACCAAATTCATAAAATAATTAAGTCAAGTGGGAGAAATGGAAGCACCTTAAGCATGCAGTTGAAACTACTGTGTGCAGACATATTTGCAGAAAAAGAATATCCAAATGAAAGAAAAAAGAAATTAAAGTAAAAACAGCACATGGAATGTGCTGTAGCTTGAAATGGAATATTTCTATGAGAGGAAAAGGTTGATAATACTATTTGCAGCAGGACTTCTTCAGAAGTGTTAATGCCTTTCTGTAATTCATCAAATCCATCCATAATGCGATTTTCAATGTTTTTTTCTAATTTGACAAGCATGTAAAATTTTCCAGCAGATAGGCTAAACCTGCTGGAGAAAATGTAAGCTTATTGACTCTCCTTGGAAATGGACCACAAACGTCAAGGTATCCATGGATCCCAGCCTAAAAATTGCTGTTCAATATTCAAGGTAAGCTGATTTAGTTTAAAAGGGATGATGGTGAAGGAGGTAATTTCTCCTGATGTTTTGAGAAAAGTAATATTTTACACAGAGAAATGTAAATTTCTCCATTTCTCTAAATGGACAAAGCCTGTACAATACCATAATAAATGTGTGAATATGTGTCAATTGTATATGTATCATGTAGAAATATAGGTTTGGGTAATGATCTAGATAAGAAATCCATACTGGGAGTTGTGACCTGTAATAAGCAGTGAACAGCTGTGATTCCTACGATATTAGGTATTCTATGAAATATAAATAACATCATTACATAGCCTAAATATGGTAAATATTTTAATTTTGGTGCTATTAGAAACAAAATCTCTTTGCTTTCAGGATTTGCACAAACTGCATTTCTTTTGCTTTTTTTGTGTCAAACTGAATGGAAATACAGATAGAAGTAAGCACAACTAAGATCACATTAATACTTTGGTGCATTTTTGTGCACACAGCTCATAGACACATGAGTGGCTTTAAGATCTAAAACTGATCATCGGCATAGAACTTCTCTAAAATTCATTATGGTCAAAAATTTCAAATAAAAGTAGAAATTAAGTGGTTGTGTTAACAAAAAAAAATGTTGTTTTCTGTTTTCTGAAGTCTTTACACTAGTATACTTCAAAAAATCTTCAGTCTTATGAGAGAAGCTGGAATTAAAACTTTTCCCTCTGTTATTACATGTATTCACAATAAATTATGCCAAATATATAATCATAGGTGGTGTGACACCAGGAAATTCCTGACCACCTCAATATCAGCCTGATATGGATCCTATTGTAATAAGGGTCTGCCACAGATATAGAGTCTGTTGTAAAAAGTTAAGGTTACCATATGGAACAAAGTTCCCCTGAATCTATCTGAAGTAAATTAAAACATGTTCTTTAATGGCTATTTAAATCTCTTTGACCCTATTCTGGTTTGTCAGGAAGGTTAGAAAGTTAGAAAAGGCTCCTTTTGTTTTGTAATTCATTAAAATAAGTTTGGATAGGGATAATTCTTTTTGTGGATCATAAATAAAACACATGAGAACTAAGAAGAGTAATATGACCATATTGACATAATGCTAGTGGAATGCAGTTTGTTAAAATACTCTAGAAAATAGTAATGTTATTGAAAAATGTAAAAAATGTACATTTTACCTACTTTTTCCTGCTTTTTTTAGCAACACATGACATCCTGTGATTGCCCCCAGCCATTTTGCAGTTTACATTAATCTGCCTCTCAAAATATGGCTGAGACTATTATACCTATGAGCATCAGTAAACAAGCCAGCCTTTTATTCAGCATTTTCTTTTCAAGAGAAGTTAGATTGTTTTTTTTTTGTATGTAACTGGATCTACTTTCCTCTAATGCTGAAGGTCCTTACTTTCTTATGCTTGGTACACCCACATTCTTTAACAAACAATGAAAATGTGAACTTTCAGACCCTCATTAAAATTGTCAGTTTCTACATTTAGCTTCAACGTTGACTATGACTTAAAGTTCTGATGATGTCTGATTGTCATGGCAGATGGTTCCTTAGACCTCTACTTTATAGGTGTAACAATGTTTAGTCAGCTTCTGCTGATCTCTAGCAAAGCAGAAATCATAACAAAGAAAGAAAATAAAGTCGGTTATACTAGAAAGCAGTTTTGAAAATCCTTCACATCATTCCCAGCAAAGTATGAACTGAATAGTTTAATAATAGGAAGATAATATTCACATAAATTTAGGTAATAAAAAACCTAAACTTAGAGACTGGTAGCTCCACAGTTCTTTACCATCAGAGGTGATGGTTGTGGTTTTAGGGACTCTTATGTTGTTAAGCCAAGCTGGAAATTAAACACCCCCCAGCTGCTTGCTCAACCCCTTTCTCTTCCCCTCACTCCAGCGGAATGGGGAAGAGAAGTGAAATAAAACTTCTATGTTGGAATAAGAACAGTATAAAAATAAAATACAATAATCATTGTAAATAATATAATAATAAAAAACCCCCAAGTAATTCACAATGCAATTGCTCACTACCGACTGACTGATGGCAGATCTGTTTTGCCAAACCCAGATCGGCTGCCTCTCCAGGTAATTGCTCCTTGCTTATATACAGGGTTTGGTGTTCTACGGTGTGGAATACCCCTTTGGTCATCTCCTGTCACCAGTCGCAGCTATGGTACCTCCCAGTTTGGGTTTTTGGGTACCTCCTCACTGGCAGAACAGGCGACAAGAAAAACGACGTCCTTGACTTAGGATAAACATGTCTTAGTAAAACACCAAAACTTCAGCATGTTGTCAACTTCATTCTCATTCCAAATCCAAAACTCAGTACTGTAACAGCTACTGAAAAGAAATTAACTCTACCCTAGATGAAATCAAGACAGGTGACATATTCTGGGACTAGGAGGCATAATACCAAAGCATTCCCAGGGCTTAGAATCATGATGTTCATGCAATATGGTTTTTCAGAGGTGAAAAGAGACTATGAACAATTTGTGAGTGGAAAAGGATAGGAAGCCATTTCTGTATATTCCTTGTACTGTCTGCCAGACCCCTGTGATGGGGATTTAATGTAACCTGCCAGCCTGGCTCTGCTGATCATGGACTAACTGCTTGATGACCCAAGAGCTGGACATCTCTCTGCTACTCTCCATGAATCCTGAAAATCCTGTCTGGAGTGCAAACCACAGAACTGAGAACATCCTCCTGCCCTGCATTTCCCTCTGGATTATCCTACTTTTTTCATTGCCTACAGAGATATATTAGTCAGATGAGACCCCTAATCTAGGTGTGGAGGTTAGGTACCTAATGTTAGTAGCCCAAATACATCACAGATTGTACTCCACCAAAATGATTGCACACGTGAACTGCAATAAAAAGCAGTTTGCCAGAATTAATGACTGAGATGACTATAAGGCAGAAAAGACTGAGGCGAAATGGCAGGCAGCTCTTCAGAATGCAGCAGTTGTGCAGTGTTTAAAGGCTTTTAAAAGAAAATACCTCTTTCAATACTCTCCCTTGGGACTTTTAATTGAAGCCTTATGAACAAGATGACTGCAATAGTTCCTTTGGGAATAATAATTGTTGGGAGTGCCCATGACAATGGATTTGAAATAATAATCCCAAAGGTGGTTAAATGAAGCAGTAGGCATGAGCCTGGGTCATAAGCAGAAAAGTGTAATGCCTTTTCCCAAAGGTGCTGCAAAAGGAATGTGGGATAAAAACTTGTGCAATACTGACTGAAATTTAAGCAGTATTTGCAGTATTTTGAAACAACCCATTATTTAGAATGTGAAATCAGTTTATAGCTCGAGAACAGGGCACAACAATAGCTTCTAGAATAAATATAGTTTCAGAAGTTTTAAAATGGTGGCTACAGCAGGTTAAGAAAAACATAATTTGTTTACTACAGGAAGTTTTGAAGAAGCTGCAAATATTTCCACTGTGATATATTTTTTCAGAGGGAACTTCCCAAAATGCCACTAAAAGCTCAACCTTGAAAAAATATTGGTTGTTAAAATGAAAATTTTCCTTTCTGATTTTTTTAAGATATAAAGGAAATAAATAAACAAATAAAAAGTGTCAACTCTTAGCTATGATTTTTTTTTTCTTCTTTTTAATTTAAAGATACCTTGATCTCTTTCTCATATGACAAGAGCTTCGTTTAAACTCACAGGACTGAGCTCTTTTCATATAAGAAAGGAATTGTAGGGGCGAAATATATCCTTCCAGAGCTTTTTTTTCTATCTTTTATCCATTCCCATATTCCTAATCATTTTTCTTTATTTTATTATCAAGAACTCCCTTTCCCATCACAGATCTGTTCCTGAGGGAAATTTCCACCATTGCTTCCATTGTATATTTACTTTGCTTAAGTGCAGGAATGTTGGACCATACTTCCTGGGCTGCCATAGCTCCAGAAATTGAGACATTTACTGATTGTAGAGATCTCAACTATTTTCAACTCATTCATTGTAATTCTGAGGTTTTCCTGGCACATAGAACCAAGTTGGCATGGGTATACACTGTAAATACTGCTCTTTGGAACAGCAGCAGATTTATTGTACTGGGATTACATAGTCAATCTTTGTTTGGGCAGTAGATCAGACTCTCCCTAGAAGTTTTGGGCATGGAGACCGTGAGCTAGCCATGCACATACACTGTCGTCATCCGTGTATTGAGATTCAGCAGCTCTGGGGAGTGCAAAGAAACAGAATTTTACTAATGGAAAGAGGAAGTTGTTCCATTTCCATTGAGAGTTGAAAGGGATGAAAACTTATTTGCTCACTTGTGATTTCTCCATACATTTGCCTTAAAAAAAAAGGATAAAAAATAATGGACTTTTAAGTCTGTTATTCCTTGTGACATTCCTTACCTTCCTGTGGCTGCACCCTAGATGCTGTTACTGATAGCTAGTTAATGATGGCTTGGTTTTTGAAAGATGAAGAGCAGTATCTGTAAGAAGTTTTTCTATTAGATTCAGTATTGACATGTTAAGGTGTTGGATTTAAAAATTAATAATCTTTTGTTGATGGGAACATTTAGACCATCGTAGCTTGCAACAGGTGTTGAATAAAAATTAAAGAAGTAGAAGATTAAAAGAGAAATTGTTTTTCACCAGAAATAATGGCCTAAAGCACTTTCAGTAACCTACTTCAACACCCTATTTCACTTTTGAGACTAAGCTGAACCCTATTTGTAAGCCAAGACATTTAGCTGAAAAAGCTTGTTGTGAGACTAATGCTATATAAATTCTCTTCTGGACCCTGTTGCTGTATTAAGCAAGGGAGTATTTGCAGGGAGAAGCAAAGATGTTCATTACATGAGCTGATTACCATGCTCTCAGAACAATAAACTGCTGCTGTTGCTACATTAAACCAGCTGTTGCTGCCAGCCATTGAAACCTCTATCTGCCTCCCTTCTCCCATGTGTCTGCATTAATCACTAGGGCAAAAACCCACAATAAAAACATTCCCATTAATTGAAGATTTTTCATTTTCTGGAAAGAAAAGATGAGTTTTGTAATATGCTAGTTTTTCTTTTTTTAATGGAGCATTGTTCTTTACCTTTGCAGATGAACTGCAAAACTGGAGGGTGACGATAGATATTCTGATAAAATGATACTTTGTCGCTTTAATTAAAAACAAACAAACACCCCAAAACCCTAACTTAAAAAGAATAAATATTTTCTGCCAAATGAAAAGCTTGTGATGTGTCTTTTAATGTTAATCTTGTTTCAAGTTTGGTCTGCAATATTATTTATTTGATTAGATTCTTATGATTTTTTGAATACGCCTGCATACAGGGACAGCTTGGAAATGTGTGATAGTTCATAATGGCAAGAGAGTAAGACATAGACACATATAATTATTCATACAAACATATGAGACAAATCCATATATGACTATAGTTAATATGGATTCGAACTGCTTTGTTATATTATTTCTTCTTTGGATTTGTTCTTACTAGTTTAACCAAACTCCATACAATCCAAGATTAAGAACTCTATTCTTAATATTTATGTAATGGTTTCGTTTTTCACTCTGCCATCTCACAAATGTGTCCATGGTATTCTATAGCCAATTTAATAAAAACCTTTTAAAACAGCAGCAAATATTGGGAGAAGCATATAGCACAAGACTAAGAGAAGGAAGTTGTTGCACTGAATACTTCAGAAACATATCCAATCTCTCAGACTCTGACACATCCAAAACTTCAAGAAGGCTCAGTTTTGCAGACAGAGTTATTGCAATGTCTACAAAATTTTGGCACTGAGTCTGGGAAAATAGCACAAAAAGAAATGATAAAAAGGCACAGCAGGTGATGATGCCACTCAAAATTCCAGTCTGGTGCACTACACTGTGGCAGATGCTTCTGCCTGAAGCCTTGAAGCCTGGTTTCTACATTTACAGCCTTTTCAGACAAGATAGTTGTGCCAAATACAGGATAAGGAAGAGAGTATTTAGTCCTGGGAGAAGCACTCCAACTGGGCTGTGGCACAAGAGTAAAACCTGGAGGCAAACAAACAAACAAACTACAAATGTGTCTAGAAAACTGGTAAAATAGTCCCACAATTTGATCTGGGTTTGTTAAACAATTTTAAGACAAAAAGAATGTGTAACATGAATGGCTATGGCTATGAGGAGGGAGATCTCAGTTATATGACTTTCCTTTGCATTTCTGTCTCTTTCCTCAAAGAATATAAAATAATACACTTCCGATTAGGAACGAGATAAGTGGATGTATGGAAAAAAAAAAAAAAAAAAAAGATAAATATATCCCCAGTGGAGCTCCACTGTGATTACTGGAATTATTCCAAGCCATGAACTAGGGTCATAATTTCATTTATATTAAAACCTTGGAGATTAGTATAAACTGTTCGACTTGAGTCTTGGAAAATCTGCCAAAATCCTTTCTACAACCTCTTCAAATCCCACACTTGGTGTATTGCTCTTGTTTTGGATACTAAAACATGGGTTTAGTAAGCACAAACCATAGGTGTTTGCTGTTAGGGTTGTCACTGTACTTATTACTGGAATGTTTTAAAATATTATTATAGTAAAGGTGATATGTGTGTAAAACAGAATAAAATGGACACTACATTATATTAAAAAAACCCCTTGGTTTTATGGCTCTATAACCACAGCATTTGTAAAGTTTTAAGAATGATAAGCCTCTTCTCCTACCCATTTTATTCTTTGTGCAACCTTTTTGTTTTGTTTTTCCTAAAAATTGTCCAATGATTTGGAGATCCAAAACCAGCATACAAAATTTCAAGTAATTTCACATGTATAATTTTGTATTCACTGTAACTCTGTATTGAAGACAAGCAGGAATATTGTGTTTTCCTGGCTCTACTGGTATCACTCTTGAATGACTACAGAAATGTCAGGGCCTGCTCATATTTTACTCTTGAAACAGGAACAAAGAAGTTATGTCAAAAGTGAAACACGAGTATTTAATAGCTGTCCAGGGGTGTGCAAATTAAAGGTGCAGAATAAATATCAATTTATGGGGCACAAAACCCAGGAGAAGGTGAGTAGACAATAGGCCCATGGAATTGCTGGCCTGGACTAGACAACTATCAAACATGAGTTCAACTCCCTTCACCATAGCTGAAGCGGCATCAAGGAGTGAACAGACCAGGGTGCCACACAAAGGTCTGCAGACAGGTTTGATGGCTTCAAGGAAAGGAGAGAGACATGCAGTGGTTGGGTGAATGGGTGCCAAGTCTTGCATTTTGGTTACAATAACCCGCTGCAACCTTATAGGCTGGGAAAGGTATGGCTGGACAGTGCCCAGGTGGAGAGGGATCTGGGGGTTCTGGTCAGTGACTGTCTGAAAATGAGCCAGCAGTGTGCCCAGGTGGCCAAGAAGGCCAACAGCCTCCTGGCCTGTACCAGGAACAGTGTGGCCAGCAGGAGCAGGGAGGTCATTCTTCCCTTGGATACAGCATTAGTGAGGCTGCACCTTGAGTGCTGTGTCCAGTTCTGGCCCCTCAGTTTGGGAAGGATGTTGTGTGCTGTGTCCAGCTCTGAGTCCCTCAGTTTAGGAAGGATACTGAGTGCTGAGTCCGGTTCTGGCCCCTCAGTTTAGGAAGGACACTGAGTGCTGTGTCCAGTTCTGGCCCCTCAGTTTAGGAAGGACACTGAGTGCTGTGTCCAGTTCTGGCCCCTCAGTTTAGGAAGGACACTGAGTGCTGTGTCCAGTTCTGGCCCCTCAGTTTAGGAAGGACACTGAGTGCTGTGTCCAGTTCTGGCCCCTCAGTTTAGGAAGGACACTGAGTGCTGTGTCCAGTTCTGGCCCCTCAGTTTAGGAAGGACACTGAGTGCTGTGTCCAGTTCTGGCCCCTCAGTTTAGGAAGGACACTGAGTGCTGTGTCCAGTTCTGGCCCCTCAGTTTAGGAAGGACACTGAGTGCTGTGTCCAGTTCTGGCCCCTCAGTTTAGGAAGGACACTGAGTGCTGTGTCCAGTTCTGGCCCCTCAGTTTAGGAAGGACACTGAGTGCTGTGTCCAGTTCTGGCCCCTCAGTTTAGGAAGGACACTGAGTGCTGTGTCCAGTTCTGGCCCCTCAGTTTAGGAAGGACACTGAGTGCTGTGTCCAGTTCTGGCCCCTCAGTTTAGGAAGGACACTGAGTGCTGTGTCCAGTTCTGGCCCCTCAGTTTAGGAAGGACACTGAGTGCTGTGTCCAGTTCTGGCCCCTCAGTTTAGGAAGGACACTGAGTGCTGTGTCCAGTTCTGGCCCCTCAGTTTAGGAAGGATACTGAGTGCTGTGTCCAGTTCTGGCCCCTCAGTTCAGGAGGGACGTTGAGACGCTTGAGCACATCCAGAGGAGGCAACGAGGCTGGTGAGGGGCTTGGAGCACAAGCCCTTTGAGGAGCAGCTGAGGGAGCTGGGGGTGTTTAGCCTGGAGAAAAGGAGACTCAGAGGTGACCTTACATTCTCTACAACTTCCTGAAGGGTGGTTGTAGTCAGGTGGGGACTGGTCTCTTTCTACAGGCAGCAACTGACAGAACAAGGGGACACTGTCTTAAACGGCAACAAGGGAAATATAGGTTGGATATTCGGAGAAAAGTTTTTACGGAAAGGATAATAAAGTACTGGAATAGTTTACCTGAGGAGGTGGGCGATTCACCATCTCTGGATGTATTGAAGAAAAGACTGGATGTAGCACTTGGTGCCATGGATTAGTTAGGGGTTAGGGTTGGGTTGGACTTGATGACCCTGGAGGTCTCTTCCAACATAATGATTCTGTGTTCTGAGTGTTATTGAACTTAGTTAAAGACACTGAAGTCAGGGCCAGAGTAATGATGCTGAGTACTAGGAACATTAAGTTGCTAGCATCTCTGTTGGCGACAACTCCAGATTGACTGCAGATGTGAGGAGCCGTGGGGCTGCAGCCCAACAACCCTTTAGTAATCCTATTGCTTCTGACTGACCTCTCAGAAGAGCTGCAGCACCCATAAACCTTGTCCTTCACAATGTAAGGAGGGTTTTATAGCTGAGGCAAATAATTTGTCTTAATCATAACTGACTTGCCCTTGAATGGAGGTTTAATTAAAAAAAAAAAAAAGTAATGAAAAGGAAAGAAAAACCTATGAGTGAGGGCCACAGACGTATTTTGCTTATGAACCTACTGAGTTTTAAAGCCTGAAAACACCTACCAACTTTTTTTTACTTACTGGAAGTAGAATCATTCCAGTTTCATTTAGGTTAGTGGAGCACCAGTGATTCATGACATTAGTCAGCCATGTACATTCCAGTAGAAATAAAACCTAGCAGCCAGAAATAACCCTGAAGTTGAGTGGCTTCATAAGATTTGAAGGATTCAATGCATTTTTGTTTCAGCTGAGAACACTGGCTTCTCAATTCAGAGGAGTTTTTTCATGAGATTCAAAACCCTGAAAGGATAGCTAAGCTGAAAAACAATCTGTGCTTACATTTTAACTAAATCCATTGTACCTGTACTAATAAGTTTCCTCAAAACTGGCTAATAGGCTTAAACTAGAATAGCTTACAAACTGGGAATGGGAATGTTCATGAAAACCAGAACTAAAGTGAGATGAGCCTAGTGCTCTGATTTGTAATTGCTGGGCTTGTAGCAGGGCTGGTGAACTTTTGTATGACTTAGGATGAGAAGCAGCACCCTTTGCACCAAGGATGCTCAGTAGGAACAACTGTGGAAATGCATCAGCCACTCGTTTTGCTGTATTGACCCACACAGAACCAGTCCAGCTGGAAAGACTTTCAACAAAACTCACTGCCTGTGATTGTTAATTAGGTCCCTAATTTGAGTGGAGGTAATTTTGCGATGATCAGGCACCCCAAGCAGCACAGGTGGCATCCCAGCCATCAGTTCCCTCCTGAAAGAACAAATCTATACCACTCCAACATTTTGTCAGACCTTACAAAACTGGATCTCAGGTTGAGTCTTTTCACTGCCACTTTCATAGCAAACACTAAATTACTGAAAGATAGTTGTCCCTGAAATTTTGTTCTCCCACCCATGCAATGTGTTTGTAGCACATAATTTCTCTCAGAACTGCAATGTATATCATGTTGAATATTTACTCACACCTGAAATTAATCTATGAAATATAATTTTGTAAGGGGTTTTTTTTGCTTGTTTGTTTTTTGGGGTTTGGGGTGCGAGGTTACTTGTTTTTGTGCTTTGAGTTGAGGGATGCGGCAGGAGAATGTCTACCTGTTTGGCTTGGGAGCTACACAGCCAAAAAATCTCTCCAAAGAAGGGAAGAGACTGCAAACATCCAAAAAAGAAAGGGTTTCTGAGTGTATTACAAATTTTTACATATGAAAGTAACATCAAGGTAAATGGGAAAATGATGACCAAAGCAACCAAAAAAAAAACCCTAAAAAAAACCAAACAAACAAGCAAATAAAAAACTAACACAGAATGGTTTGGCCTAGGTTGACCTTCAGGGTAAGAGATGGTAAATCAAACTTTTTAAAAGTGGAAGTCACAGAATCACAGGGTCACAGAATTATGCTACTTTGGAAGGAACACAGCAGGATCATTGGGTCCAGCTCCTGAGTCAGCACAGGACACCACAAGAGTCACACCTTGGACCTGAAAATGTTGTCCAAACACTTCTTGGACTCTGTCAGGCTTGGTCCATACTGCTTACTCCATGACAGTAGAGGTGTTTTCCCAGACTAAGACTGTTATTTGGCATCCCTGCCATTTGACATATTTAACAGTCAAACTGGAAAGCTTGAAGTGTGATCATTGTTTTAGAGTCCAAGACTCTGCTCAGACTTTCTCCTTTTAGGAAATGAGTGCTTTTGTCCAGACATTTCAAGTTCAGGAGTTCACAACCTTTATTCCAGGGTCTTATTTTTTCAGGGATTAACCAGTGATTTTGGAATTGCTGTCAATTACCTCCTTAATCTTCTTGTTAAGATCCTCTAGGTTCCAGTCTGGGCTTGGAGCATAGTATCTGATCTATTCTTTGTTATGCCAGGAATTTCTAAAAATATTGAAAGATAAAGCAATTTTTTAATGAACCGTTGTGTCCTGGAGTGTTTTGAGTACTGGGTTATCATTGGTCTTTTGTGTGGCTGTCTTCTGCACAATCTCTGAAGCAAAGGTGTGTCAACCCAACAGAAACCAAATGAATTACCAGGAACATAATAATAAAAATGAAATTTTGTTGTGGAATGCTTTCTCTCTACGTAAATACAGGGCTGAAGAGAAATTAAAAAAAAAATATATGCTGAAAACCCTAAAATTCTTCTTCCTTGTAATCACATATATAAGGAAAGTGACAGGGAATTCTTAGAACAATCTGTGTTTATTTACTTATTCAGACTGATGTAACTCTGGTAAAAGCCTGATTATTAAAAATAAATTTCTTGAGCAAATATGAAAAATGTTGTTTTCAGTCATAGAATCATAGAATGGTTAGGATTGGAAATGACATAATAGATACCTTGTTTCAATCCTTTACCATGGACAGGGACACCTTGCCCTAGACCAGGTTGCTAAAAGCCCATCTGTCCTTGAGAACTTCTGAGGGTGGGACAGCCACAACACTGCAACTTTTTTTCAGTGCCTCACCACCCTCACAGTAAAGAATTTCTTTCTCAGATGTATTCTCAGCCTATCATCATTCAATGTAAAGCTATCTCCCCTTGCCTTATTACTGCCTGCCTTTGCAAAAAGTCCCTCTCCAGCTCTCTTGTAGGCCCCCTTTAGATACTGGGAGGTGCTATAATATCTCCATGGAGTCTTCTCTTCCACAGCCCAAAAAAATTCATATCTCTCAGACGGTTTTCATAGGACGAGTGCTCCAGGCTTCTGGTCATTGAGGCCTCCTCTGGACTCACTCTAACAGGTCCATGTCCCCCTACTTTGAGAGCCCTAGACCCTGGTCACAAGTACTCCAGGTGTTTAGAAGAAGTGTGTTTTAGGAAGGAAGCATTTATTTTATACTCTATATTTCTATCACCCAATGAAGGACAAAAAATGTGAAAGCAATGGAGGGAAAATACATCCTGGAGAGCGAAGTTTTAATAGAAGTTGTAAGTGGAATGTTACAAAGATTTTTAGGGGCTTGCCCCTGTGGTAGACATACAGATTTATAGAATACAAGTCTTAACACTTGGCAAAGCTTTGTACATTGTATTTAATTTGTGAGGTGATACTGGCTGATAGGAAAAAAGAACCAGCCCAGGAGGCCATGTCATAACTGATGTCATAGAAAATAATTTATGAAATAATTTCATTGAAACATACATGACCAAACCACTGCAAAATATTTTGAAGGATGTTCCTTATCTGTGTAACCATGTTGGGTGATTTTCCCCAAGAAAGCTTGATTTATAAACTTCTCACTTATTCTTGCAGGGTGTGAGATCGGCTTTTATCATCTTCAGAATTTAATTAGCAGCAAATTCATATTTCTTACCTTAGTCAGAACCACAAGCAGTTATACACATGAGGTTTCCTAAAAATGTAAGTGGACATTTTTGAAATGACATTCTGTGTTTCCCTTCTTCAGTGTTCAGAAAAACTGAACTTCATTGTACTTATGACTTCTGATCAGGCTATTCATATTTTTTTATGGGATACTTTTGATTTGTGAACTCTGGGAGAACAAAATAAATCAAGGATACCAGCTACTTTGCCTGGACTAGCAGTAGTTTTCTAAAAGAAAACTTCTGTCTCCTGTTCTTTAAAAGTTTCAATTCTGCAAAGATAAGTTAGCGAATGAGTACGTGAATTCCTCCCCACCTCCTCTGCCTTTTTGTAAGACGTAATAAAAGCCTTTCCCTCCCCCCCCTCCCTTTTTTTTTTTTGTTTCCTTTTTTTTCCCCTCAATGACTTCATTTGTATTAACATGTGAGTCTTTGGACTTTTCAAAGTTTATATTCTATTAAATGGCACTTGGTAACAAATTTTGTTCACACAAAAAATAGCACTTCAGCTGTAATCAGTGCTTAAAAAATTATGAGCAGTTTGTGTAAACCTCTCTTTTTTGGCACTGCTAGAAGTCAGCTGTGATTTCAGAGCATAATAAATGCATTTGGTTGAATTCCCCTGTTGTGCTGTGAGGAGAGCTTGTCTTTGGCTCATTTAGATTCTGAAGACTTCGTCCAGTGTCCAGATGCACTCTTAAAATGTAGTTAGGAGAATAATTGCTGAATACATTGAAGAGCCATTCCTATTTTTTCCAGTTTATGCTCAGTAGATTTCACAATTGGCATAATTACTGCAAACTCAATTGGCAAAGAGCTGTTATCTTCAATGGGAATAATGCCTACTACACTACTCAGTCTTATCCATTATTAATAATGTGCATTTAATAACTTGCAGCTACTGGTCTTCAAAGCAGTCCCAAAATTGCTTAAGCTGCTTCTCACAGTGTTTGAAGCAAGTTAACAGATTCTGTAGCATGAAAAGGTGGAAATACAACAATCAGTGCTATAATCATGGCTTTTGCTGTAGCTGTTCAAGGAAAAACATGATTGAATTAAGTTGTAGCAAGAAGAAATAAGTTGATCAAATTATTCTTTCAAATTGCTGACTATGAGACAACTCTGCAGGGACATTGAATTGAATATGTAATGGATGGTATAGAAAAGCCTTCCTCTCACCAATAAATTACTTTGCAATAGTATTTCTAGGGAAACCCAAGATGGTAGGGGTTGGCAAGTAAAATGTGAAAGTTTGCTTTAAAGACCATTTTGGATATTTTTTGCAATGTAAAGTCATTCAGATTGCTTCAGAACAGATACATTTGCATGGAAACTGTCAAAAATTATTTGAATTTTAACTGCAGATTGTTGAGCTATTTCCAAATTTGGGTAAAGCTAAGGTGAATTCCAGTTTCACAACCAATCAAAAACTCAATAAAATGCTATTTGCCACATTCTTTTGTTAAAATCATATTGTAACCCCCCCTTCCCCATGTTACTCATTAGTCTTTTTGTTAAATTAAAGCCACTTGATCTCTCTGACCTTTGACCAATGTGACTTCTTGACTAGTTCCTAGTATTTTTTTTGTGGAAGCAATATGACCAAAACATTTCTATGGAAATGCCTTGGGCAGAAAATAAAATGGCTTGTTGCATTATTGAAAATAGAAGGAAGTCATTCACTAAGATCAAAGATCTTTTATCCCTGTGAAAGTTGCCTGCCAGCACATGAGAATCCATGAAAATTGAAAGCAACGTGCCAACTTCTTGTTTGCATGGCAAGACTGGCTCAAATATATCTCCTTGGGTTTTAACAAGTAAGGGGGTGGAAGATTGCAGCTGAGGTTTCTGTATAGAGTGTGCAAATTGTGACTCAGTCTATTTTCTACCTCCAAAGTAAAGCAAGATAGTTCATTACAATCTCCAAAATGTTTCTGCAAAACTCTGGACTAAAGCAAAGCTAATCCTAGTCTATTTTTCCTCATAAAACAGACATATTGTAACAGTATGTTGGCAAATTCTGATCGATATAATGAGTGCGGCAAACCCAAGTCTATAAATAGTCACTTTTTTCTTCTTGGATTGTTCCATTTGTGTATGGGGTTTACCTTTTCTTATCTCCTAAAGTGCTGCTCCCTCTATCAAAGTAGGATAAGAATATAGAAGTCCTGACATCAAGGTTTTCCTGAAAATCAGTAAATTTCCTCTTAAGTACTCAAGAATCTTCACAAAAGATACAAAACCAAACACAGACAGGTTACCACCTCCAACAATTTGTATAGTCTCTTATTTTAAGTAGAGTCCTGAAGGAATGTTTGACAAATAACATCCCAATTGCTGCCATTCTCATCAGAAAATTGGTCCTCAGTACTTAGAATAAATACAAATATTAGCTCTCTGCAAAGCATTATAATTTTCATGCAATTGTACTAGTGCACTGCTCTTTGATGCTGCCACTATTCTAATTTTCTTGGCTAGTGACTATACTGTTACTTCTATTATGTCCTGCCTAAATTTCTAGTGAAGGGCAGCCAACAAGGCCACTAAATGATAAGTTTTGCAACTCCAATTCTAGTGCTAAGGGAGGAACTGTATGTTCTAGATAATTGTGTCTCAGGGATGCTCTTAAGGAGAGAAGTATATTCTCTCCTTACTTTCTGGTTAACCCTTCTACCTTCATTACCATTACAAGCATAACTCAACTTTGCATTTGCTCAAAGGCATTATCCTGGACATCCCAGGTATAATTTTGCCCTCCACTGTCCAATACAGTTTTCTCAGCTCTGGGTGGTGCGGAATAGTCTGTGAAGCACAGATCTATGCTTCATGGATGGACCATGGTCATGCACCTGGACCCTAGGTACAGACACATGTACAGACCTATCAAAGCTTTCTTTCTGAGTTTTGAGAATATTCAGCTGGGATTTTTTGCATTTACTCTTCCAGCTTGGACCATATCTCTTTTTCTCTCCACCCACAAGCCAGGTCCAGGCTTCCGGCCTTGCACAGCATCCACCAAGAAGGTTTTCCTTAAACTTGAGGCACTAAGTGGGGAAATTCTGCAACATCAAGCTGCAGCTGAACTCTCTGCATTGAGCAGCTTCCTCTCATCTGCAGCTGCTTGCATACCTACAGCAGGGCAAGAGTCTATCCTTTCTTTTCACTGGTAAACAGCTTGCAGAGATGCTTAGGAAACCATCTTTTCTATGCAAGAACATGCCTTAAACTTCATCATTCCACTCTCATAGACTTAGGGGCATAAATCATTCCAGGAAAAAAAAAAAAAAAAAAAAAGAGAGAGAATCCTGATGGGGTCCTCTGTGTTTGGATGGCCAGACCAGGCCACTCAACATCACTTCATTGCTTCATAGTTGACGAGATGCAAAAATCCAGAACCATATACTTTCTGTATATTCATTTCCCAGCAAACTTGCTATTTAATTAGTGTGATACAGCACAGAGATGACAATATAATGATTCGGGCAGAATACTAGATATTACAGGTCTTTTTTTTTTGTTCCTTTCAATCTCTTAATGATTAAAATCTTGGTTCTGAATGTTCCAGGTATGTTTGGCTTCAATTTATGCTGAAGTCAATTCTGCTGTATTTCAAAGAACACTATGGGACCTCAGTTTTTCCACTTCCAGGAACTCTACAATTCTTCAAAAAAAATTTTAAAGCATTTTTATCAAGAAACAAAATGGATTGCTAATACTTGGGCTAACGGTAAAGCCAAGCCTCTATGGTTCAAGAACTGAAGAGAGAAAAAGAAGTCCAGCTTGTGTCTTTGGTCTTGTTGTTTGTTTGCATTTAATTATCATGATTCTTAAAACAAATTCATGATTTCTGCAGACCAAATTCAAGGGTTTGGGTTCTGTTTCCAGAATTCCAAGGTTGCTCTCACATCCAAGACTGTTAGAATATATTTGGAGGAGCAGGTAACTGGTGACTCATGAGTTACCTGACATCTGGATCTGTAAGTGTCTCCATGCAGTGTCTGAATGGGTTTATATATTTCCACAAATGATTTCTCCTGTGTCTGTTTCTAGTTTATTTCCTGAAAAAAAAAAAAAAAAAACCCCTCCATTTTTTTTTCCAAATTTTTAGAGTTGTAACAGGCTTTTTAGTGGATCATCATGTCAGTTTCCCCAGGCAGTGTGATCCCATAAAGCTAAGAGGCACATGATTAAATTAGGAGCTTAACTACACCTCAGTGTCAGACTCTGAAAAAAACATCAGTAAATTACATGAAATAGTCAATATAATCTATACCACTCAATGCAGGATGTGACATCCTCAAGCAGCATGTATTAACTTTTTAATGCAATCCACTGATTGCATTATAAATCACAGATTTGTGTATCAGGGATGAGAAAAGCCTATCCAAAAGGTCATCTACTCCCGAATTTTTAAAAATACTCTCTAATTGGTTTCTGAGAAATTTACAGGCCATTTTGAATAGTGTTTCCAGACTTATTTACACGCCTGTTAAAATTAGCCTACACTTTGTTTCTTTTTCTTTTATTTTACCTCATTTTTTCTGTTCGCTTGAATAAAAGAATGCTTCAGTGGCCTATTTATGAGTATTTTATTATTTCTGCAGTCCTTTTGCACATCACACAGGGTACACAAAACATACACAGAAATATATCAAGTTAGTGTATTTTTTCCCATTTTAAGGTGTTATTTTTATTTATAGTGCTTTCAGTGTTTAGCTCTTATTTTGTCCATAATGTTGTGATACTTACTGAAGTGCCATAAATAGGATTGCAAAACTTTGGGATGTATCTTTCAGTATATACTGCTTTCAGTCCCTCAAACTCAAGGGAGCTACATTCCTTTCTTCTTGATGGTGGTCTACAGGAGGTGGAGGGAACAAACCCTGAAAATAGTTGAAGAGAAAAAGAAATAACCGACATCATTTTAGTATAAGCAGTCACTAGCTTTTTGTCTGACCATAACCAATATCATATTAGCAGGACTCCTTTCCTTTCTTTTCCCCTCTCATTTTTCAGTCCCCTTGCTGAGCCTATCCTTTCACATTGAAACTTGCAAACAGATGGGCAGCCCCCAAGAAAATTTTCCTGGGACTTTTCTAGGTCCCAAAAGTAGCTGCTTCCATCTGACTCTTCCCACAGACAAAAGGGTGCAAAATCTCTGTCTCCACAGAAGCTCTCAGGTGCACTTTAAACCTCCCAAAGCCACATCTCCCAGCGTCGCTCAGTGCTTCATCAACCAGCAGGTACTGCTCTTTTTATTCTTCAGTTTGTTTTGCCCTTTCACTCTCTGGGACTTTTCCTCCATTGTGTCAGGAGATGCCCACTAAACCTTTTAAGGGGCTCTCCAAAGTATTGCCTGTGCCTTTGTACTCCTAAGCCTGTGCAGAGAATTGTAAGCTTGTTATTAGTTTAATGGTCGTGAGCACAACAAAGGCTCCCACCTGCTCCTCCGTGGAAGGTTGCCTTGGCTCCATAACAATTAGCATCAATTACGGCAGGACCGGTAGGGAGCAGTGAGCCTGGCCCTCTGTGGGCTGCAGGTGCAGGATTATCCCCCTGACCTTTGGCTCCCAGAGCCCCCTCTAATGATGGGAGCAGGAGGCAGGCAGAGGAGAGCCTCATGCCTTTCAGTGTTTGTGGCGGGCATTAGCAATTCGCATCATTTCCAGAGCTACAAGCTTACCTGGTTTCAGGAAGCTAAACAGAAAGCAGGCTCCCTGTCTTTGGCTCCAGTTTGCCTGGCTAAGTGCTCCCGTGCTTGTACATCCACTCATGCCTTGGTGTCCATGCACTAGGCACAGGAAAAATATAGTCACGATAGAATATGAGAAGGAAAAAGGGATGCAATAATAGTAATGATGATAATAAAAATAGCAGTAGTAGTAATCAAAACTAGGGCCCACAGCTGGCTGGCTGAATGGCAGTCTGCTAAAACTGTATAGGGGTAACATTGATCCGTACATGAAAATTTGTTTTAATGTTTCCAGTTTTGCTACAGAGAAGTCATAGACCTTCCTTTTCATTCACTAACATTTTGCTTAATAATTTTAGAGAGAACATTATTTTATTGCTTTTAGGCATTGTGCAAATTGTTTTTTATAGGACATTAGCTAATTAAGAGCTACAGCAGGTAGAATGGTATAAACAATGTGTGTCATGCCAGAATATGTCACATAAATTCATGAATAACCATATTAATAGCAAAATTAAATAATTGACTTAGCATGGCAACCTTGCCTCACAAATATGTATTTATTTACCTGCATGTATTCTCATAAATACGTGATATTTCTCCATCATATTTGTAAGCATATCTTCAATGCAGCCATTTCTTCCATTGACCTTAATGAATTTAAAGTGTCTTTATCACACCTCTTCTCTTAGACTGGAAAAGTAGCTGTGACATTTTGTGTTATTATATGCAATAAACTATATGAATATCACAGTAAACTACAGAAGTTCATGGGGCTGTAAGCAAAGTGCAAATTTATACTGTTTCTTTTTTCTCTAATTAGTAAAACCTATGAATACAGGAGCACGTGGATCATAGCATCATCTGCAAATATGATACTGGAGGATGTGAGTTTTGTTTCTGCTCATTAGAGCATTAGTTTTATTCTCACTTATATTTAACTTTATGCTATACAGAATAATAGAAAAATTACACCTAACGTGTTCACCTCTTTTGCTTACAGTTCATAATAGCTTAGGATTGAAATAAGATACTTTGGTTCTAGTTACTGAAATCTGCCTTTTAGCTGAGAGGAGGGAAGGAACAGGCTATCAGCACAAAAGACCTGAATTTCATTGGTTTTGTTTGGTCTAGTATTATTAAACTCTTTCAAGGTTTTACTGTTATTTTTCATCAAACACATCAGCTCCAGAAATAAGTTTCATAACATATAGTTCAAGAGTTTAACAAATACTATTCTTCAATAAAATTAGTGATTTGTAAATATTTCCAAGATATATTTATTGCACATCCCAAAAAAAGTCTAGCTGCCCTTTAATACAACTTAAATGCGTAGAGATTCATAGTCATAGTTTTTGAAAGCAGTAATGAGATTGATGCCATTCCTTCTGGTTTCCATGAACATTTCTGAAATTTTGTTACTCTAGGTACTAAATCTAGCCATTGTGAGATTGTAATTGCTGTCAATGGTTTACAAGTCCAAAATATTCTCCTCTACAAGATGGAATTCCTTTCATCACCAGTGTCAGAACTGCTCAGAACCTTGACTCTTGATTGAAGGAGACTATAGTGACCCTTTGCTTATAGATAATCCTCAAGATCTGCTTCAAATTCTCAGAGCAGGACTCCATCTGCAACCCCTACATTTATCGTATTTTGTTAGAAATGCATGAATCATCCTCCAGTATTTTGAAAATGGACTTGAGTTCGAGAGCTTGTGACCATTTCAATCCTTTCCTACAGATGTGGTCTGAGACACAAGCTTGAAAGCTGAACGGACATGAGTTTTCTCTGAAATGAGATCTCAATGGATATATTACAATTTGATTCGCTGTGGATTTTAGTTCACATGTATCACCTAATATCTGTCTATGAATGTCCAGTCATACAAAGTATGATCACTGGGCTTGAATGCTTTACAGTAAAACACACACACAAACACACACACACACACACACACACACACACACACACATATATGTATATGGGTACACATATGCATACATGTACACATGGTTTTGTGGTTTTTTTCACATGGATGTGTCTGGCTGTTTCCTATGTTACAGAAACTGGAGAAATAATCCTTGCCCCCAGTGCAAAAGATGAACGTACAGTAGTTGAGCTTGCTTGCTTCCTGCCAAAAGCCCTTGCAAATTTTGTGACCACTTTTGGGGATGTGTTACATGCCATAAGGCTAAACCCATTATTAAAGAGCATTTCTCTGTGAGAATAAATCATTGTTGATCACACTCTTACAGCACTTTTTCATTTGCACTTTGACAGTGATTTTACAGTTTGATCCAAACTATTTGTCCAAGCTCCCTCTACAGAGAATGAAGGCCTTGCAGAGAGCGAGTTGTTCACCGTATTTGAGATAGTAATCATAGAGTTGGGATGAAGCAGCTTACAGTGGTATTGATCTGTCCCCATTAATTCTACAGGAAGTTTGCAGTACTGCTAAACACGTAGTACTTATACAGAACTCTCAGAAACACTGAACATCAGCCATTCATTATCTTTACAAGGGCTGGGATTGGGTCTCCTGTAATATTTTGTTGCTTTTGCTTTACTGAAATCAAAGACCATTAGGAATTTATACACCCCTGTGAAACAGTACCTGGAACTTCGGACTGTACTTGACACTCTTGGGAAATCAAAGGAGGAGAGATCTTTTAAGTCGATTGTAGCCTTTGCTGTTTAGGAGACAGATTAGAGAGATTTACACTACTTAAATTTCCTACATGGCTAGAACTTGTCACTTGTAAAGTCACGCCTCCAAGCAAGAGGAATTTCCTTGTTCATGGACGTCATCTCCAAACTGATAATGGCTTTGAGTCTGTCCAATTGCAGCTCCTTTGCTGGGGTTATTACAAGTGTCAGAATAAGCTGTGGTCTGACCTTGCAGTGTACTTACTTCCTCTGACAGAAAGAAAGAAAAGGAAGGAACAAGACCTCCCAGGATAAGAAATGAAAACTAAGAAAATGAGTAGTCACGAGCAAGACAAATTCCTTATAGTAGGAACCAAGTATTGCGTCAATAACTATAGCTAAGTAGAATGTGTAGAATAATGTATTAATTTATTTTTCAACATTCTCAATTTTTTTCAGAATGAATGGATTTCGGATCTTTTCACTTAATATAAAATATCAACCTAATATTTAGGAATAGAATTATGAAACTGTGGCAATATCCAGTTTCCAGGTAATATAGTAATTCCTGCTCCTTTAATGGTTGTTTATCTTGAGATGTTTCCTTTATGATCATGCTTGAAATCGTATTCAGGTCATAGCCTTTCTGTTTATTCTGATACCCAGATTTGGTCTATTCATCTATTTTGAACTAGGCTTTCAATACTCAAGTTATTACATTTTTATTTCCATACCCTCTCCAGCTTATCAATTCTCAAAATTATGTTGTGCACATCAGAAGTGGAGATAGCAATCTATGAATGGCCTTACTAGTCTGCATGTAGTGTACGGGGAAGCAGTTGTAAGAAATTTAACTCTGTTCTGGATTATTCTAGATGGAGCCCTGACAACTTTTCCATGAATACTCATCCACATTGGTTCATAAATTTAATTCTAACTATGCTAATAACAATGTCTTTCTAAAATTTGCCTAAAATAAGAGTGTACATTGAGATGGAAGCTTCAATTTTTGATTGCAGTTTGTAAAAGTTATTTGTTTATAATTATATGCTTGGCTGAATTGAAATGCAAATCAATATCCTTTCCCTTGTATTAAGATGACAAAGGAGATTTTAATGGTCTGAAGAGGTTTGTGTTGGAGATATCTTGTGTTTAAATGCAGTGTTCAAAAAGAGATGACAGAGAACATTGACTTTTCACATCTTGAAAAATTATTGATGATAAAGGGAAAGAAAAAAAGGAAGGATTAGGGGGCCTGGGATAAGTTAAATATTTGATATATATAAATATGCTGTAGCAGCAAAGTGTCCACTGTAAATGTCACTGTAAGAAGGATTTCTTTGATTTGAAAGTGAGAAACTAACAAGGGAAAAGAGCATTTTGATTTTAGCAGCTTTTAAAAAATACTTGAAACAGTGGCAATAAATAAAACCTGCATAAGATTTTTGGCCATTTAAAGGGCCTTGTCAAATAGGTGAGCTCAGAGATTTTCTGTTTTGATAGAAGTGATAGAAAGATGTAAAACTCAAATACATCAAAGTAAAAGTCCAGGAAGGGACTTAATTCCATATTCACATCACTGACCTGGATGGAGGTAGCTTGCAGAAGTATAAACCAAGTGCAGAGAGAGTGGACTGCCACATTGTCAGTAAAGGGCAATTTGTTCATCTCCTACAGCATTGTTTGAGAAATTAGTCCTTAAATATTTACAGTATTGATGGTGATATGACTCTAATCTCTGTGCAAATATCTGGTGATAAAAGTAGGTTTACGTATATCAGTCAGAGCAGTTGTCTTTCCATGGTACTATTGCTCACCTAAGGGTTAGATTCATCTCACTGTACAAAGAATGCTGCTATATGTTTTAAGACAGAGACATTTCAAGCCAACATTCATGTTTCTGGTTTGGATATCAAATTCCTACTACATGCTGTACGTGCTGTAACAAGAACAAAATGCCTCACAATGACATATTGCTGAAATTTAGTGCACTAAGTTAAAGGTAATGACAATGTTGTTTCATAAACAGTATGATTTCATTGCCCTAAATCCCTCTTTTCTCTGTATCTTACCGGACAACTTTATTTCAGAGTCAGTTCAAATAGCTGCACGAACTCTACCAATGCCTCTCTGTGAGCTGTTGTTTGGATGAGTAATAAATAGCGAAGACAATTGGGAAGCAGAGCTGCCAGAAGGCTGGACTGGTGCCCTGGGCTGATGAGGTTAGGTTGTTGCATATGCCTTGCTGGTATGCCCAGGAAAGGGCTGGGATGCCAAAAGGGAACACTTGTCGACATGAACCAGAAAAACCTTCTAAAAAATCTTGGAAGCGTTTAAGGCCCAGTAATTGGGCGTATTCTAACTTGGTTTCCTTCCAAGTGGGTTCTTCTCCAAATCTTCCTGGCTTGGAAATATTAATGAGTTGTCCTTATTGCTGAGCAATGCATTTTCCACAGAGAGTTGTTCCAGTTGTTTTAATACATTTGCTTCACATTCATCCATACAGGGTTGCTTTGGGGGGGTTTTTTTGCTCACTTTTTGTGGCGAGTCTAGCAAACAAGCTCAGTATCTGCAAAAAAAAAAGGTGTGCTAACCTCATATATTTTTTGAAAGCACTATTTAAATTGCAGACTTAATTAAACTTGGACAGACAGCTCAGTTGCTTTTTTCATCTGTTTGTACAATAAAACTGTATTGTTGCTGCTTCTAGCTATGTAAACTTTAAGACTAACAGTAGGATAAACACATGATAATTCCTCTTCGCTGATCCTTGACCTTTGAGAATGAAACTTGAGTAAATATATTCAGTTTTGTTCTGTTTTCAGGATGCCTGTGTCAGATGTTATGCCCATGAAATATCTGACATAAATCAGAAATATTTCTGTATAGCTAAGGCTAATAAACCATCACAGCTTTTAGATGGTGGGAAGTGAATAAGCTTCGCATGAAAAAAATACAGTCCAAAGAGAAATCTCTGAGGCACTTTGGAACCAAGGCACTTTGAACAGATAAATAGAAAAATTTAACTTTTCTGGAAAGTGTATCTTATCAAATAATTGTTGACAAATTAGTCACTATATTTATTATCTATTGAGTGCTACTTTTCTCCTTTGACCTACCCCCTTAGCCTCTTCTTTGCCACTCCATCCAGACACATTACCCATCAAAGGACACAGAAGTTATCTCACACCATCCCTAACACATTTGTGATTATTATAGTAACAGTGAATCCTCCAGACAACTATTTTATCAAATCCACTAGACAAATATTTTATCAAATTTTATGCACCCAATAAATACCTGACGTTTTTTGCTCAGGTTTTCAAAATTAACTAATTATTGTCTAATTTTAGGACTTAATTCAGGAACCCCATTTTACAGGACCTCAAACTACAGAAAATGTGGTTTTGCAAAAGTCTGGAATTTCATAATGCAGAATGTTTCCAGCATCACTCAAAATGGGGTGACATTTAGATGCCTAATTACATACAGTCATTTTGTTGTGATAACAACATTTAGGAAGCCAAACATGAAAAAAACTCTTCAATGCTTAGCTAGTTATACTAGATAAACTTAATTATACTAGATAAAAGTAAAGTACCTGACTCCATCACCGTGCCTTAAAGCCTGTAGGTTTTCTGGAAATCTGGAAAAAATTTGTACATGTGAAAGCTTATATGCTAAGGGCACCAGCAGGAAACCTTAGGCAGGACTGCATCTGAATTACTTCCTCCTGACAGGTATTAGGCAGACAAATCATTAGGTGAGTTGTCCTTTGGGAATGCCCATGGCACTGAATATTCTCCTGTGGTTGCAGACTGAGTACTGCTAGGCAATAGCCTAGTTATTTGTTCACTTGTAGTAAAAATGAAGTATCTTTTTCTATTTTTTTTTTCACCCTAAAGCATTTGATACATAGCTTTTTTCCACCAAAAAAGTTGGCATGGTGACTTGGAGTATTCTGGGAGGGATAACCAGCATTGTTACAGATGCAGGGACATTTATTAAGTCAGTACCAGCATTCTTGGACTTAAACTTTTTTTTTTTTCAGAATAGGAAAAGGGTTAAAAATAACAGATTCATCATGTTCTTAGCAAAAAAANCATTGATGTGTATGAAAAAAAAAAAAAAAAAAAAAAGTAATGTGTGTCAGCATCATGTGGTAGGAAACTTTTAGGCAAAAAAGGTAGCAAGTTTTTGCCCATCTGGGAAGGAGAAGTACTGTCATATCAGCAATTGCCAGTGGTATTTTTAAAATGCCATTATGGCAACATTTTTCTTCTGCAAACTCATCTGTTGAAAGACTGGTTAATTTTTTTTTTCTTAAAAAGAAAAATGAAAAAAAAAAAAAAAGATGTTGCCAACTAGTCTGAGGGAGAAAGTGGAAGCAGAAAAGCCTGACTGACATGCAGCCATCAAAAGGTCAGAAGTTTAGACCTTGCTCTTGTTTTTATTATTTCTAATCCATCCTTATACAGAATTAATGGCAGATTTCAAAGGGAAAATGAGTTAACTGAGGATTGATATTTCCTAACATATATTCCAAGTTGGAGAGCAAATAATTTCATCAGATAAATATAATTTCCCAATGACAATGTTGTTATTACTTTAAGAGCTCCAGACTCTGTTAACAGGACCTTTCCTCTCCTGTTTCCTTTTTCCTTTGAACTGTTAATTAATCATTTTGAGCTCTCCCGCATTTAATGTCCATCTTTGGCCTAACACAAGTCTCTTTCAATTAGGTGAGAGGGGAAGGCAGGCTTGAAATAAAAACATGAAATCAGCTACAAGCAGCTCTGTAATTAGCAGCAGAGCTGGACTGCTCACTACAGCCCCTTGCCTCTCCATGTTGAAGCTGTGTCTGATACAAGATATAAAGATTAGAAGTAGGTCATACAAATAACTCATAAATAGTTAATAGCTATTCAGCTGCTGCCTTGAGAAGCTGTTGGGAAAAGGGTTGGGTGGGGAACAAATACAAACATTAATCTAAAGCAGCAAGTAATCAATTGTCTCAAATGGTTCCAAATGAGCCACTGGACAGGAGTCCACTTAAAGGGGTAATTTTTAAAGGAGTACATCTCTGAAAAATGTAAGATGAAACTCACTTGGCTGAATAGTTGCTAAGAAAAATAGCTTTTATATGTGCAAAACCCAGGAAAAAAAAGAGCAGGAGTACATTTGATTTCTGGAAAAGGCAGCTTATATTGAACCCATTGATGTTCCCAACTTGTTATTTAGTGGTCTGTTCTATTAATGAGTAACACAGAGAATGAAATGAGAAATATGACTGCTCTACTGTTCTGCAAGAGAGAAAGTTAAAAGATAATTTGTCATGAGCCATAAACATTCATTACAATTTCCTTCACCTATTGAATTTTAAATTTGTGATTAATAATACTAATACTACTGAACATACGTGCAATACATGCAGTAGGTGACTGCATGAAGGATGGACTAGAAGTGAAATACTCCCATCTACTCTTGCCTTTGCCACAGATTTCTCAGCCCTCTGACAAGACATACACTGGATGTGAAGGAATTTTACTGTCAAATATGCAGAGGAGAAACCAGTAATACGTATAATCATACACAAGCAAACTGTGTTAAAATTTTTGAAAGAGCTAAGTACCTAGCTCTTACTGAAATTAAAAATTGGTGTCTGTAAAACAGAAATCGAAATTTGCTACAGTGAGACTGAAATAGCTAATGAATTGTGCACCTAAGAATTTTCAAAGTTTTTGCCTGATATCCAGAAATTATCAAGTAGTAGGGCATGGTGTAATTTAAAGCCAAGTTCACTCTGCAGTAATTTCCTTGATTACCTACATCCTGAGCTCCTCCATCTGTAAAGTCAGTATTGCAAAATTTAACTCCCTCCTTCACAAGTTTTCCTGAAGATTGCTTAACTGTGAAGACATTAAATGCTGAATCAGTCCAAGTGGAAACTCTCCCCCTAACATTTGGTGAGAGCTGCAAAAGCATTTGTACTTCCACCCCACCCAAGCATAACACATACATATCTGTCCTGGCAAGCTACACTAAGGGGAAAGATTCTTCTCATGAAACTGTAGGGACGCAACAGGCTTAATCTATAAACCCCCACTCGGCTCCAGAGATGAAGTCAAAAATCTGTAGCTGATTAGGAGTTTGGGGGTTTTTTTACACACATTCTGCCCAGAGCCGGTATCTTATCCAGCTTTTCCTCTAAGCAGTCTTCCATCTTAAACAAAAGAAAGAAGACTGATGAGAATCAGACTCTGTTGCAACAAATTCTTCTATTTTATTCCAATGAATATCACACTGATTTTATTGTCTTATGTCTCTGTCCTTAGAGAAAGAGAAATTTCCCCCAGGTATTCTTATTATCATCCTCTCTTATGAAGTCTTTGTCAATAATTGCACCATATTTTTCCTAATGTAACATGACACTATTAACTTTTTAGGATGAAATGAAGAGAATGCCCGAAGAGATACCGTATGTTTCTAAAAGATATTAAAATTGCTGCTGAATTACAGATATAACTATTTAGTTAATTATCTTGGTGAAAAGAATAGCTCTGAAATTCTATCTTTTACACAAGACAAAACCAGCCGTTGCTATATGAAATCAAGGAAATTGCACATTCTTAAAACCACTGTGAGATAAGTGCCACTTAGAGGAGCCGTAAAAGACTATTGTTTCTGAGTTTTGTTAGGGAGCTTGGGTTGGGCTCTGGGGGTTTGTATTTTTCTTTTTGTTTGGGTTTTGGTTTTTTTTCAGAGAGTAAACAGGGATTTTTCAAGTTTGGAGACGAGACAGATGAGGGAGGATATGGCACATGTTTCGAAGCCATGAAGGTGGTTGATGAGTCTCACAAGGTAAAACCGGGTAGGTGCTTTCACAGCACAAGAGCAGTCCCTCTTCCTACGGTGGACAGGAAACCTCTGGGAGGGAGATCTGCCACAGACGGGCGAGGGAGACAGGCAGGACAAAGAACATTCAAACAGGAGCCTTGAAGCACAGACATTAAAAGGATGAGGCAGGGGAATATGCTCCTTAACACAGCAGACACGGGTGCTGAGGGAGTGTCAGGCAGCAAATTGCAGGGAGCAACCAGGCTTCTGTGGAAGGCTGAACAACACTACTGGAGACAGCACTGTGCAAGAATATGCAGATCAGCTCCAGTGGAGATTTCTTAAGTTCTTCTGTTCTTGAAAACATTTCACTTCATCCTTTAATAAACAAGATTCTGTGAAAAAGGTTGAAAATACAAAGTTATATTTAGATATGGTGAGACGTGACAAACAAGATCAAGGGAAACAGAGCATTGGAAAACATCACATGCATTTCTGATTTAGTTTCACTCCGTTATAGATGTCTGGCTTTTGACCACAAAATTACAGCACAACTCTCTGGCATGGTAAGAATTTGTGCTCCTTGTCTGATATTACCTGTTAATATGCAGAAGGTGTTAGCTACAGCGTACTCTTAATTTTATGTGAGAGGGGCAGGACAGAGGCCAGACCACAGAAACAGCTGCTGCAGAAGCAGCCCAAATCCAGTGTACTGGGTGGCGTTTGTAACATAGCAGCCATCCAGGTCACTTTCCCTCCTGCCAGCCTCACACATAGAGCTTCCCTCGATGGTTCTGGAAGCACTCAGATCTCAAGTATGTTTTATTATTCCCAGTCACATTATTTTGATGACCAGCCAGTAGATGCATATACAACAAGCAAATTTGTTCAATTCTGGCATTGTTTATGCTGGCATTTTTTATCAGTGTTTTGTTTCAGGACACTAGTCCTTTGATTATCTACTGTCAAGGCAGTGCTGCATAGATTCTATGGCAAATCCTATGCCATATGAATTTGTATGAACCTTCCCTTCCCNGCCTCTCACCTCCATACATGCCAGAATATGCTCACCTGTTGAATTGGAGCTCTGCAAGTCTGTCAAGTTCAACCTTGTCAGTGCTAACAGACAAAAATCTTATGCTTGCCAGAATTCAGAGTGAATTTCCAGAGTGAAGTTTTAGCATTTTTATCAACAAGCACCCATTTAGCCATAAAAGTGATGAAATTCACAGTAAGGATTTGGGGTTTAAATAGATTTGTCTCAGACTGGACATGTTACACAAAACTAAAGGATTTTGGAAGATCATAAGATATTAGTAGAGTGTGAAAAGACAGGAAAAGAGGGCTTTTTTTTTTTTGCTGTGTCACAGTGGACTTTAGTTCTCTTAAAATGTGTCATGCTATTTAATCAGATACTGGTTGGAAGGTGTCCCACCTACAGCTATCAGGTACATTTTGAAGCTGAA
>WBMY01003412.1:379423-392780 GCA_013397315.1 Donacobius atricapilla
ATTAGTAGAGTGTGAAAAGCAGGAAAAGAGGGCTTTTTTTTTTTTGCTGTGTCACAGTGGACTTTAGTTCTCTTAAAATGTGTCATGCTATTTAATCAGATACTGGTTGGAAGGTGTCCCACCTACAGCTATCAGGTACATTTTGAAGCTGAACTAGTCAGACAGGAGGGTTTCCTTGACACCTCTGCAAGACAAGAAAAAGTGGCTTCTTACTTAATTTGAAATTTTTAATAGTGGGCTGGAGAGGATGTTAGTTCAAAGAAGACAGCAAGAATGCTGTAATCTATGAGATAACTGAGGGATCAAACACATATATAACATATAAAGTGAACCAAGTCAAAATTAACTTCTAAGTCAAATCTTAAACTCTAAATAAACTTAACATATAAGAAAACTATTCGACCATCTTGTCTTCATCATTTTTTCTGAAGATATACACTCAATATTTCATACTACAAATTGCTTTCTAAAAATCACCCACTACTCTCAACATCTACGTAATGAGATAAAACTTTGTCCCTTGCAAACTTCATTGCCTCACAGGGTCAGAACTTCTATTCCAAAAGTAAAAATGGTCCAGAAATTCAGCTTTCTGTTATGGAGATGGAAGTATCACAGTTTTAGAACTACGGGCAATATTTCATTATGAAAGAAATGCTGGGATTTGTTGTGACTGTTGTTTGATTTTTTAATCTTTCTTTTAAAAATTCCAGAGCCCTGTTTTGAGGCATGTGAGATTTCATGAGTGGAAGCTGTGCATGATGAGAAGTAGAAAGTTCTTTTAAAAACTATCTGATAAGCTCTAAAGTAAAATTGTGTTCACTTAGAGGTTATCTGCAGAGATTTCACTACTGAACAGCAAGTTCTCAGGAAATTGTAAATATAAAAGCCAGGCATTTGTGATGATTTTAAGAATGTGTGTTGTCATGAAAGAGAATCATTCCATCTTCATGCAGTCATAGGCTTTAAAGGCTAGAATTTACTTCCTGAAAGACACAAGCCAGAAAACTTCACCCAATACATTTTGTACGTGGTATTTCCTTTCTTTAAATGAATTTCCAGTAGTATTAATTTGATAGGGTGATTAAAATATTTTCCATACACTGTTTTAGGGAACGTCATTCTTTGAAAGAATACATACACAATTGGTCAAACTCTTGTGTGGTGGACCTGCACTGAATTAGAATTACAGATGCCACACAGGCTGCCCCAATGCTATGTGCTGGGGAAAAGACACCAGTACAGTATGATTTGTTAGTGCCTACACACAGTAAACACAGGGATTGCTGTGAAGAGGCATCAGCTCATACTGGCAGGAATCTGTATTTTTTGTTAACCTTATCTTCCCTGTAACTGTGGAATTTCCAGATTTACATGAAGGGTTTGGAAAGAAACAAGGCACAAAACACAAACAAAACAACACCACGTATTTCTGAGTCAGTTGCCAACATATGAAATGGTGGACAGGTGAGGAAGACAGCATGTCATCCAACTGGCTGAACAAGTAGAGTGAAAAGGAAGAAGGACTGTTTGTCTTAAAATCTTATCTTTTCTATCTTAGAAGATTCTCTGGCTCTTACTCTCCAGAACAGATTTTTTTTTTCCCTTCAAGCTATTCTCTGTCAGTTTTCTAGTATTTTTTTTTTCTCCTAGGCAGTTTACATTTTTCAGATTGTAACAACTCCAGTACAGTGTCACTTGGAATAGATCCTCCCTTTGCTCTCTGACTACTCTGCTTTAATTACCAGTCTCTTTGTAAAATGGGAAGGTCCTTTCCTCAACTATCAACAGACTGAATTGGTACAGTCCAACACACAGAATTTCCCAGCTTTTCAGCATGTACAGGCTGTGATACAGCTGAGAAGTTGCCTGCAGAAGGATATAAATCTACATTTTTTTTCAGGACCTGATGTAAATCTCATCTAGACAGGATCCAGGAAAAAAAATATCACTGTACAATCACAAAAAGGCTGCACACTATACATGCTATCAATGCACTCTCTGTGGGTCTGATGTTGTCTCACCAAAATCCAATGTTCTACTTCCACGCTAGTGCAAGCAGAGCCGCTTTCTTTGCAGGAGCTGGATTCCTTGCTGCCTTGCCAGAACCTGGTACAGCGTGATGCTGCGTGCCCTGGGTGCAGGCAGAGGGATGCGCAGGCAGAGAGGGAGGCTGCTCCATCCCTGTCACTGCCTCTGCACATGCTCAGAGCACAGAAGTCATCTCCCCCGGACATCAGTGCTCTCTCCTGTAAAAGGCTTATCAACTCTCCACTGTCCCAAGAAAAAGAGGAAAAAATGAGGAAAAAAGGCCCTTATTGGCTAGATGTTTAGGTTAACTACCACATGAGCTGAGATGAAAGGTTTATGACTTTTATGATTGGCTTTTTATGGAGAGAAAAGGGAGTCAAAGTGCGCTGTGAGAAGCTTTTGTGAGCATCTCAAGGGGAAGGCACAAGAAAGATCATGTGCCTTAATTTCCATGTTGTCTTAGAGAAAGATAAAATGCTATTTATTTTGAGTCAATAAGCCTACAGGGAGGTGAATAAATGTTTGTTATTTTCTCTCTCCTTGTTCTCATTTCCCGTCCAAGAATGGAGGCGGATCAGCTGAGCCATAGCACACCCAGGACAGACACTACAACATTCATCTTGGTGTGGATGAGATGCTTTTGTAAAGGCAAAAAATATGCTGTTTATTTAATTCAAACACAACCACATGACCTTCAGATGTCAACATCATGATCAGCTTTGGCACAAGAACAGAAGTGATCAAACAGATGTAAAGTCCAGCAAAGTTCTTGTAATGGAGATCATTCCTTCAGTAGTCCACAGTTTGCCACCTCAAACTAGTTCAGCTTCAAAATGTACCTGATAGCTGTAGGTGGGACACCTTCCAACCAGTATCTGATTAAATAGCATGACACATTTTAAGAGAACTAAAGTCCACTGTTTCACAGAAAATATAATGTCTTTGTTCTTTGTAAAAACATAGTTAATTAAATGGCTGTATTCATTTCTAGCTGACCCCCAAGAGTGCTAAGAGGTCTCATTATGAATCAGAACATTTTCTAAAATCAGAAAAAATATTAGCCATCAAAGGGAACTGGAAACTAGTAATGATTATAATTATCTTATAGTGCAATGCTTTCATGCTTTGCCAGTATACTTTAGTAGGATATTCTGAAATTAGGCTCATCATTCTGAAGTGAAACAGGAAAATGCAGCAGCAAATAGCCTAAGTATGTTTAAATCAACATCCATCTAGTCATGCATATATATGTGTATATTATATAATTGTCCAATCACTGTATAGAGAAAGTATTCATGCAAATATAAAAAGGTTGAAGCGGAAAAAAATATGTGTAAAAGCTCAGCATCCATTATGTGTCTAATTTTTTTCGCTTACGTGGAATGGGTGAACAGAAATAAGCGTACTTGGCATTGTAATACTTTTTGTAAATGAATTTCCTTGGAACAGGAAGGTATATGGAGGATTTCAGAATTCTTACCTTTGCTTTTTACTGGATTCCTATTCATGTCTACATGTCATGACTACATGTCAAATTTTCTGCTTTGGAAGTCAGGTAACACTGTAGGCCTAGAAGCTGCTTTAATTTCTTCCTGAAGGGAACTGCCCCTTTCCTGACAGCTCTTGATCATCTTCATTTAAGCTCACAGTTGCCAATGTTTTGAAATTGAAACTCCAGTTTCAAATCATGTCAATTGCACTCTCCCCAGCCTTAGTACTTAGAATTCCAAACTCAGGTTTTTTCTTTTTCTTTTTCTTTTTTTCCTTCAGTTGGAATACAAAGAAAATAATGGGGTTTTTTGTGTGTTATGGCTACACTTTTTCTCAGAGTACATTCAGGAGTGAAGGACATCTGGAGGAGGTGAGCAAAACTCACTTCTGATTTTAGGCTCAGTGCAAACACAGGCAGGACATTGCAATTTTGGCAACAGAGTTTATTTCTGAAAGCATAAACAAAGCTCTCTTTATTAAGTGAAAATTGAGGAAAGCAACTGTGAGACCTAATATATCATGTTTTTTATACATATCCTCAGAAACTGCACCTTAAAACAAGGCTAGTGAACGTAACTGTTATATATGTGTATGAGAAAATATGTATACACATGCATACATTTAGCCTAGCAGTTGAATGTCAGAAAGGGAGTCTGACTGCAGTCAGCCGAAGTCCCAAGGGACAAGGATGACAGAATTAAGTGAAACCTAAAAGTTATTGGGGCAGAAAGTGCTGCCCACACTACTCTGAGGGAGCAGTCTCTCCTGAAAGACAGGCTGCCCTCTGTGTGCACCACGAACTGCTAACAGCTCCTGCCTTAAGGCCTGCAACACAGGGAGTGACAAAAGGCTTTGCTTGAGGTAATGCTTTCACTCATCATCAGTGTAGTATCCTCTTTTGAAACACCTGACTTCCAGGCTGGCTGGATGTTTAAAGCTTTTCTTGCCACTCTTGACATTCATTTTTATTAACTGCCAAAAAGCAATGGTGTCCTTTCCTTACATGAAACCAAGTGTAGCACAGTCTCAGAAGTGTGAAAGGACCATGCAGCTGGCAGCTCTGGCCACAGATTTTGCTTCATGGTTCTTATTGTCCATTGGACACAGTGACAATAAAGTCTGCCTATCTCTATTAGGTACAGCCTGATGGCTGCAGGGTGTCAAAGAAAATAGCATGTTTACTTTTCTATTTGCTCTGCTAAAGCGGCCTCACTGTAGCTAGCAGCTGTCTCATAGTAAGAGGAAAAATTACAGCACTGATGAGTTAAAAACCAGGAAGCTATTCATGCCTGAACATTTTAAGTAGTCCATGGCTGTTTTTAGAGACCACCAAATAATTTTGCATAGCATAATACAGAGGAAATGTAGTTGTGGTCAGGCTGATTTCATTTCCATTAAAACTGCAAGTGTGGAACACATTTCTTTGGATTAGAGAGCTCCTCTTTATTGGACGAGCAGTGTTCTCAGAGGAGGTGCAGCAGCAGCACTACTATCATCCCAAATTATGGACCTGGAATCCTTGAATTTTTATTAGGTTTGACACTAGCTGCACAATCCCTAGCTAGAACCTCTCTTCCTGTCAGAAATTTATGCCTTTCCTCTGCAACAGACAAGTGAGAGCAGAGGCTTCAAATAATTAACTGAAAACAGAACTGTAACTAATCTTTGTCTAATTTTTACCAGATGTTCTAAGGTAATCTTGCAGAAGGAATCAAATGAAATCAGCATAAGCACCACTGCTTCAGTGAACTTTGGGGACTGCTGAGCATAGAGTCATGTGTTCAGAGACTGGAAAAAACGGGTAGTAGATGGCAAACCTTTTTCTCTGTTATGATCAGGGCAGTGAAGTGACACTATCTAGTTTTTCCCAAACTGTTCATTTTTCACTTACCTTGCTAGGCAGTCTTACAATATGAGAGATGAGGCCATATGTTCTGTGCTGTGCAATTTTCTGGATGCATGAAATACAATTGCGCATTTCAAGTTACGAAATTACGCATGCAACGAAGTATCATCCATTGCACTTAGAACTAAGGGAGTGCTGCATGGTCACCAGTAGTGGCATTGACAGATCGAGGAATTCAATTCACCACAACTTGTATTGAGTTCTTCATCTCCTATAAATCATATGGAAAATCTTCCCAAACTAAAATCTCCAGGACATAATTATTTTTTTAAAGCAAAAGAAGCCTAGCAGAGAGAATAGTTAGCTGTCATACTTTTAATTCTGAGAAAGGTTTCTCCTCTCAAGACCCTTTGCAAAGAATGTTAAATGCCTCACCCGAATGCTGTATTTGAACAGCATGTTCTGATTGCATGTTGCTCTTCAATATTAAATCAACACAATCATTTTTGTTTCTGTGTCCCTCTCCTTTACCTTTAAGTCTTCTAGAAGTTTGTTGTCAAAATTCATATTCCCTCATGTCCTGCCATAAACAGGTCATACCTTTTGCTGTAGAATTGGAACAGAATACAGACTATAAAATGTCTGGCTAATAGACAGGATGGATATTCTGGAGTGTACAGAGTCAACTCCCACAAACTTGTTATGCTGGACAAAGGGATTTTATTTCATCCCAGCTATCAAAGTTAAAATATTAATAAGTCCCTGCTAATCAAACAATTCCTATTTGTTCAGGGTTTCTTAATTATTCTGAGATCACAAAATATGCATGAGCAGTGAGTTCAGATCCATATTCCAAATCACTTTCAATATACAGGTAAAGGCAATTTTGATTTTTACAAATTTTTGCTTCTGCTTTTCTTGCCCATATCATCACCTGTCACATCTTTCTGCCACCTTGCCAGCATAAAATAGTGCTGACACAGGTGTACCAAACAAGGGTTATAAATATGTCTAAAGACAGAAGATAATTTCTTTAGAAAAAGTGTAAAATGGGATTCATCTGTAAAAGGATTTGATTCCTCTACTACTAAATCGATAGAATGCTGTTTAAGACTTGTGTGTTTTATCTGATGCAGTAACATCCTTTTCCTCAATTTCACTCACACAAGTTCTAATATTCTATCATTATTTTTTCCAAGTGGTCAGTAACAATTAAAACAAAATACATGCACCTTGAAGTACAACTATGTAATTTTTGTTGCAAGAAATTTCCTGTTTCACATGTGGGAAAACCTGACTTGAAACATGGAGTTTCATTTGCATAGTTAGGCAATTCTGGGGCTAAACAAAAAATATAATTGAAAATAAAATTTCGGTTTGGAATAGCATTTGAAAAACAAATCAATAGGTAATTTTAGCAGTAAGAGAAAAAGAAAATAAGGTCATTAAGTTGAAACTTGACAGGGTAACAAGCAGTTTTAGTTAAAAAATGCTGACCCCCTTGTTATCAATATACAGTTTAACAAGTGCAGGTTTTGAAGATTCTTTCATTTTCATTTAAAACCAGCCTACACGACGTAGGAGTGGGACAAGAAAAAGGGTCGAAACAAAAGTTCTTATTGTTGCCTGACATGAGATTCCTCAGGTTATATTTTCCTTGAAAACTTGAATTTTCTATTTGACTAGGGAATTCCTAGTTACCCACCTTAACTGCACAAAAGAAACACACAGTACTGTGCATTATATAGTGTTTTCCACAATACAATGTCTTCTCAGTCGTTCCATGAATTTCTGGAGGCACTGAAGACACTTTGGATGTATTCACTTGGTTTGCTATGTGGATTATTGTGTCTGTGATATGGATATTACATATGTAGCCTACTGGTGCAATAGAATTAGTGAATGGCCTCTTTTCCCACTGGAAATGTAACTAAATTAGAAGGAATACTCTCTGGCTTTTACATCAGATGTAGGAAAACAAATCAGCAATTTTCTCTGAGGAACAGCAACACAAAAGAGGAACTTTGTCATTACAGAGTGGTAATTGTTGTATATTTTATTTAAAGATAATGTATCTATTTACAGCAGGAGTTTTTGTTTATGTGAGAGTTACAAAGAACCTCTTCCAGAACAATTTTTGGCTTTATGTTGGCCTTGGAAATTGTTACCTTCCCCATATTTTTTTCTTCTTTGTGATATGCATAAGAGTGGATCAGCTAAAAGTCTTAAGTCAACAGGATTAGTGTATGATAATTATGAGTGATGTAAAAAGTTGAGCCAGCACTTTTTTTTTCACCTGCATCATTTTACAGATGAAAAGAAGTGATGTTTGACCAAATATTTCTTTTTACATGTGGATCTGCTGCATATAACATTTGGGCTCACATTAACTGAACTATAACCTGAGAAAAAAGCAATTTTTCTTTCAGTGACTTTTCCCTGGCTGTCATTTTTTTAAAAATTACACAAGCATGTTACTTTTATATCAAACACATTCAAATAAAAAGAAATATTGGATTGTAGGCACCACTTGATCAGCCTTAACTGCAAGAACTTGATTTTTTCAACTGTGGACTAATTTTATTGCCAGTAACAACACTAGTGATTATTCATGCTAAGATAAGAGCAATAATAAATCTAATGGTCCACAGTGAATAATTGAAAAAAGACCACGTAGGAATTTTCCTTTTGCTTACTTATATTTCACATTACATAAATGGGCAGATACAATATAGGATTTTGGAAGCTGTTTCTGAAATGCTGAGTATGATTTATTGCCAGAGGCAAGATGCCAGACAGGATGCATCAGGGATCCTGTCTGCTAAGAAATGCTTCAGTTTCTTTCAAGAGACTGTCCATATGTGCCTTCATGCCATAAGCATATGTCTGCTACTCTGAGTTGAAAACTTCTCCGTTTCAGCAGTATCCACTTGGTCACTGTAACATTCTGTCCCCTGACAAACTGACTGAGACTGCCCCTGCTTGCTCTGGGGCAATTTGTAGATGGGTTCTGAAGAGCCACTTAAGCAATTTAGCCTTCCCTTGCAGTCTAATTTCTTCCTTTTGTGATTTTTTTTCCTGTTTTCTTTTCAGAATGCATTTGAGTTCTTATATATTGAATTTACCTTCCTCTTTCTTTACCCACCCACAGGCAGAAGTTTTCTTTAGTTTTATTCTTACCAACTGTGTTGCAGTTTGTTCACAGTTATGAGGTATGTTTTCCCTGAAGAGAGTTATGGTCCTTTTTTTCAATGGACATACAAACACAGGCCAGGCAGATGTCTGTATCTGTGATTTCTCTATGTCTCTAACAAGATCGTTCTAACTGTATGCTCCATTCTTCTTTTAAAATGTGGAAGCCCTACAGACTGCCACATCTAGACAAAATATCCCGTAAGATAGACTTTACCTATCACTGGGACTTCCCTTTTAAAAAAGCAGCAAGTAAGAAAACAGATTGTGTGTGTGTGTGTGTGTGTGGAGATGCCTGTGATCCTAATTCTTCAGGCCGTTCCTATCTATTTCTGGGGTTTCAAACTTTTGTCTTCAGATTGAAAAAGTAAGGCATCCAAAGGCAGCATGGATCAGATAAAGAACAGAGAATGAGATTGTGTTGCAGTAGATAGCACTGCCAGCAGACTCCAACTACTCACAGACTCTAACACCTCACAGCAAGGCCAACAAAAAAAAACAAAAAAAACCAAAAAAAACCCAAACAAACAACAAAAAAAAAAATCACACTGGATGTACCTTCCCTATGCCTCCCCTTCTCTCTGCCTTTTTCTCAACCAACCAACTCACTCTTTTATAACACCCATCCTCACTGGATGTGGCTGTGACCCATTAAGGGCAAGGCTGCTCCTCCTCTTTGGTAAATTAGTACAGCTGTAGCTCATCAGGGGTGAGGTTCCCTGCAATCCATTCTCCTATAAGATCCCATTTATGCTTCTTACTTGGCAAGATGAAGGAAGAAGTGGCACTTTAGTCAATGTTACTGCCACTTCTACATGCAAGGGACAAAGATGACAAGGTTATGCCTCAGTATACCATTGAATCCTAATTGCAAATACAGCTGCTAGGTTTCTGTAACTTCTGCATATACTGTGTGTTTGCTTGTGTCCAGGAAATGAGTTTCCAGCATTTATATTATGTTCTGTCCATCCAGAAATTACATAATCCTATTTTTCTTTCCAGATTGGGGTTTTTTGTGTTAAAAAGGAGATGTGCCAAGGGAAGCCTAGACATATGGTAACCCTAGCTCTCAGAGACACTGTACTTCAGTGAGACCAAGATTGGCTATTGTGTAGATTTTATTTTTTCTTTCACTTTTAATTTGGTATAAGCCAAATTGCACAAATATCCATGGATATTTAGCTACAATCCCTAGGTGCATAAATTGATTAGGCGTAGTGTTTTGGTTGTTTTAATCACAACCAATCTTGAAGGTGAAATGACCTCTAATTTGTAACAATTCATTATGGGTGTTAAGGAGGAGTGCTTATGTAGTTTAATTTAGTTACTTAGTGAGAATTGGAAGTCTCCAGACAATCTTCATTTTCCTTTAACCTTACAAAATGCATTATACATATTTTCCAAAAAATCATGATGGGTTTAATCCAGTCATTCCAGATCTGTACATTTCTTTAATAAATTCTTGATTTCATTAACTGGCAAAGCAGAGTCATTTTTCACACGGTTGTCAAAATCCTTTTCACAGTCAGAACACACTGTCAGTACACATTAAATGTGAATTTGTAGGAACAGGATCCCAAGCAAATGTTAGTGCGATGACACTTTCTTTTTAAACCAGGACAGAGAAAGAAACAGTTCACAATGCAGCTTCTTCATATGTTTACATAGTAATCTCGTGGTCAGGTCACTTTCCCATGGATTTGAAAAATCCATGTTAAAGTCTCTCCTTTTCCTTTGAGCATTAACATCTTCCATATTCCAGGTGACTGTGCAAGCTACTAGAATATACTCTGGCTTGATACCAGAATATGAAGATATTTGCAAGATCCTACACTGCACAGAAAATAATTCTGAAGTAACTAGGGCAGGAATAAAGAGCACAAGTTGAAGCAGGACACCCTAGTTGAATAATTGGAAAAACTTGCTTGGAAGGAAAAAAAAAAATCTCATCTCCATTAAAGCCAAGGTGAGGTGTCCTAAGGGCTCTTATATATGAGCTACATTAAGCATTTTGAGCAAAGACTGATTTCCCATCAAAACTTCCACTCCTTTATAAAAAGAAGTTACTACAGATAGCAAGCATTTTTTTAGAGGAGCTGGCCCCCTGCCATTTTTCCCAGTTCACACAGCATACTCCCAAACACAGTACAGGAAACCAGCACACTACTGCGTGGCTCAGTAACCACTCAGACGAGCCTAAAAAGTAACAAAACTTGGCTTACTGCAAGTTATTAATTCCAGGCAACTTCCAAAGGATAGTGAAGGGAGTTTTCTGAGTCTCCCTGTGTGACCAATAGCTGGAGAGAGCATTCCACACCACAACATTGGCTTCAGTTCTCCTCCTGCAAGTTGCCTACCTGCTTATGTGGGCTACAGGGCAACACCAGCTTTCTTTGGCTAAGATTTCCTTTTAATACTGACCCTCAACACCCTAATCCTTTTTTTGGATTTAGTTTCAGCACAGCTTTGCAGGGTTACCAATGCAGAAAGGTTCTCCCTTATAGAGGAAGATTAATGAAAAGTAAGGAAGTAGAACCATTTTGCTCAGACCACTTTTAGACCACTCACTCAGGTCATTATGTCTCTCACCAGGCCAGCTTCTAACATGCCTTTGCTTAGTGAACATACTGCAGCTGCATGCGCAGATCTGTCATTTACAAGCTGATTAGAAAGGGATCTGGGGCAAGCAAAGCATGTCCCAGTGAAAATAAAGGTATTTTTGCCTGGACCACCCACACATTTGGAATGGGGATATAGGTCATTTTCTTATTTCACTCTCAGGTCAAAAAAAGTTGAAACACTTGATTACAAGATACAGTACGTAACAGGGAAAATTAATCTAAGCCAGAGAACTATGATATGGCCAAGAAGAATGGAAAAAGTTAAGCTAAGTGTATTTAAAGAGTGCGCTTATAGTGTTGTTTCTCAAACTCTGAGACGCGCCTTTCTCAGTGAAGTGGATAGACATACAAATGAGATGTGCTGTGATGAGGCATAAAGGAGACATTAACTGGTTGTGAGTGAAACATAGGATAAATTAGTTGTGATGGACTATTTGGCAGTGTTCAAATTCAGGTGGAGCTGAGATTTTTTTCATTCTGCCATGATCCTGCACAACAGAATTATATTCAGTAACTGTATAAGCGTGTTATTTTTCATTATACTGAAATGTAATAGCTTTTGGAAGGAGTTTTTTTTGCCTAATGTCATTCATCCAGAGTTCAAGAAATGTTCTTCTTGGGGCTGCACAATAATTTCTTAAAAAAAAAAAACAAAACAAAACAAAATTAAGTCTGTTGTTAACATATTATGTTAAGTGAATCCCATTTTCTCTAAAGCTATCAGCTATGATTACTTCCAGTTCAGCTTAAGATACAGGTAGGAAACTACTTTGAAATACTGTATGTTTCAGGTACAAGGGAATTAGCAATGCATGAACCCTCATTTGCAAAAAATCAAATTATTTTGTCCTTTGTGATAAATAGGGGGAGAAAAGAGGTAAAAGTGTCAACTCAAAAATAATAGTACCAATATAATACCAAGTATAAACTCAAAAAACTTGAATCTAAGCACAGGATTAAGGGTTTGGCTCATGCTGATCTGTTTGAAATGTTCTTTAATAGATGGCTTGAGTCAAAGTAATCACACTAAAAAACTGGACTGAACATCCAGATTTTGAATTATTGAGTTTGGAAGCACATAGAGCTTTAGTTCTTATTTTGTTCTAAAGTTCTTGACTAGATCAAAATACAGAGTTCGGGGCAAGATGGTGATTTCCTTTCCTAAAAGTTTCACACAGACTAAAGTAGAAGAAATAATTCTTAAAAGACATCTAAGTCCTACACTTCTCAGTTATATTCCTGCTCCAACATAAAGAGATGTTTTGACTCCTTTCAACCTTCATTTAAATGTACAATTTGTCTTATTGCTCCATCACATTTCCAGGCATCAACAGTAACCTTGGGAATAGTGCAGAAAGAGTCTGTTTCTTTGGATTGATATGCATTAGAAGTTACCTGCATTTTTACCCATGCAAAGCAAGCTTCCTTCTGAACAACTAAGTCTATTATACATCCTAACTAGTAGCAGCTCCCAAAAGGAAAAAAATATGCAAAAGCCAAGCTAAGGGATACAGAGAAATACAGAATAAGAGCATGTCTTGTGACTGTTATCCAAGTAGTAACTCTTTGCACTTGTTCATCTGTCAATGTAGAATATCAACTATTGTTCTCTATTTACTGCTTTGAAATTTCAGAAAATGCTGCAATATTTGTGTGGCTTGAAAATTTTGATTTATAGCATTTATGAACTGAAGAGATCTACTTTTTTCAAACAATGGCACCATTTAATGGGAGAAAGACAACACTAAAACTGCCTTAGCAACAGTGGGTGATGCTTCCTTTCTAGAGTACAAAAATCTCTTGAGACAAAAAACCAGCTCACTGAACCTTAGTCCTGGAAAAATAGAGAACTACAGGAGTTTGTATTTCTTCTGTGCCAAATAGCAGGTATTTGAAATATCCTCAAAGGCGAATCTCTTTGTTTCTGAAAGTTGAATTCTGCCTCTTTGCATCACAGTGCTGCACAAATTATCTTCATTCAAGCCAAGGTGATGTTTCACATTACAGATGAGTTGACAGGCTGCAGGACCAAACCAGCATTCTCTCCAAACCAAGGCCCTTGGCTGTATGCCTGCCCTTCCCTCACACCAATTCTCCTCCCAGTTGGCCACTCGTGAGCTGATCCATGAAGCACCATCAGCAGAAAATGATCCCACCCTCTCTCTTTTTTTTTTTT
>WBMY01003412.1:392811-451178 GCA_013397315.1 Donacobius atricapilla
TTTTTTAGCTCAGTAAAGTTTAACCCTAGAAAATGGTTCATCTCTTAATGCCCAGGAGGCAGAGGAGAAGGAATGGAGAAGCAGCAGAATGGGAGGAGGCAGGGTGGGTACCTCTTAGAAGAGTAAAAGTAAAGTAAAATTCCACTCTGAAAAGCAGAATAAGGAACTGCTCACAATAATGTAAAACTGTAAAAATGTAAAAAAAACAGGGCCTCTGACTCGTTTTGCAAATCCTAATGAAAAAGGCTCAACAGTAAAGTTTTCACTGGGGCTAAATATACGAATCTGTACACTGTGAAAGGATGCACGCAAGGACACAGGGCTGTCACACTGTTTGTGCAGGGGGAACCCACATGAAGAACTGCAAAGTGGTTTCTTTTTGCAGATATAGTTAATGAAGCTCTCCATGCTGTTTGTGTTGTCAGCTTAAGACAGCCAGACCAAGGTTTGGGAAACACTGGCTGTGTGCCTGCCCTCCACCAAGGCAGGGGGCTAGAGAGGGAGACTGCAATGCCTGGCAATTCCCACAGACAACAGTTGCTTTATTGGATAGCAAATGGCAAGCTGATGTTAAAATACACTCTCTTTCACTGAATAACCACTCTCTGTATATCAGAGATGTTTTGATTACTGAGTAGCTAAAATATCACATGATATAGTAACATTCTTATTCTCAGCTATTTGAAGAGTTTATTTCTCCTGTTTGCAGTAGAAGAGTTTGCTTCCTTATTTACTAAACACTGTCATTTGAAAGAAGAATGAACACTGCTGAATATCACTGCATGGTACTGTTGGATTTAGTATGCCCACATTATACTTCTTGTTATTCTTTTTGTTATTCTCCCTGATGTTGCTGCAGCACTTAAAACTCCCAGTAAAAGTGATATTCAACTATTCTGACTGCTATGCAAACAAGACAGCCCCTGTTCATAAGGAATTATTCTTTAATTTCTGTCTCTGTGTGTTACAATTTATGCATATGCCTACTGAGCTTCAAGTCAGTGACACTTCTAGTCTTCTATTAATATCTCAATTCTTGCTTGAATATTTATTCAGACTTGCTATTAATTCTCTGTGCAGAAGTTGTTTTTAACAAATATTAAAGGTATTCATGCATTAATATAAATCTCTATAATGTGTATTGTCCATACTCTGTTTGGGGAAGTGACAATGATGCAGTAGTTAGAAAGCAGAAATACTGTAGAATTAGGAAAAAAAGACTTATTTTGCAACATTTCTCATGTCTGATGCAGACAAAGCAGAAGCACAGATTTTTCTAAAGAAAGCATGCTGTTGTTAGGCAATCTTCTGCTTTATTTCTGAAACATGTATCTATTCACTAACCCACAATTCTCACTAAAGAACAGAACAGAAAAGAAAGGTGTTTTCCTTAATGGTTTTGTGACTGTGAAAAAGCACAGACAGACTCATAAAATAAGAGAGAACAGCTGAGAGAGGATGAGAGACGAAGCAATTCAAATATGTTTTCATAAGATGTCCATATATGATAAATATGAGATATCTTTAATGACTATAACATATATTTTCTAGGCACAGCATTCTCTAGTATACCCTGTTTTGTTATTGGCTTTGTTGTATTTTGAGAAATCTTCTGCCTGTGACACACAGATGAAAATCAGTGGAAAACATGTTCCTATGTAGATTTTAAAGTACTTTTTATAGCAGCATTTTAAGTTCTACAGAATTCTGTAATTTCCTGTCTATTAACTTTCTCCACAACATCAAAACATTTGCAATATATATTTTAAAGGGTGTAATATCCATCCAATAAACACTAAGATTTCATTCAAAGTATACTTGTAATAATAATTTTTTACACATTTTCAGAAACGTGTAGATCAGTCTAAAAGAATTATTGTTTGCATAACTGCTACTCCTCCCCACTATATTCTGTTAAGGTTTTGTCATCAGTGTTAGTAATATTTGTTTTCAGGAACGCCACAGAAACCACAAGTTTCAATTGCATTTGCTTACAGACATGTAAAAGAAACACATGTAAAAGCAATTAATAAAATTCTAACATTCACAGTTCCCTGAAAGTTAGTTCCTGCAGTTTCTCATTTCAAGAGCCTAGGCTGACCAAAACAATGACCACAAATCAAGTTGCTCACTTCTCCCTCTGAAGAAAGTCACTTAAAAATGTCGTAGAACAAACAGCACATTTTTACGGAATAATTATTTTCATCCTCCCTCCCCATTTCTTTCTTATTCAATGTGTAATTTCTCTCCAGGCACTTGGATTCAAAGCTCTTTGGTATCAAAAGACCTCTAGTTGACTTAGCAGAGCTCTGAATGGGCCTGGGCTGCTGTAAGGTGGGAGCTAATAAAAACTGTGGTTTGCTCTCCCCTGGTGCCCTCTCAAAAAAGTCGGCCAAGCTGCATAAAAAGCAGCGGCTTTATTTTTCTGTGCAGGGAAATGAGGCTGTGCAGAGTGCCACTACCAGAATTATCTACCAAAGTTCAGGGCAGCCTGGCCAGCACTGAGGCAGGATTTACCTCCTAGTGTGCGATGAGAGATGAGAATTCAATGCTTTGCTTTTTCTGCTTTCCTTGTCTAAAAAAAAAAAAAAAAAAAAAAAGNGTAAGTTCAAGGCTTTTCACTGAATGAATTGTATTGTGAATGTGTTGGGGGATAAAGGGGGAGGTGAACTAGTCATAAGTACATTCAGTTTTACCTCCTTGAAGTAAGAAAGGCGTACTGAGAAGGAATACTGAACACTAGCTTCTCGTATAAAAATACTAGATTACTTTTCAGTAAAAAAACACATTTCAGACAAATAGAAACAAAATTTTAGCACATATTTGTTCTTTAAAGTCCTACAGAATGCATATTTAACAATGATATTTCTGTCTTTGGAGCATGTTTAAAATAATTTATTTCCTCAAGATGGTACAGCTACTCCCTAAAGAAGAACACTAATTTATTATACTCAGATGTTTCCACACATGAAGGAGACCAAAAAGACACCCTGGGTAGGAAGTGTGCATTCTAAAATGGTTTTCAAAGGAAAATAATATTTTTTTTTATGTTGTACTAGAAAATTGTCATTTTCTTGTTATAATTGCAAACGTAGTTCCTTTCATTCAAAGTCCAAAAACGGGTCAATTATTTTCTGTGGCTCTGAAGAGCATCTCTAAATAACAGCTGATATAAATCTTCACTTTTTAAGCATTAATAGAACCAGTCACCAAATATCTGTGTATTAGAAGTGTGCAGCAGCATGTGAAACAGTGTGCACATGACAGAGCTGTGCTGCCACCACAAAGGGCACAAGAACCACAGGACTCAGGTGAGTGATGACTGCAGTGAAGCAGTGATATGTTACAGATGAGAAGTTGGGGACAACCTAAATCTGCCTCTGCCAGGCATTTCATTCAGTGTTTTGATGTACCTGTTAATGTGCCTGTTGTTCAGTCACTTTTAATTGAGATACATTACCTTGGCACCTCAGGCACCTAAGACACCCTAGAAATGAATGTGCACACATCCATTGCATGTGTACAGCAAATCTGACATGCCCAGGCAGGACTGGGCTAATCTGACTGAGATAAGAAGGGAGCAACAGATGTGGTGCTTTGCAGAAGCACTGGCATTTCATGCGGGGTGCTGTGCAGCCAGCCAGGGCATGTCTGATCCTTCCCCTGCTCCTCTCGAGGAGCCCTGTTCCTTGCTCCCACACTGGCAGCAGGACTGCAGTGAGTGCATATGGTTTTTCCCACTTGCGGGCACCTTCTGCCATCAAAGTCATGGACAAATGCTTGGGAACATCAGATGCCATGCAGACAGTGTTCTGTAACGGACAGGGAGGACATGGCTGAGGAAAATTATTATGGAAATAACCTTAACCTTAGAGGAATACATCAGAGAGAAAATGGCATCTTGCACCAGCAAGAAGAATCCACGTTGAAGCAAGCAAACTGGAAATCAGGCATGTGCTGTTAACAGAAATTCTCACTATGTTTAAAGTTATGAAAATAACTTCTGATTTTTTCTGCACATTTTCAGACAAAGAATGTATAAGTTGAGTTGTTTTGGTTTTTTTTTGGTTCTTTTTTTTTTTTTTCCCTAGAAAAGAATTTATATGTTAAAATTCCCCCATGACTACTAAAATATTAGCATGTCAAGCTTTGGAAGAGGCGTTCCCCATCCCATGAATCTCTTTTTTTTAATTGAAAGAAAAACAAACTTTCCAAAATACATCTGTATGCAATATTCTCTTGATAAAGACCAACTGAGAGAAAGCATCTGCTACATTTTTTTCAATCCAGGACAAAAGGTCCTCCAGTTATAGTTTCTTGTTTTCTTATCTTTCAGAATAAAAGAGATTTTTTCCTTCTGCCCACTGTCAGGATACAAAATAATATTTATACTTAATAGTGTGTTACTCAAGGATAAATGCTTTTACATGGGTAAGAGAAATTAGGGAGTTCTGTTTCTGTCAGACATACTATTGTCTGATAGAAATATATGGCTATTTGTAGCCATCTGTACTTAGGCTATGCTATCTGTAAGCTAGAGTCACTGTTTTACTGTTCTGGGGCCAGTACTGTTAATTTTTTCCCTGATAAAGTTTCTATCTCATTCTTCTATTTTCCAAGCCAGTGGGAAAATCTTCCATAAGCTTTTTTTACTGACTATTAAAAATACTGAAAAAAATCTTAAAAAAAAAAATATTAAAATGGGGATGACACTGGGGGACAAATGCTAGTGCCTTTTCTCAGCTGATTCAAGAAATCTACTCTCATTCCTGCTACAATTTTCATATTGTCACAGAATAATTGAGGCTGGGAGGGTCCAAAGCCAGGAAATGCAAGAGGACATCTAGTAAAAGTGTAAGCCTGCTCCTGCTCTGGCCAAACATATATTAATAAATTCTCTCCTGCAAGGAGAGTCATGTCCTGCCTTATTCACTGCCTGAAAATCTTCCTTGGAAAACAAGTTATCATCAGTTGGCCTTCTTCTGGAGAAATACTTTTTTGATTATTGGTAAGCCATAGAAGAAGGTCAGTCCCTGTTCATGCTTCTTCTTTTCCTTTTCTCTGCTTACTTGCAGTGAACATCAAATAAAAAAATATAAACAGCATTTATTTTACATTACTGGACAGCTTATAGTCACCTATGAAACTTTCTGAAAACATTAGGAAAATAGTAGTTATTCTTACCATTATGACTCATCTCCACTTAATTCCAGGCACTGCAAATATGCATTGTCAGCAAGTAGAAAGTAATTACATGAAACCAGGTGCACTATTCGACAGGAGATCACAGCCAAGTGGTGACATGGTAGAATTCCCTTTTCTGTGCTCTAGCAAAAGTCAAAAAAGTAAGAACCTGCAAATTGTTCTCACCTCAGTAAGAGCCTGCATTCATTACCTCCCTGATGACATTCCAGGACTTGGAGAGGAAAGGATGGGAATTTGGCAAGGTTCTGCAGGGTAGCACCATTGCTCCCTCAGACCACGGTTAAAGTCCCTACTGTTTTCACAGGGGCTGCAGTAAGTCACTCACAGGACTTTCGGTGTGCTTATGTGTTTATCATTCCTCTGGCTTTGCAGATGAAGAACTTCAGACTGGAGAAATGCAATGAACTGACCAAAGCAATTAAGGAATTGGTGCCAGACTCCAAAACTAAATCCAGATGAGCCCATGAGGTAATAAATCACAGATCATTTTGGCATGTAAAAACCCTTCCTTTTTAAATGCTGGGAACGCACTTGCCATGGCCCAAGGAAAAGATGGTTCATCTGTAATGAAAGCCACAGTACATAGAACATGCTGGAATCAAAACACCAGGCAAAATAATGTTTAGAAAATGTCAGATTTCCCAGGAATTTGTCTAATGGGTCTGAGGATTTTTTTGTCATTTATAACCTTATAGTGTTTTTTTAACTCACTCTTTTTTATTAGCATATTTAATCAGATACAGTTTTTAAAATTTGATTTGTATAAGTACAAGATAATGGAGTTCAAGACAGCACAGCTCACAGATTGAAAACAGATTAATTGATTACTCTCGGGTTTTTCCCAGTGCACTGGGTGGGTACTTTCTTTATTCTCTTCCATCCCCCTCCTTCCCTTCCTTCACTGCTAATGCTAATCAGAGAGAAAGGAAGTGGCTCTTTTCCATAGACAATGTTGATATTTGGTGAAAAAATAAGGGATGGGGGAATGAAAGGTGCACAGAACCCAAAACAAAAAGTTTAGTGATAAATTCCTTTTTATCTTTGCCAAATGCTGCTCTGCTGTGGGAATGGATAGAGCTGGCAGTCACTTCCACTCAGCCGGAAATACCATCTTTAATAAATCCAGTTACAGCACTGGATAGACACATAAATCTCTTTGTATGTGTGTGACAGAAGTAATGAAATGTCAGAGGAGAACTTCAAGAATTTAGCAGAGATCTGAGGTCAGCCTGTTTGTTGTCTTTTTCTTTCTGTCTTTCTGACACTCATGTAAAGCTGAAATATTTATACTTAAATGAGTATTGTTCATGCGGGACATTGAGGTCATTAATATGAGAACAGCAGCAACAGGCTGTGTAAAAAAATGTTAAAGCTTCTTAAAGATTCTAAATTTAATTGCACTGAGACTCCCTTTGCCTTCATTCTACCTCTCAAAGCCAACATTTTATTTGTCTCTACGTAATCCACCCTTCAAATGCTGAACACGTCCAAGGCTCAAATACTACTTCAATGTGCTCAGAAAATTATCATTGTTACTACATTCTAAAGTTTTCCTGTTTACTAGGAATTTTTACCAATGTTTTAGATTAAATAAAAAATTGACCTCTGTTTCTACTAAGTGTATTAAGCCCTTTCTTGGCACAGCACAATCATTTTTTGCTGCTGGTCTTCACAGACGATCTACTCTGCAGCTGCTGATGGAGCCAGGTCACTCTCTATTCTGCCATCATTTGTGCTGATGAATTGCTACTAAAATTCAGATGATTGTGCATCTGAATTGTTACATTCAGATGATTGTTCCTAAGGTGATTTTCACCGGTAAATGTCATACACATGGGTTCATCTGAAACCTCTAAATCCTAAGGGGTTTTTTATAATTCTTACACCTTTCTGCAGCCACAGTACATCAGCCTTGCTCTGCTAAGACCCTTGTATGTGTTTTGTGTCTCTGTAAGATTTTTGTGGATCCTTTCCTCAAAAGCTCCTGAGAGTTCCTCAAAGCCCAGGCCTACTAATTCCCTTTTCAGAAATGCAGGGATGTGTGACTAGACCATAGCTACTGCTCTTCTCCCATATATCCCCATATCAGACTTAAAGTCACCTTCTCATTTTAAAAAACCTATGAATCTGAGGCACCCTGAAGTATCTCAACATAATTCTCTTTCTTTAATATTCAAGTAATGATGGCAGCAAACTGCTGGGACTGATAAACAGATGGTTTTTTATTTGGAATAATGGCATGGATCCCCCTCTCAGCTGTTCCCATTCCAACCTTAGTCTTCAGTGAGAGACAAAGTCCCTACCCACTTTCCTCATGTTTTTCCTTAATTTGTATTTCTGTAGATTATTTTTCTTTTTATTCAAGACATTTGGGATAGACTTTTAAATTCATTTATTTATTAAGTATGGAAGGTTGAAAATTAAGCTAAGTGCAAGTATAATTGAAGAATATTTTTGATGAAAAAATACATTGTGCAAATATTCTAGCTGCTTAATCGGAAGTGATTGCTTAGTTCACTGGTGTAAGCCACAAATGGCTTTAAGTAATGAGTAATTTTGAATCTCTTAAGTAATGTTCCAAAGCTCTGTCCCAAATGAATGATCACACTATAGAGTCTCTCTAAATATTATTTTTTAATCAGTTGGAATCTCACTATGGTTTTCACAAAGTACAGTATTTAAGTCACAGGTTTTACAAGAGTGACCACTCAGAAGCAGTGACAATAGAAAACCCCAAAAGCTCTGACAATGAATAATTCAGCTATTATGAAGCAATACTTTTAGATGACTAATAAAAAGGAATGTGTTGCTTTCTTTTCTGGAATGATTTTTTAGATTTTCTTCATCCTACTTTTTTCTTTCCTGATCAAGACAATGTGGCCAATACAGTATAACTGTAAGAATCAATTAAATTAGCATTTTTTTAGTAAAAAATAGATCACAGAAAAAAAAGCTCATCCTTATTTTGAATGCTGTGACTGGAGAGAAAGTTGAAGTGATAGAGATGGGAAACTGAATTAGTCCTGCTTGTAAATTATATTCTTAGGCATTTTCCAGCAGTGACTTCTTGGTTTTGCAGCAAATGCCTCTGATATTTTCCAATTCAGAGTACTCCCTTGCTGTGAGCCTTCTTGCTATGAGGCCACCTGGGATCAAAGCTACTTTCCCCCTCCTGTGGTCTCAACTAACTCCATTAACTCTAATTACAAGCACTTCTGTTATACCAACCAGATTTTATGGCTTCCAAGGAGTGAACTACATGGAGAAAGTCCATGTTATACTACTGTTGGTTCCTTCTTCACATTATTGCTTGCCATACATTAACCTCATTCATGGTTACCTCAGAGCTAGTACCACTTCAGTTTTACCTTGTGTAATTAAAAAGAAGCTTAAATTGTCTCTTGAAGTTCATCATTCCAGAAATTAATGAACCAGGCCAAGACAAAGGTTTTATAGCATTTAATTTTTTTTATGTACTGAGAGTCTCAGAAAGGGTTTATTTTGTATAGCAATGTCACTAACACTTTTTCCTAGTGTAGGAAGACATAAAGCAAATGTATGTCATTATATATATGTGACACTCAGAGATACATGCATTGCTTGCTCTCTCAGCTTCTTTCTTGATGTCAATATTTTTCAAACTGTTCTTTAAATCTCCAGTAAACTGGAAGGTGGAAAAAAAATCTCGTTATTTTAACAAGGATTGCACATTAAATGATGGTGTGGTTACACATTCTACCTGACAGGGGTTATTTATAGAACCTGTATAATTTATATATGTTCCTTTTCCAGGTTAAGTAGAGGTGGTCTGTCCACCTGGGTCAAAATCTGTAGAACTTTGTCCCAATTAGATGATATGTGACAGCATTATGTAATTACATTGTGCTTATGGCCCTATGCCCTAGATATTCACTGAAACTTTATTGTAAATTAAGAGTAATAAAGCTGTGGATTTACACATAAATGGGCACAGGTGAACATTCCCTTCCAGGGACTGTGGCAAGGAAAGCCAAACACTTTCCAGGGATGTGGAACCAAAACACTCTACAGCAGAAAAACCTTCCTCAGTCCATGAGACTCCAAGAGATAAAATAAATTTGTTGGTAATTAAACTTCCTTGATGAACTTTCTGTCCACAGCTACCTATGGAAACAGTGTCATAGTTTCTCCAGCATGTTATACTATCACCTCTTTTTACTGTCAAGATGCCCATTCTATTTTATCCCTGCTCTCAGTATGCGCCACTCATTTGCTTTTGCCTAAAAGTCCATGGAAGCATCCAGTGTCCTTTTTTTCATCTCTGAGCTCAGGAAATCCTTGGAACACTATTATTGACTTCTGCTGGGCTGCATAGCCAACTGAAGAGCATACAAAAAAGAAACTATGCAACAGGAAAATTGAAGTGGAATTCCCCTGACTTCAGCCACCTAAAAGTTACACATCTAATTTAAATTGCTTATGCTCCACCCATAGTCAGTACAAAAATACAAGCACTCCTGGAATGGATCATCTCAACCACCTTAGACATCTATTTTAAATTAATATAAACTGTTTCATAGGTGTCTCTTTAGCTTCAGATTTTATCTTTTTGAAACAGGTGATTATAGAAAGAACTACATTGTAATTTCTTGAAAGTACTTTTTTTCCAAATTTCACCCAACAGAATTCCTGTTTTCTATAATTTTGTTGGTGAGTTTTTCCTCCTCTGACTACAGGACTCATTTGCCTCAAAATATATCTTGAAACTTACAACAGAAATAGATACCTAAATTTCAAAATGGAAAAATTTGCCTGTTGTGTAAATATGTGGTCTATAACAACATGATTGACAAGACAAGAAATCATCATTTCTGCCATTTCTCTAAAAATTAGGAGAAATATTTTTTTAGCTGCAAGCAGCTCAAATTGGTACTACATCTGGAGATGGACTGAAGAAGTTATTTGTGAAAACAGGTGCCTACATTCAGATTAATCACAATAGACTCTTAACTAGCCAAAATTGTACCAAAGTAGTTAGAGAGTTCAAGATGTGATCCGGCCTTTCTGACCGTCTCAAACCAGTGACCTATTTGCTAAAGAGAAAGTAACCAACAGAGATTATTTTATCAGTTAAGAGCCTTGGGAGAAATCTATCCTTTCAGGAAATAAAAGAAAAAAAATGCAAGCCCACTTTTTAAAATTTCATCCTCTATCTGCTTTTAAATTTAAAGAGTGAAATGTTTTATTTACTGTTATTCTTTCTCTGACAAATTCTGGCTGCTGAAGTTTGGACTTTATCTGAGAAAACACAGTGTTAAATCCAGATTGTAGCCTGGCTTCTAGCCATACAGGAAAATTGAGAGCCATAAACTGTCCTCTTACTCTCTAGGCATCCCAGGTTTAAGCTCAAGAAATATACTTTCCAGAGAGTAAATACTTTCCAGCTGTATGTTTGCCAGGACTGAGACTGATGGGATAAATAATCTCATTCTCTCTCCCATTTCTTACAGAAGAGATCAACCAGTGTGTGTGTGCTGACTAAGCCAAGAGATGTTGTTTGAAACACACCTGGTGTCAGATATTTCCCCATTAATAGCAAAGAGCTCCCTGAGAGAGCACCAGCCTGTCTCTGGGGTTGCTGTGAGGAAAGTGACTGAAGGCATTCACCTTATTTTTCAGGGTTAACTTTTTAACACTAGGAATTTATTGCATTTGTTTTCTGTCTTCACATGTTCAAGAGTTTCACCTGTTTCCATGCAGAGGATTTATCCTGAAGTCTACTTTCAGCAATTAATACTCCTGTTTTTACAAGGAAGTTAGTTTGTGAAGGATATGCCATAAGATATAGGAACACGGCAGCCAAGCTGAATTTGACCAGAAATTTTTTCATCCTGTTGCTCAGTTTTGGCAATGGCCAGGCATAGGTACCAAGGGAAGGAGAAAGGAAAGTTTAGTTTTTTAGTCTTGGATTATTCTCCACTCCAAGGCCTAGTAGATTGATTTATGGACTTCCTGAGACAGGGATAGCAGTGTCTCACAAGTTGCACTGTAATTCCCTACCATCAGCTTGTCCACTCTGCTTTTCAATATCTATAATATCTATGCAGTGTTCCTGCCTCATGACAATGAGTTCCACTTCTTCTCAGCTACAGGATAAGGAATTGCCTTTTTGTGTGTACTTGGAACTTGCCAGCTGCTATGTGATGGCCACCAACTTATAAAGAAGAAAGGACAAATAAAAAATTGATCCCCATTCACCCTTTCAGCACCCTTCATGTTTCCATAGGCCCGTGTTGCATTTGTACCCTAGCTAGTTCTCTCTGTGTTGAAGAGCTTACTTACTCATTCCCTATAGAGAAAGCATTGCTCACCCTTGGTGACCTTCTCTGTATTTTTCAAAGGGTCTTTCCCAGGGAGTAATTCAAAACACTAAAATTAATCCTTTCTCTGAAGCACTCCCTGGTGGGAGCTTCTCTCTTTCTCCATTGACAACATAAAAGGTTTAAGGATACCAAGGGTCTTCACTTACACACCTGAGATAAGCACAGGAAAAACTCTGCACCGCCTTTTCATTTCTTGCTTATGAGAGTTAAATACAACAGTTTGATTTGTTTTAAAGAAGAGAATTATTTTTCTCATCCTGTTTAAGAAATAACTTGTTAAGATAAAATTCCAATATGATATGTCCTTCACAAAGAAATAAAATCACTGCATACTAGGGGAAAGTGTTTGCAAAACTGGTTTTTTTCCCATTTACTGTTTGTCCACAGGCTGGATGGCTTCTGAATTCTTTCCAAAATGAGCTCTATGATGGTTGCAGTTAGTAATAAACAGGCTTTTCCTAATTCCTACTTGCATAAAATATTTCGTATCAGTAGCCGCAATTAAGACTATTTATTTGTGTCCTAAGTAGACAAAGTTTTTAATGTTTTAACTGAGTTATTCCCAGCATTAATATATTGATTTTTAATACACAAAAATGATAATCAAATTTGGTAAAGAAACTACTAGTTAGACTAGTTATAATAATGCATGAAAGTTTCTCTTTTCTGCCCTATGTCATGCTTCTTGCTCAGTATTCCCAAAAGCAATCTCAAAAATTGCCTGGACAATTAAAGAATATAAGAAGGTGAAAAATTATATATGCATGTAATTATACAGGTCTAACACTGATGACGAGGCTCATATAAACTTTGGCCAGATATTACCTCCATCATCCTTTCCCCACCTCATGCAAACTCCCATTATGTTTGCACTCACTTTGTAATTTGAGTATGATTTGATCTTTCTGCATGTGCTGTGCTGGTGAACATTAATTTTACTCCAAAGAAAGAGCTGCCATCGTTTTTCATTTAGATAGGAATAAAGAATATTCTATTTTGTAGCAATCATCTTGGTATGTTGTGTGTCTGTCTGAAGAGTTTCCAGAAAGCACCAGATAAATGGTGTGATACTTGAAAAGCAGGGCACCATATATTTTGGACAATGTCTAGGAAAGTTTGCAGGATGTCCCAGACTGGCTCTGTCTGTGAGGTCTGAGACAGCCTTTCTGACAGAACAGATCCGTTACTCATCCAACAGGAAGCCACTTGTTTCTCCCTCTCATTCCTGAAGGAGGAATGGGAGCAATATGCCAGCAGGAATAGTAACTCCAGATAGACTCCAGATGATAGCAGTCTTGCTGCAGCAAGGAGCTGCAACAAGAGCTTGGCTTGGACCACATGAGCAGCTCCATGGCTAGTGTTCAGGTACCTTGCTGAATGCCCAAGCACGCTGCTAGCTGATCAGGAAGAATTTATGGGATTAGGAAGAAAAGAAATACCCTTTTACCAAATGGGAAGCAGGGTCTCTGGAATAATGGGAATCTACCTCTAGATAACTTGGCTTTTCTTTATTCTTACTGAAGCACAGGAGACAAGTTTTTCCTCCTCATACTTTCCCCTGCAGTTTCTGACTTTGTAATGAGTGAGGCAAGGGTATGCTTCATGCTGGAGTTTGCTTTGCCCATTCATAATCTGGCAGCAGCAGGGAGAGCAAAAGAAAATAATAATACACTAGAATGCTTTTAGAATTTTTTCCATCTTTCTAATGCAGGGTTATATTTTTTATTCTGAGTCTGAGAGGAGATTCTTCTCAGAGTCATAATTTATAAAACTATTTTGCTTTCCATCAATTTTGTTGTGGAGGAAGGTGCTGTTTAAGTCAGTTTAAAATATTAGTTTAAATGGCAGTTGAAGTTTTATTTGAAATCTCTAGAACAATGAAGACCTTTTGAGCACAAGACTAGAAAATTCCATTACATGGTAAGAATGGATAGCTCTAAGGACCGTTCAGCTCAAACCTCTCCTTCTCCTTTCATCTATTCCGTTTTCTGCAGAGAGGAAAGGAAAGAAATGTTCCTAGACAGCAGAATTTTACATGGGAGATGTTTCATTAGTAGTCTGTCTATTTATTCCATCACTGAATAGGTTTAATGATTTTGTGGCCTCTGTAAATAGATGAGTCTGTCTGACCAAGTCAAGAAGTGGGAAAAACTTCACTGACTGTTGAGAGATTCTTTGTGCCTCAATGTGATTAAACTTTTCACTTTCAATTGTCTAAAGACTTTTAGGATGAATTGATTTTTTTTTTTTTTTTACCCCCTAGGTGTGCAGATGAAAATATTCCTTGATCAGAAAAATGTAATTTCACTGAAATAGCTGCCAAATATAATCCAACATGACCATAAATTATATGGTGTTATAACAAATAAATAAAAGCAGTGAGATCATCAAGAAAATTTTTGAACATAGAAAGGTCCGAGAAACATTTGGAATTGTTTTGCATTTACTTAGTGACACATTTATAAAGTAGAAGCCTTGTCCTGTATGAATTTAACACATCAACCATCCAGGATTTATCTCATGAGTTTGATGAAGGATCATATTCGGTTGTCATAATTAATTTCTCAAAAAAGGTAGAAGTCTTAATCATTGTTATATTTCTTGTGTAAGTGTTGGAATGGCTGGGAAGACGTTGCTCCTGAATTGATTCTGCAGTGCAGGTATTTCATCTAATTCCAGTTGCTGTTTTGCAACACCCAAGAACTATCAAATATCACCCATTTTGGCCTCATTGAGTGTTTGGACAATGTCAAGATGACAATAGCCAGCTCTGGAGAAGCCACTTCGTGTTACTTAATTCTACTCTAAACATGAAGTCACTCTTATCTTACTGACTCAACCGAATTAGCAGCTGGATGAAGAGCACCTGGTCCAAACTCTTCTCCAGTGTCCTCTACAATGAAGGGCCATTGTCCTCAGACTGTTAAACTGATTGTCAACATATGTACTTTTGTTTTATTTTGATTCTACCTTTCGAAGTTCAAATAGCCAGATGGGAAAAAAAGTAGAACAGCAGCATCACACAACAACCCATCAACCTAATAATGTTTCAGTCACATAGCAGAAGCCTCTAAGAATGCTGGATGTTCACAACTGGTTACCTGAATATTTTTGGCTCTGGGAAAATGTTTCATGCCCCAACTTGTACATAGGCAGACACACTCACACACATACAAACATACACTGAATTATTTGGAACATTTTTGTGATGCCAATGAAGTCTCCATAGGCTTTTCATAGGCTTTGAAATCTCTTGTTTGGCGAGCTACAAGTACTTGCAAATCTTCTTTCTGATTCAAATTAAGAGCTAGTTTCTTCAACCTTATTGCTCAACAAGAAATTGTTCACAAGAAACAACAGATACCCAGATTACATACCAATCAAGCTGTTTCTCTTGGGACAAAGTGGGAAATAAAAAAGAAAAAGCATGTGAAATATTCTACTGTGAGAGTGCTGGAGGCAGCATAAGAAATTAGCAAGACATAATTTTTAATGTAATTGCATTTAGCAACTTCTACAGTGCCCTGCATCTTCAGATGTCTTGCTGTCATTCCACTTTGAAAATTGTGATTTAAATGTTTCTCACATCTGTCTAATTTTATGATCTGTGTATAACTGGGTTTTTGTGAATTTCATTAACTTCTTGGCACCTGTTTCTGTAAATAAAAGGTCTCAGGAATTATGTTTCTCAGTATTATATCAAGAGCCTACATTAGCTAAACACTCTTTCCACTGTACTCAACACATTTTGTTGTTGGAAAATATTTTTTTCTTGGGAGAAAAATACCTTTTTAAATGAAAATTCACATCTCTCTTTGAAATATATATTTTCTTGCATGAAAATGTATTTGATTTTGAGGAAAAATGATAAGCTCTGTATTTTTCATCAATATCCTGTTGGAATTTTGAATAGTATTAGACAGTTTGAAGGGTAATTGCACATTTACAGTATCAGCCAAGAGCAGCTCCCACAAGTACTCTCCCTCAGAGTACCTTGTGTCCTTCCTGTGTGAAGGAACACATCTCATGTGACTCCCTCAGATATTGCTCCTCCACTGTGTTTTTTCATCTTGAGGTGAAGTGCTGTTTTGGAAAACACAGAGAGAACATTTTTACGTTAAGGTAATGCAGGCCCAAAGGGCTTTTCTGGCCCTTCTATGAGCACTGCTATCAGCTGGGTGGTTTTGTACCTCTCTTCTTAACTTAGAGGTTTTGGCACATACATGCTTTGAAATCATTAGTCTATCCTGATGTAAAAGGATTCATGATGTAATGTTTACTCTTTGCTAGTGAAATTTGTTTGGATATTTTCAAGCAGAATAAAAATACTTTCTTTTTTAATCCATAAATAATGACAGACTCATAGTAGCATTCTCGGAAGAAAAGTGTGCCTTCAAAGTTAGCTTGCCTTGAGCCAGATGGCTTCCCAAAGTGCTTTCCTGAGGCCAACCTGAGGGCATTTCCTCCACCATCATATTACATGAGCTATATCATCTAACTTACCTGTTTGTTCAATTATGTAGACTCATGGAATCAGAGAGAGAGATTAGAGTATATAAATTCTGTAATGAGATTACAGAGAAAATCACCAGTGATACTTTCCTGCCTCTTCATGTGTGGTGGTGGAGGCAAAGAAGAGAATACTGTATGGATGGATCATATATAAGCTAAGTTACATCTGTAATATGAAGTGGAATACACCTTTCTGTCTTTATGCCAAATTGCACAATACTGTTGGCATGCACGAGTTGAATTCTTCTCCGTAAAAAAATGGTTAGTCCCCTCCAAAATGCCCACTGGCATCACTGGCAATGATCCCAGGCCCCTTCTGCTGCTCAAGTTGTGCATGAGTGTGTCTGGGGGAGTGCTAGCTGTGCTTGAACAAGAGAGGGTATGAGTGAGACCAAAAGCAGGGGTCAAGCTCTTCACCTGCCCCACTTTAATCTAGTACAGGCAAAGGTAATAAACTGTGGGAAGAGAAATACAGCAGGGATGTATGGCAGTGTCACTGAGATGCTTGGCTAGGGAGACAGAGGAAAGCTTTTAAATTTAGCTTGCAAACTGGGTAATTTTCTATCTGATACTTATAAAAAGGGAGGAGTAATTTCTTCGGTTTTTTTAGTCTGGGATGTGTTAAAACATCATTTAGATTATACGAAATATGGGGTTTTTTTTCCCATACAGCTTAATAAAGTGCAAGCTTACTATAAATATTCCATATATAGCTTAGAGTAGCATGTCTAGGAATTTGGAAGGGGAAGGCTGGTGTAGGAACAGCATGGGAATGAGCAAGTTAGTTTACATCTTCCCTATGGCTTAACATGCACATGGGACAGCTGGATTAGTATAATGGTTGTATTCAATACAATCAATTAAGTCAAGAACTAACTATTATTTTTATAAATGAACTATATCATGTCCACAGAAACCATTATAAATTGACAAATAATGTAAATACAGAAAGCTTTGACCCTGTACCAAAATGTGTAATTGTCTTTTATGCAATAAGGGAGCATAAGAAGCAAACCTAGCAAGTAGTATTTGTATAATAAGTGAATTTACTGCAGGGGTGGAACTGGAAAATTAAGATTCTTTTAAAATTACTTGATTTTCTATTTTTAAAAACAGATTTTAAAATTATTTCAGTCTTACAGGCAATGTGAGCACGTTGGCTTCATAATGCCTTCTTTCCCTCATGTTACACCACAATGAAGCTTGTGTTTAAATAACATTAAATTTGTGATGCAAACTGACCAAGAGCCAGAAAACTAGGGCTGATTGATACTGTCTTCAGCTCATTCTATGGTATCTGCTTCCCCTTCTCTTCACAAAACTATGAGCAAAGTATGAGGTGTCAGTGTATTGCTGAATTTTCTGGCTTTTGTCAGCTCATGTCACAATATCAACAGTGCTTAAGCAGAGAGTGGGGGCTTGTATTTAGTAACAATATCAAATTACATCAGAGACACTCTCTTTTTTCCCCTCCACTTATTGCTGAACAGGCTGTGTTGTGACTTTTGGAATTCAAACTACATCTAACTGGACCTGTGTTTGGGTGAGTTTGGCTTGGAAGGTAAATGGCCTGTCCAGTCCCATATTCCCAAAGTCTCATACAGAAATAATTCCAATATTCTTGCTGTCTGTGCATGTATAGATCTTTGATCGAAGGTGTTGTGGAAGCACTGAGACTAGTACACGTTCTCCTTATAGAAAGAAAAAAAAAAAAGAAATAATCAGGGCAGCTGTAATGTTCATATTTAGAATTCAGACAATGCTCTGTCTGATAAATGGGGACTGTGTGTACTGAGCACAAAGGAAGTACCTTGTTATTTTTTCTTTTATGTTTCAGAGTGGACTGTTTCTCTGGGAGGATCAGAACATCTTTTTTATCATATTGACCTATTTCTGTAAATGTTTCTGTGCTAAAGTGAAGATAATACATTTTAGACTTCCCCACCTCACATTCCATGAGGTTGGTTGCATTCAACTTAAACCAGGTTTATCACAGCCCTATTTTGCACTTCAAGAAAAACTACCTTTAAACATTTTCCTGTTTTTCTATTTTTTATGATTACAGAACAACTTCCAGAGATTGACAGGAATACTGATTAAAGAATGAAGAGATTTAACTGTGAAGGTAATTAAACACATTAGATGTGTTTCCCAGGATCAGTCTCCTTTCTAGAAATGTTTGACTCAACAAGAACTTAAGCCTATAAACTCCAATAATAACTTCACTGTATGTGTTTGAAATAATGAGAATAAGCATTCTTGAGACATTTTGTTAAGAAAACAAGTTATTCTGAACAGAAAATTATGTTTTATTAGTTGATGATATTGTACAAGCTGCCAGATAACGTCCAGTAGCATGTTTTTAAAGTACTTAGGATTATAGTATAAACCTCACTTAAAAATAGAACCAAGACATATCTCTTATAGCAAAGATGATATCAAGTATAAACAGCCTTAAAATATCCCACATTTATATTGACTTGAAAGACTAAGGCAACCTCCCAAAAGCCATTTTTCTTCTGTTTATTGAGGAAATACAGTAACAGGCATTTTATCAATGTAAACAATATGTAAGTAATTGAGTATTAATCCTTGGCAGGCTGAGGTTACTAGGATTGACTGTAATTGAAATAAATGCAGTAAAGTATAGCCTGGAAATCACTTTGATGAGTAAAATATTATAACTCTTTGAAGGTTTGGAAGCTGGAAAGGGTGTTTTGTGGTCAGTGTTCTAATAAAAGACTGCCTAATCTTTCTTCATCCTAGATCATGCCCTCAAGTGGATGGTGGGGCAGAGGAATTAAGTATTCAAGAATATTTTTTCTTTTTCTATTTCTCAAAAAAAAAATTTTTGATAACTAGGTGGTGGCAGGAGTATTTTGCACGCAGAAGAAACCTTTTCTACAACCTGATGGTTCCTTACAGGCTAAAGATCTGGTCCCATTGCCAATGTCCACTTTCAAACTGCTACGCCCTTTTTCAGGCTTCTTTCTCTATCTGTCCATGATTCTCTAATAGTCAAACTCTACCTGCCGTTCTGCATTTTGTGACATCTACTGTGGGTAGAATAGAGCCAGCAAGGAAAGACCAGGTGGGGCTCTGTGTATTTTTATGTGTTTGAAATAATATCCATATTTCTAGTGGATAGAAGTTATACAGAGAAAGATGAAGCATGATAATAGGGAATGATGGTGTCAGAGGAGCAGTTTACAAGGACAGGAAACTGCTCAAGGCAGAGGGGAAAGGGATGTAACTTCAAGTAGAAGGAACACAGTGGGTGTACAGGAATGCTTCACATGGAAATCAGGAGCTTAAAAATTGAGACATGAGAAATACTTTCTCTAAACTTAAAAGAAGGAAAAATAACCTCAAGAAACCCCAAAATACCCCAAAATTCTTCATTTACAGTTAGGTTTCTCAAGTGGATTTCCCATCAGCACAATCATTTCAAATCAAGGAAACCACTTGTGGAGCCAGCATTAACCAACCTCAGTTTACACATCTTACCACCTAAACATTACAGTACCCATAGCTATTTTCAGCTCCCTCAACTTGATAATAAAAAGCCTTTAATTTTAGCATATAACCTTGCGTAAGCCTCATATCCATTTCCTTTAAAAAATGTAAACTCTTTGTTCTGACCTAATGTTTATCTTTCTGGTGGCTAAGTTATTAGCTGTCTTCACTTGGCTAGGGCAAACTTCAAAGTGGGTGTCTTTGAATAGCATTTTGAGAAATTTGAGAAACTACATAGGTATTTCTTGCTAGAGATGAAAGAATGTTTTTAAGTAGAATAGATGAGACTGCAAGTGTATATGTACATTGCAAAGTTTATTTAACAATCTGCTTCTATTTTTTCAGTATTCCAGTATATTAAGCTTCCTTCACCACCTTGGACATTTCAGAAATAATTTAATTTTTTTTAAATTTAAATTAGCTTTGGTGCTATATAATATTGCTCATATGCTAAGAAATATGTTACCCTTACCTATATTATTTATGTATTTTCATCTTTTTAAAGTATTTCCTTTAATCTTCCTTATTATTCTTTACAAAATCACTATGTATTACTATTTTCCCAATTTTTCTTTACTTTTTTTTTACCGAATTCAGTTCTTCAGGCACTAGGAGACTCAGAATTTCTTTGGCAGCTGGAGACAACATTTCTTTGTTGTACTACTTGACCTGGCATTTCTTTCTGTACTTTATCTTGAATCTGTGCTAGTTAAATATCATGCCAGAATAGCCCACTGGTGAAGGGCTTCACAGTGAATTCTGTGAGATGAAGATGGCACTGCTGAACTAGAAGTCCGAGCCAGTCTGGCTGTTGGTGTACATACACCTGGAAAAATACGTGTGGGTGCGTGTGTGCATGCGGAAATGAACGAGCAGTGAGGAGAAACAATGTTTGCAAAGGGAGAGAAAAAGATGCCGAGACAGAGGAATGTTACATGTGGTGTTTGCATCTAGAGATAATTGATATCTGATTCCTAGTGTTCAACACTTTTTCCTGGTTCAGCCAGCACTAGATTACACAGCAGTCACTGCAGAAGTTCATATTACTGAGTAAGTAGTCTGGCTATTTTCCACTGAATCATTCCTTTGTCTGAGGGTGAAATATTCTTTCAAAAACTAGAAAATTAGGATTTCTTTTTTTCTATTTTGACTTTACCAATTACTTCCCTATATAGAAAAGTCAGCGACTGAGTTCAGTTTGCTTAATTAGTTGTTTATGCAAGCTAGATAATATAGCTCTCAATGTAAAAGAAGAAAATATTCTGTATTTAATTTAGCACCTAAAATGCTGGAAGGGAGAGAAGAATTCACAAGACCACTCAGAAGAAGCATAAATCGACACCTACCCCTGCTAAAATAGATGAGTATCTAAACAGCCATTTTATACACTCCTCTTCTAAATCACACCCTGATCCTCTGTCACTTTGACTTTACTTGTGGGTCTCAGTGGAACTGCTCACAAGTGTTAAACAGATGCGTAAGTGTTTACAGAACTGAGCCTAGGAGAATGACATACTTCATCCTGCTGTAAGATTGCAAGGAGGAGCTGGAGCAAATTCCACCCAAGCATTCCCCAGAATCCAGATCAAACCAGAGAAGGAAAAGCTGTCTCCTGCAAATAAGAAGTGGGATGTCAGACAGCTTGTTTTGCATAAGTTGCCAACCAGCGCTCCTTACATGTAACCTCGGGAGTTTCTGTTAAGTAGGAAGAACTGAGTTTCCACAGATATGGAAAGAGCAGTCATTAATCACTAGAAATGACTGCAAATATACCACTTTTATGGTGAGAAACAGAACAGATAAAATAAAAAAAAAATATCCAATTAAATACATCCATCATAGAAGAGAAGGGAGTAGAATCTGGCGAGTCTGGTTTACCAAACAGTTTGACATCAGCCACACTGAAGATAAACCAAATGTCTTTGTCCTTCTCCTGATGGTGAAAGATGTTCACTGGGCAGGAAATAAGATGCAGTGATAGAACTATTTTGAAAATCAGTTCTGAAAGTGATGAAGAAAGATTCTAAAATGACTGGATTGGAGCTGGTTATCTTAAGTTATGACTACATCGCCCTTTCATAAATAAAGCTTTCCTTGTTTGCATACAGTGTTTGCAAGCTGACATTAGAGGGTACGCCTGGTTTTCTGTCTTGATAAGGTAGATAGGTGGATTAGTCACCTGTATGGACTTTGAATTATCGCAAACTTACCTTTTCTCCAGCCTTTTTCAAATGAATATATAGGGTTACTCTGAGCCAAAAAGAGCAGTATGATTTTTTCTATCACTGTTCTACACTTCTGGATTCATCATGAGTCTATGTTTTCTTGTTTCTGTTTCTCTTTCTCCTGCTGCTTTTCAAGATTAACAATAGCATGCTATTAGTTTTCATGGTAGTTTGTGATTACAGTATCTGAAAAGAAATTTAATCTACTCAACTCACCACAAGCAGGTATCTGGTTTTTCAGACTTATGAAAACTGGATGAATTATTTTCTGGTCTGTTATCTCACAGTTCTGTAAATGGAAAGGCTTCACAAAAGCAAGAAATTTTTAAAGTCCTTTACAGTTGATTACCCTTTAGGTAAACTTACCTACATACACACGCAAAGACAAGCTGACCTAGTAGGACTTTGTCCTCTTTAAGTCCCTCTCATTCTCAACTCACAATCACAGATTTACAGCATGGCTGGTGTAGGAAGGCTCCCCTGGAAATCATCTAATCCAGTCCCTCTCTTCAAGCAAGGTCACGTAGAGGAAGTTGCTTATAGCCAGCCATGTCCAGACATATTTTTAATATGTCCTAGGAGGAAAGGTCCAGAATATCTTTTGGCAACCTCTTCCAGCATTTGATCAGACTTTCAGTCAAAAAAATTATAAATATTTGTGTACTTCATTTTTTACACAATGCCTCTTGTCCCATCAATGGGAGTCACTAAGAGGAGTCTGGTTCTTTACTCCCCATCATCACTCCATCATGAAGTCCTTCCTGAGCTGGCTCTTCTCCAGGATGAATAGTCCCTGTTTTCTCAGCCTTTCCTCACAGGAGAGATGCTTCAATCCTTCCAGAAGTGTAGTGGACTTTTGCTGGGCTCTGTTCTGTATGTCCATGCCTCTCTTGTACTGGGAAGCCCAGAACTGGGCCCAGCACCCCTGGTGTGTCTCGCCAGTGTTGAGCAGAAGGGAAGGATTACCTCCCTCGCCTGCTGGCAATGCTGCGCCCAGCGCAGCCCAGGAGGCTGTTTGCCATGAGCCTGCACTGCTGTCAAGTGATCACCTCAGGGACTGACAGAACCCCCAGACCATTTCTGCAAAGATGCTTTCCAGATGGAAATCTGACATTGCTCCTTTACTGCCCTGTCATTTAGGCAGACACTTCTGTAAAAGTGTCTTCTTGTCTCCTATACTCATCCTTACATTTATAACATTAGCTTGACCAGGGTGGCTTGCTTTAGTATACTTCCTTCTGGAAAAAAATGCCTTATTGATTCTTCACTAGGTGGTTAAATACACAAATATTTTAGGAAAGGGAGATATCCATAGTAGTAGCCGTAATAAAGCTATGAGAAAATCTATTGGTAACTTAAAAGTAGAAGTTACTAATTAAACAAGAAGGTAAGGAGGAAAGTGTGTCCAAATCATCACATATCATTATAGGAAACTGCACAACAAATGTTTAAGTTCTTTGTTGCATTGTATCCTGTCGTTTTATGTAGTACAACTAAAGCTGTGTCAGTTCACACTATTACTTCATGTTATTTCTATGAATCTTCCTGGTAATACAATTTTTATTCTGTTAGTAGATGGAGTTTGTTGAAGTGGCATTTTTTTGTTGTTGCTGTTCAGTAGGATGATCTGTAATTTCTTTTCTTAAATTTTCTGCCTAATATTCTAATTTGATTTATATCTTGCCTAATAATTATATTATATGTAACTATATTTTCATTCTTCCTTCTTGTTCTTCTGAAGTTCCTTAAATTAACCAAATAAGGTTTTTTTTCTGTTCTTACATCAATTTTATTTCCTTTTTAGGGGAGAAAAATGTAGACTTCCTTTTTCTGTAAATAGAATTTATGAAGAAGCATCTTTAATTTCAGTTGAGTAACTGTTTACAAATTCATATTAGTAAATTTTTCTGTTGACATTTAAACGCATTCATACTTTTCACTTTCCTATGCTTCCTCCTCCTCTTTTGGAAAGATTATTTAAAGCTTTCAGACTTCCTGTGTATGGAATGTGCTACTCTAAATGTCCTGGTTTTGATAAGTCTTCCTCAGGCAATTCTTGAAAAAAAAATTAAGGACCTCACAGTACTTGCTTGCTGTCAGGCTATCTGGGAACACTTGGCTTTCTGGAAAGTATTTTTTCTTTATAAAAACAGCTCAGCATCTTCATACACTGACCAGTTTTGTCTAGAAGGCAAAATCATTCTCTATCTACCAAGAGGATGCAGGAGCATTTGCTCTTTCTCAAATATTTTGAGGCACAGTCTCATAAGCCAAGATAGGATGCTTCTTTCTCTTACAGGTCTGTAAAGCTGTAGCAACACAGTATCCTACATTATCAATCCAGGCATACCAAATAAGAATAGATTGATAATTTAACACCAAACAAACAAACAGAGATCAGTAAAGCAGAAGAGTTTAACATGTTTTGGGAAATTGATGTATACAGTGATTTAAAACAAAGACACTAAAACTGTCTTAGAAAAATTCCTGTGTGGAGTGCTACAGAAAAGAGTCTGGTTGCCAACCATCAGTCATCAGCCCCTTTGGTTTCCAGTGAAGGATTTCAGGGAAATAGGATTCTTCTTTACTGTGCTACATACAGTCCTGGCAGATCAGGATGTCTTTTTTCTTGGACATTTAAATCTAGATTAATTATGAGTCTGCTTTTCCCTGTATTCTCATAGAGAAGAAAGTAATTAATGACTGTTAAATGGTTGTAGTATGAGGCCTAAATTAAACAATGTCTTCCCTTCCCATGTTTAGATAAGATAGGTTATGCAAAGTTAAGTACAGATGGAATATGACAAATGCTGTCATCCAACTTCCCATTGCTTTCCTGATGGCATGTCTTCTGAAGTAATTTCTGAGTAGTTTCTACTTTCACTTAAGAAAAAAAACCAAACTTGCTGTAACTTTTTACATAGTAAAAGGAAGCAGCGTTTTTTTAAATAGCTAAAAAATTAGGCATTGGCTTGGAAACTCCTCTTAGTAAAAAGAAGAATAGAGTTTAAAACTTTCAAGGATTTCTGAATTTCAAAATTTCAGTTGGATAGGGTACTTGTTGGAAACAAATCGACTTTTTAATGAGCCTTTTGCGGAGGCTGGCAAATCAGCTGTGTGTGAATTCCAGCCTGTCAGATGCTTGCAAGGGGTTCACTTGGAGTGTTTGCAGATCACTCCTCATTACCCGAAAACAGTTCCAGAAGCCACATGGCACGTATCCCAACCACTACTTTGGCCAACCAGATCACCTAATACACCTCAGCGAGTGATTGAAAACAATTCCTGGTTTTTTGGAAATTGTCCATAGGAGAACAAAGCAAAACAAAAAAATCCACAAAACCTAAACTGTGCCCCACTGTGTGTTTGCAGAAGAACAATGACAGACAGCAAAATCTGTCCTTTCCCTCTCTGACATTTTTTGCCCAAAACTGCAGACATGCTTGCAGGGCAGACCATTGATAATTCTACCCTACTGGGAAAACTCTGTAAACTAATTTTTTCTCCTTAAGTTACATTACATCTTTTACCATAAAAGTATTACAAAACCCAGGCATGTTAGAGAATTGTCATTTTACCTGAAATCTCTGTTTTACCCCGTGGTAGAGATGTCCTTTATTTTTAGATGAAACCAAGGGGGTTTTGCTGTTTTTTCTTTTTTTTTGTGGGGAGGGCGTAGTATTTTCATTGCTTTTTGTTGGTTTTTTTTTTTTATTTTTAAGTTTTCAAGAGATTGGACACTTTTTTGTTTGTTTGTTTTATTTTCTGAGCACTTTAGTCTGATAACAGAACTGAGCAAGTCCTTGAGGAATGCCCTGAATCAGGATGACTGAAGAACAAGATACTTAGGCTAAATTGTACCCAGAGGTAAACATAACTAATGAAAATTGAGAGCATGTGAACTTAGAGTTTTAATTCTAGCTGCATTACTTTTGCAAAAATTTCCATCTTTGAGTGCAGATAAAGACCCAAAACTGCCTATGCCAATTGCTGAAAAAAACCAAACAAATGCATGGCGTGCTTTTACGAGACTGGATCCAAGATGTGTTCACAGGAAAGCTTTTTCTTGCTGCTTTTCTTGCAAACATAGGATTTGCTAAAGTGGCTGTAGCTTCAAACCCTGCAGACAAACCCCTTCTGTCAATTTGACGGAACTGTAAGACAACACACACTGCAATGTTTAAATAGTTACAGCTTTTCGGACTTCTTTTTACTGACTGAGCAGTGACATGCTAGTGAAATTCTCTTCCTCCTTCACTTTTCTGCCCACTCCCCTCCCCCAGCTTATTGAATATGCAAGGAAAAGCTAATTGGCAGAGAGCCATTCTGGCAAGCTGCACAATGTGTTCAGCAGTTTGTTTGATTTATACCGTTGGAAGTTGCCAAACTTTTTGTCATTTGGTTTAATATAATGTTGTGCCTTTAACATTTTTTTCTTCCATAAAGGATTTTTATTTTTCTCCGTAGGATTATAATTTGAAGGTATAATTAGCATCTTGTTAATTGTTGATAATTACACATGTCATTCACAGAGCTCTTGCAAAGGACATGAGATTCATTTAGCAGAACTTCCTCAAGCTAGTGTTCAGAGGTCCCTAATGAGCAGAGAATAGAGCACGAGTGGATCTAATAATATAAATTGAAAATATGAACACATATAAGCAATCTAAATTTAAATTCAAGACAAGACAGTGACATGAATGAGCCTCTCTGCTATCAAAAGAGATGTACAGCAGTGTGAATTAGCAACCTTCTGTGCAGAATTGCAGAGATAAAGAAAATAGTACTCTGATGCTAAGATTCCGATCTAATTTTTCTGGCAATATTTGTGCAAATGTAATGTAACATATAAAATAATGCAGCCCATGCAATGATGAAAATTAATAATTACTTAGATTGCAATTTTTTTTTGCCACTGCAGTCACATTTTGTGACGTGTAAACACTGCAGAATTTGATTGTTTCTGCTCATATCATAGTAATTACCAGGTTCTCATTTAGGAAAGTGGTCTCCATTTAGAGAAATCAAGAGTAATTCTGTAGTAAATTTGGCAGCCTTGCATACTTACAACCTGTTTCATATCAAAACAGCCCAATGGTGCATATTCCTATGAAAGAATAACTGGATTTTCTCATTCCTTGGCAGGTAGAACTCTCAGGGGATTAGTGAGCTAGAGGAAATTTTATCCTCTCCTTCAAACCCATCAGTCTGGATCCTCTAGAGTGGGAATCAAAACCTCATTTTGGAGTGAAGGAATCTTGTCATTTGCAATACCTGTGCAGTGACTCCACCACAGAAACAAGCATGCGGTATCCTCTGTTAGAGGTTCTTGTTTCTGGTGTGGCTCACCCTAGGGGCATCGTCTCACAGCTTGTTCTCCTCCCTCCCCTCATGCTCTGAGGTTGATACTGTCATCAGGTATCTAACATGGCTTTATTTTCCTTTCTGCCACTGTCATCCCTGTGGACCCAAGAGGGAGAGGACCACTGCAGCAGAGGAACAGGAGGCAAGCCCAAAGGAGCAATGGGGAAGCATCAGTGTCGCTTTTAGATAAAGCCTTTGTCTGCTCTCAGTTTACCCAGGGCCAATATGAAAGCCTGCGGGATCCAGTCTCAGAGAGCTGCATGTGATGAAAGACAGCATGAGTTCACTCAGTCAGCTGAAGACCAAAGCAGTGCAGGGCAGAATCGCTTGCTTCTCTGTGTCCCATGCTGAGCTGCACACTTCTCAAACACAGGCTGCATCCTGAGATACTGTGTCCAGGAGTTGCCATAACCTTTGCTTGAACTCTTTGGTTTTACCCCACCTCACCAAGGGGACTCATTCTCCTATGTCCACAGGAGAGCTCAGCTGACTCCAGCTGTGTTAGGTCCAGCAAGGTTTTTTGGTTGGAAAATTTCTTGTTCAACATATTTCCATTTGAATGCTGTTCATTTCCTCCACCCATATTGATGACTTCAGACATTTTCTTATTAGGTCTCCTCTTTGTTGTTACATGACTATGGTGGAGTTTTTCCCTTAACCATCTGTCTTTTTGAGAAGTACTTTTAATATTGTCAGGTGTTCATGCTAGCACGGGTTTCTCCTTGTATTCCTCAGAGCCTTTTCAGTCAGTTCTTTTTCTACTTGACACAGAGCTACAGCAGCTGGTTGCCAAAGCACTCCATCACCTTTGTTAATAATCAGATTTTACTGCCTCAGTAAAAAATGGACAAGAGTGAGGATTTAAAAGAGATTAGCCTTTAACTGAACTAGCGGGGACTACAAATAGCTTTGGCTTACGTGAAAGATCTAAAAGGTCTTTGTCTTGAGAGTATTAATGTTTCCTTTTAATGACTTAAGTGGACAGACATATTTAATTTCTTGTACCATTATTCTGACTTTTTTTCTTAATCCCTGGGATTCTGTTATGGAGTATAGTTTTCAAAAATTATGCTTGCTACAATATAAAAATTTTAATTAAGAGATCTTTGTATTTTCAATACAATTTTCTTTTTTTTTTTATTCTTTTAGGTAGTCAGCTCACAAAATGTGCACAACTAAAGAAAAAAGAGTGACAAATTAGCATAAAGTATCTGGATTAATAATGTATTAATAATCTCTTTGAGTGGGGCGTCACAAATATCACTGGACTCAGAAGAAACGTGTCTCTCTAATCTCACTTATTCCAATTTAAACCGTCCTCAATGTGGAAAAAGCCAGATAATGAAATAGCTCCATCTTCTCCTTTAAAACTGACTTCAAGAGGCATAAGCAATTGACTTATTTATTTGCATTATTTCTTTATTCATTCTCCTGTTAAATGGAAGATGCTGGTTTGAACCTTGCCAGAATAAATGGGTAATCCACACCCTCCTGTTCCAGGCAGTGCCCAAGGCAGAGAGCCTTAGCTGAGCAGCTGCCAAACCCATGAGAATTCATTTATGCTGATGAAGACAAGGCCCAGCTAAGTGCCTGGAGATGCTGCTGTGGGAAGGAAATTCAGTTTCTCCTGACCAGAGCAGAGATAAGAACTAAAAGCATTGCTGTCTGCCACCTATTGCAGTCTGATACTGACAAACCCCGCCTGTTCCCACTGCATGTTCAGGAGGATCCAGCAGCAGGCAGGTAGCTCAGGGTTTGGTTCTCAGGGCCAGCTTGGCGATGGGATGTGAGAGGCTGGCTGCAGTGTTCAGGAGCTGGGTTTGCTCAGTTGTGTAGGATGGTGCTGTGCTCTTCCTCACTGCATGCGATAGCACAGAGCCTGCTCCCTCCTTCTTGCTTTGGCTGATGTGGGGGGCAATGTATGGGGAGCCTGATCCTGTTTCTTTGTTGGGTAATTAAAGTTTGGGGAAGGGAACAAAGGAAAATACATTCACAGTCTCTCTCCTAACACACATATGGGCTGCCAGAGCAGCCTGGTTTTATCTTAGTTTCCAGTACCTGCTCCAGTTGGTTCAGATTTTTGTTTTTTGATCTCTCTTTTTCCCCACTGAGAGCTTAAACCACTGTACCAGGGGTAGATGTGTGCTGTCATTTGTGCAATACCCTGCTAACCCATGTGCATCTACTCTGGAAAGCCCTGATTGTGATTTATGATCCATTTTTGATGAATGCAAATAAAGTTTATGGTTAAATATTTCAAGCACTGTTTCAGTGATCTGGATCCTGTCTTCCAGGTGAGGTTCTAGTTCCTTTTGTGTTTAATCCCCGCAAAGAAGCACAGGTGATGCTGGAAACAAACCTTGTCCTGTACAGGCTGGGAAGTCTAGAAATGCTGCAGATGCCCTTTCTGCAAAGAAGTGCCTGTATAGTGCTGCTGAAGACTCAAGGTCTTAAAAGAGAGAAGGATCCTGTCTGCAGTGCCCTGAAGGTGCATCTAGAGTAGCGCTCACAGTCGTGAACCCCAGCCTCACACTCATGCTAAACAATTCACATGTCCATGGAGACAGCACGGTTGTCTTACAATTCATGATAAAAGAAAATTAAGGACAAAACACAGCAGTAGAGGGTTTAGCTTCCAGCATATGGTAGGATATTTCCGGTTGTATTAACAAGATCTGAGGCCATGAGAGGACAATTTAAAAGGCAGAGTACTAGGTTTGTTTCAGGCTCTTACCATTTATTCAAATCCTACCTTTGGGTATCTCATCTCAAGGATACAATTACTTTCAGAGCTCTATCTGTCATTATCACTATTATGAGACATGATGTGCTTCATATTCTCACTAAAATTAAAGAGAAGATGGGAGGCAGATAGTATAATGCATTTCAATATCACTAAGAGATGAAATGGTATATATATGGCTACACAGGGAGAGTTTTAGCTAAATTTGTTTTTTTTCATAGTACCCTGTAGGCCAATCAATGAAATTGCATCTTTTACTGGCCCAGCCTAATGCCAAGTAATTCTCTTCTCTTTTCTGTTATCTTTATCTCATTTCCTAATGATTCCTCAAGTGCTCTGCTCAAATTAAAGTCTAACACTACATTCTTTTGTTAAATGTTTTTACAAAACATATTTGTGATATAAATCAATGCAAAGAAACTACTGAATAATACAGGCACATTATATACATCTAGAGGTCTATTTTTATTATCTTCAAACTAAAAGAGGAATGCAAATAAGGCCATGGGTGGGCTTGCCTTTTATATATGTGTGTCTCACATATCTGAAAAAAAAGGTAGCTCATAGTGTTGAGGTTTTGGGTTTGCATGTTTTACACCCTAAATTCAACAAAGCACATTGTGTTAACAACAGGACTATCAGCAGATGATATTTAATTAGATCGGTGAGGATCTCTGATTTTTCCCATTCTCCTTGAAGGACTGATAGATTTAACCCAGGTTATTTTTTATATGTTAAAAGTGCTATTTTTATATGTCAAAACAGAGTGCTATAAAATATTCATCAAAAAATGCAACAGAAGAGGAAGCTGATAAACTTGTGCAAAAAGCTATGGGTGGAACAAAAAAAAAGGAGAGGAAAAAAGAGCTCTTAAAGAAAAAGAAAATATAGCAAGGAAATGACCACAGAAATCTAATGAAAAAAACAAAAGTATCAGCCAACACTCTGTAATCTAGGAAAATAGAAACACTTTTTAATTGGCTAGTTTGCAGCTGGAGACTTTTGGACGCAGAATGTAGATAGGTTGTGTATTTGGAGATCTAATAAATTTTATGTTCATATCACTTATCCTCATCAGATCTATTTTATTTTCAGTGGTTGTAGCAAATTCACTGAATTTGTTACACATCCCATTATAATTAACATTTTTCTATCTTAAATGCTTCAAAAGAAAATGTATTAGAGTTTCCTAATTGAATCTTATGGCTTTTACTGCAATCTTGTGGGCTTTTTCAAGATTATTTTAGAAGATGAGACTTTGGTCATGCTGTCTGTGCAAAACGTAGAATATATATCATCAGCAGGGAATATATAAAAGATTCTGTGAACTTATATTCTCTGCAGAGAGGCTTAGCTGTATTATAACAGCTTTCTGCTGTTCCAAGCACACCTCAGTCCCCTCACAGAGGGCCTTGTACACGCCAGAGCTGCAAGAGCTCTGTCCCATAGAGCCCACCGTGTACATGCAATATCTGGAGTGTCCTCATCTCATTCTCAATTTCCATCCTGATGAAACAGGAGAAGGTTTGTAGCAATAAAATATTGTTGGTTGTTTTACTCTACTTTGCTGTCTGATATTCAGATAAATAATGTTCTTGGATAAAGAAAACTGATTTTTTTTGATGTCTAAAACTTGCCTCAGTCTCTAGCAGTTTGTTTCACAATGTTGCTTGTAACTTTCTCTCTTTTCTAGCATATTTGAATCATCTTTTCTCTGTGATGCTTTATGAATGCCTATCAAGTGCACTGTAGCAGTATTTGTGTACACATTCCCACATCTCCGAAGGAAAAATGAAAATAACTGTGGTTAAAGCTGTCATATCAGCTACAGAAAATATGTGCTTAGAAAGTGAAAGGGATTTATTTCATAAAGCAGATATATGAAAGCCATTGCCTTGTACATATCAGCTGTGACTTCAGTGCAGGGTAATAAGTCTTCCTTGGTGGAGGCAAGCTGCCAGGAAGAACTCAAGTCACCAGACAGTAACAAGTTTGCCTCAGGCTGTTACAGCAGAAAAATTTTCCAGGCTAGTGAGAATACGCTTACCACTGGACAGGGTTAAGACTTAACATTGTAAAAATACTCTCCTCATCAATTAGATCAGATCTCTGAAAGGCCCTGTGCAAGGTAGGGCTACATTTCTGCTGCATCATCCTCTGTGAGAAGCAAACCCTCCCCAAGGTCCATGCTGACCCCCAAATCCCATTATTTCAATCCAGCTGTAAATAATGACGCTGAAAAATTTATTTCTGAAAGCAGCCTTGTCTAAACTGGAAATTTTCCCTTTTTTATATATATCTTAAAATTACCGAAGTATAAATATAGTAGGAAGTGTTTCTTTAGGAAATCCCAAAAAGAAGAGCATAGTCCCAATCTTTAAAGAATAGCCGGTCAAACCAAAAGCTGAATATAATTTTCTTTTTACTAGTATCAAGTGGACATAAAATAAACTTGTTTTTGATTTTGGTGCATTCTACCCATAACACACACTAATTTGACCTTAGTGTCAGTAAAGACTGATGGAAAAATGAAGCTGTTAAACATTATTAAAAGTCAGAGAGATGGAGATTGGAATATTAGGAGAGCTAATGGATTTGTATTTTCTCCAGCCTATTGTGAGCAAGACCATTTTGCACTTTTTAACACCCTCTCAACCCTAGCAACACTATTGTCCCAATAGCGAGGAACGCCCAGTTTAAAGTCAAGTTTTGGCAGGTCTCAGCTGGCCACAACATTTAGCAAGACACCTGTAGTGAATTCTCATATGCTCCATTTATTCTGAGAAAGTCAAGGGACAAGTTTAAACAAAAGGCATAGCCAAGGTAGAACACATTCTTCACTGTGGATAAGGCATCATGTATTGAAAGACATAATCTTCATCATGACTACTTTCCATAGGAAAAGCCAACAAAAATCTCTCAAAAGCAGTGTTGAACTGTGTTAAATTCACCTGATGGCAAAGGATCAACACATCACAAGCCAGAAAAATCCGTGCTCACTACTCCAGCTTCTTAAAAGACTTTTGTGCCAGAGTGATTCCAGATTTTCATTATCTCAGGCTGATGACTTTTATTCTTGGAGTTGTTGCACTTGGTAAATGAAAATGTAAGGTCATATATCAGCCAAACACAGAATAGAAGAGTGAATATAAAAATAAAATAACATTTTCTCTTCCCCTCTTTTTCTTCCATCACCCCTGTATTGGAATATAAATGCTGAGCAAATCAAAGTAGAGTTTGAAAATACAAAAGGATTACCTGAAGTCACTTAAAGTCATACTTTGATCTTGTATCCAAACAATGAATGATCCTTTTCCTGGAAACTATATCTATGTGCTGCATTTTTTTTTAACCAATAGCACTAATTTTTTTTGTTTATTCTGCATCTAATAAATAATTCTTATCACTTGTCACCGTACAGATATAGATATCTTTATATATATGCAGCACGCTGAGATGCTTGTAGATTACTGAACATTTTTGTGCCTCTCTGAATATATACATAGTAAGAGGAATGAACAGGCAGATGCTGATAAGCCAAAGCAAGACCTGAATTCCTGAAAAACTGGAATGAGTGTGCATAGTAAAATGCGTGCATCATTGCACAGAAGTGACTCAGATAGATGTTCAGAGGAAAGTGGCTCTTTTGCATGACAATCAGTTGGACACTTTTATCTAGCTAGCTCACTCTTGAAGGTGAACACACCAAATAGAATTAACATGAGTTTTCATATGGTTAAAGTTCTGCTTTAATCTGCTCAAACTTCTGACAGGCAATGATTCAGAGTCAACAATGGTTTTAGCAGCAACACAGGATTAGAATGAACATCTGAAATCCAGCCTCTTCTTAAAACAGACACAATATTATGTAGTCTTGTTCATAAACCTATCAAACTCCATCATTTTTATCACTGATAATCTCTTGGAAGGCTGTTTCAAAGGTTGTTTAGTACTTTGATGACTAGAATTATCTTCATTTCACAATTAAATTTATTAACAGGAAGCTTATATTGAATTATTTGTGACTCAGTGCACAAAAATTTTATCATTCAGATGTTTTGTCACCCTTCTGTTGCATATATTGAGCTGCGAAGCATCCACTTAGCCTAAATTTTCTTAGGAGAATAAAGATGACTTTTTGAGGACTTACATAGTAAGAAACGTGTAAGTAGGTCCCTGATGTAATCTACCTGCAGAGCAAGTAGGCAGCGTTATATTTCTTCATTGTGCTTTTTGGGTTCATAACTGTGAAAAATAAATAGGAGACATTGAATGCTTCAGCATGCTTTGTAAATACCAATGACACTGAAAACTCTGTGTTATCCATAAAAATTCTTCTACAGCAGCAGGAAAAGAGCTGGTGTTGCTAATATTTATCAGTGCTAATCTGAGTGGGCAAGATTTGTAGAAGAAATTGATTTGAATGTCCTTGGTACAGTTACATGGATATGGCTGGTTATTTAAGTTTCCATCACAGGCCCCCATGAGAAATAAGCCCTTTAGGGTATAAGCCATCTACCTATTTCATAAGCCAACCCTGGAGGAAATGGTCCTCCCTAGGACTTAAGTTTCCTTACTGACAGTAAAGGTAACCTTAGAAAAAAGTCATCTATTAGCTGCATTGGGTAATCTTCTGTTTCTATTACATAAGGATGACATCAAACAAGGGAATACCATAATTTCAACCTTATTTTATCCCAGAGACCCTTTATGCTTCCAATATAATAAATAGATAGGCACTTCCAAAGAGCAGAAATCGCGCAGAAGATCTGCCTCAGCCTCTATGAGCGCCAGCTGTTCAACCTCAGTTGATGAAAGTGCCTATACATGATGCATATGCGTCTCAACCACCTTAGTTGACTGGCTAAAGTTGCAAGGCATAAGTACAGGCCAGAAGATGTAACCACATATCAGTTCATTTTACAAAGACAACCAAAGAGCAGAGCTCTGTTTTTCATGAATCTCTATGTTTAGAAATGTCAATCAGCCCATCAGTGTTCTGAAATACTACCATAAAATTACTTACTATATGGTGTTGCCTTTGCACACTGTAAGTCACAAAATATAGCAACATAAATAGTAGTGTTCAAGTGATCAGAAACTCTCAGAACATATAAAAATACATTAATATAAACCACTTGCTAAATGCTCACAGAGATGAGGACTGCATTGCAGACAACTCCTAAAAAGGAGGTGGGGCAGTGGGAGGGTAAATTCGTAACTCAGATTATTCACAATGAATAATTCAGCTAGTTCTTTTTGCAACACACTTCCACCAGCTGGCTTTTGTGTAAGAATTTCAAAGTATTTCAGTATGAATTGATTAAGGCTCTACACTACATTGATCTCGGTGGTAGAAAAATTTGCTGTTCTCCAAAAAGCAGTGACATTTGAGCAATGTAGTTTTGTACTATTTCTCTTGACAAGTTCAAGAGACTATGTCTTTGAAAATTAGGAGACTTTTATTGAACTCAGATGCAGAAATATTTTCATTTTGGCTTTCCTTTACAAGGAAAGTACATGTTGAATCACAGAATTGCTGATATTTCCCTTATAATAGTATCACCTTAGATCACTGAAATCTATCAGTTTTGTTTCTAACTGCAGATGTGGACATTTTACAGCTAACGAAAAAAGTTACGAGTGAGGAAAGTTCAACAAAAGCAGTCTATTTTCCCTCTCACTTATTGAAAGCCCTTGCAAAGAAAAGGAAATCCTTTATTTTTTTTCTCCTTGGCAGTAAAATGTTGTAAGCAAGAACTATATTGGTGCTAAATATTAGCAGCTGAGTTCAAGAGTAATGTATAAACAGAGTTCAAAGGCAGAAATAAATTTACATACACATTGCTAGCATAGTTTCTTCTACCACTGAAGTATCCTATACATTAATTTGAGTGCTGGAAAGCTCTTCTCTCTGTGGCTTGTATTTTAGAAACAAACTAAAATAGATGAAATAATTTCTGAGGCCACAAATGGGACTTTGTGGAGACAGCACATATTAAGACTGAGGGCCTAGTACTTGTTTCCTACTTCTTCTCATATTTATACTGCTTATTTATCCTGTACTTGGAGGTCTGGCAATTCTTTTTCTCTTATGTGAAAGCAGCTGGGGCGTTTTGTGATGCATGAGAGTGGGTACCTCACTGTACTCCAAAGGAGATATATTATCTTACCACTGTGAGAAAATTATGTCTCATCCTCACTCATATGAATAAATATCTAGCCAGCTTTATCATCATAGTAACAAAAAATACTATTCATTTATTGGGACTCATTTCCATGGATAAAAATAAAGGGTACAAGAGGTAATCATGATGGACTGAGAAATAACAAACTTTTAATTTATTTTAGAGTAGGACTTGAAGTCTTAGATATAGGGGAAATGTCCAGTTTCAGACATTTCCAAATCCAAACAGTAGAGATGTGTGTGAGACCTTTACACTGTCTTTTACTTCTTCCTAGAAAACAACTTTTACATATTGCATTTTCAACTACTGACTTCCTTTGAAGCTCTGGTGTATTGTGCCACCACCAGATGATACCCCTCTGAATTTTAAAATTATGGCAACTGCAAGAGGTCACAGTGGTAGCTCCAAGAGTGTATGGCAAAGTGAAAATGAAAGACATATTTGGAGAAAATAGGTAAATATTATATACACAAAATAAAGCTAAAATTTTGAACATTAAAGGAGTTCTTTTTAGGCCTGAAAAAGGCTGATACATTGCATTCACTAGAACCTTGTACCATTCCTGAAGAAATACAAACAAACCAAACATTTACAGTAGAATCAATCTGTGTAAATTCTATCTGAGAACTAGCCTTACTTCTGGTCACATGGATCTAGAAAATACATGTTCAATTTGGAGCAATTCTTCATCCAATATGTTTGAAATTGTAATTTCCTTAGGAAGGTTTTCAATATTAGAGGCCAATACCTCACTGTCTTTTGGTACATGGAAGCCTCTTTGGAGCCTTGTATGGAGTATGCAGATTTTTCCAGTGCCAGAATGATGCCTGGGATGCTAGCTTATAGTCCTGGAAAGGAGGGAATGCTCCTTTCAAATACAAGTGGTAGGGAGGAAGTCACAGCAATCACATTAGGACTGCTGTGTCTCTGCCTCTCTGAAAAGTCTTGATGCTCAGATTGGGCACAGGTGTCAAAGTCTAAGGTCTCTTTCGTAAAGAGGTTTTAACAAAAAAGCAAGAATACTGCAAACTGCCAGCAGTAGGGAACTCCTCCCTTTTAGACGAAGGACAGCAAATAATGGTATTAAGTCTGGTGCAGGCATGAGGCCCCTGACATTTAGTAGAACTTCTCCTCTGTCTGTGATTTTCATGTTCTTCTTTTGTAGGCAGTGCCACACAGATTAGAAAAGGGTTTAGAAAATTGGAAACTTCCCCATGTCTGTGGTCCAGAAGACCTTGGAATGGGTGAACAGCCTTGAGGGAAAGGTTTGATTTCAATAGAAGGACGATTGCAACTAATTTCAGATTCCTGTTCCAGAATTAAATACCAGTAAAAACCTCCAGCATACACTTGCGCACCAAAGATCAGTCTTTTGTAGTGGTGCCAAAAACAATCTTTAAATTATGTTAAATATAGAGGATTTAGTTCTCTTCTGCATTTCTCCTCTCGTGAAGTTAGATCATCTAAAAATAAAGATTCATCCATATATCATTCGATGTCTCTATGAAAATAACTAATTTGTTCAAGGTTTCTTCCTCTTGATGTGTCATGCTGAAAAAAATTTTCAAGTTTACTAGGTATTTATACTCCTTTGGGAGATTAAAAAATACAGAGGCGGTGAATGGTGGGTGCACACACACACAAACACAGCCTTTGTAGAGGCATTACCCACTTACTAGCATGGCATGTTTTAATGACATGCCCTCTTTTCATCTATTGTCCCAGACATTTCCCTCAGACTGAGTTCCAGGATTTCACATCTCTGAGAAAAGGCATTTACCAGATGCTGTTGTTTTTCTCTAGATGCAGAATCTTTTCTATATATTACCTTGTCTATATATGCCTAGTGTCTATTGATTCAAGATAAACCTTCACACTTCTAAAAGAGTCTCCACATTATGTTTTAAATTCCCAGTTGCAAGAAAAGAGAGAGACAGAAGATGCATCCTCTTGCAAAAGAAGTTGGATAGCTTTCCCAGAGCACTTTCTTCTCCTAAGTCTAAAAGCTTCAAGATACCCGACTCAAAGCTAGTTGAGATCATGTCTTGAAACATTCAGGAGTGCAGTAGCACTTCTGAGCAGTTGTGCTCACAGGCAGGAGGGAAAATGCACTAGACCAGTGACCTTCCACAAACTCTTTGAAATATTACCAAGATGAAAAAGTGAGCTGTCTGGATGTAAAGGTGGAGGAAAAAAAGATGTAAAGGTCTACAACATTTGGGAGCTGCACAGAACATGTATTGATGGCTGCTCTAGGAATCACGTTTGCTCTGATCCATGGCTTTTAGGCCAAATTTTCCCCTTTGAGTCAAACTGTATAACACAATCTTTTCTTTGCCAACTTCATCATGTCCTGTATCGATTTGACCCCCCTCATTTCAAGAAGGGCATGAAAATGTTCTGGGGCAAGTCCAGAAAAGGGCAGTGAAGCTGGTGAAGGGTCTGCAGCACGTGCCTGATAAGCAGCTGAAGGGTGTTTAGCCTGGAGAAGAGGAGGCTCAAGAGTGACCTTATCACTCTCTGCAACCACCTGAAAGGAGGCTGTAGCTGGGTGAGAGTTGGCCTCTTTTCCCAGACAAGTGACAGGGCAAGAAGACATAGTCTTAAGCTGTACCAGGGGAGATTTATATTGGACATTAGGAGGGATTTCTTCACAGAAAGGGTGATTAGATACTGGAATGAAATCCTCACAGAGATGGTGAAGTCACCATGCCTGGAGGTGTTTAAGGAAAGACTGGATGTGACACTTAGTGTCATGGTCTGGTTGACATGGTGGTGCTTGGTCATAGATTGGACTTGATGATCTCAGAGGTCTTTTCCAAACTAAACAGTTCTGTGACGCTGTCATAAATGGAAAATAATTTAAAAACCCAAACAACCCACATCTCATATTTAACATGGAGAATTCAACACCATTTTTAGAGATCATCTACTGATAGCTATCCTAGGATAATTCATTACATTTAGTAATTCTAAATTCATATAAAGTAAAGGGTTTTAAGGCTCTGAGAAACTACACATATATTCCTGAGTAGAGCAGCTGTCATGCAGAGGAATAAGGAATATTCTGATTTTGTTTTGAGGAACTTCCTTCTATAAATAACACTGATACAAGGGTATAAATCAGAAGTACCATCATTCTGATGAGACCTCAAGGGACCTAAACTCTGCTTACAAGAAATTAATCTCAATTAACTCAGATAACTTCTGGATAGGCTACATGCTCATCATTCACAGAGGTAACCTGACTAATGAAGGTTGCTGTACTCTCAGAAACAAGGCTAATTAATGAATGAACTTCTGTTAAAATGCTAGTTGAAATTCAGCTTGCACATCAGACAGTCTAATGTTCACTTATTTTCATCATAAGCTTCAGTATCAGCCATTATTTTCACCAAATATTTATTTCCTTTTCATTATAATGTTTCACTTCTTAATCAAATGGAATGCTGAAATAATAGAAAGGCACTATATTTTAATTCTTAATAATAATAAAATTGTATTTGCAATAAATTGTTATTTTAGAATCTATTTCTTTTCTTTCTAAATCTAGGGTATACTTTGGTGATTTAGAATGGGATTTTTTTAGAGCTATTTAAGATAGCACAATAAAAATACTTCTGTGCTTTTTTTTTCATTCCCTGAACTCTTTTGCAATGGACTGTGGTTCATGGAAAAGAATGCAATGGTCTTCCCACAGACAGAACTAGTCCCAAGCACTAGACAACAACTTTTTCTCTGCATGGGAAAGAGGATGGTGGAGATTCAGTCTGCAGACAGGTTCTGTCCCACAGTGCAATCTGAAATAGTGGGTCAGAATCTCCTGCACTCCCTTTACTCTAATTAGAAAGGAGTAATTTAAAATAAAAGGGGGGAAAAGTGAAATAAATAAGAGTGACAGGGAAATGGTACATAAGACATATGTTTCAGAAAGAATTTGTTAAAGGACAGAAGTCATGCTGTTAAATATGAGACTATAGTAGAATGATTGGTCTTGTGTTTAGCACTCTGAACACAGAACTTTGCAAGCATAAAGGCTTTTTTTGTTTTAAGGAAAAAGACCAAATATTAGATAGCTGGTGGAGAGGCTGGGAGTTGGGAATTTAGCATTAACTGGAACAATGGTTCAAAGCAAAGAAATGAAAAAGGGAACAGCAGAGGAATGTCTCTCCAAGTTGCCTACTCAGGCAGTTTCGGGTTTAATTTTCATGCTTGTTTTGCAATCCCTTGATAGTCAAAACTGGCTGACACAACACATGAGATATGTCAGTGCCAGTCTTGGGTATTTTGGGTTCCTGGAAACAGCACAAAGACCGGTGTTGACAAAAACTTTACAGATGTGCCAGATTTTTTATTCAGAGTGAGAAGCAGAGGCCCCTCAAATAGGAATGCAGAAGCTGTCTGGGCTGAGCCCTGGGTCACCCAGGCAGGGGACATCTCTGTGTGGGCATTCAGCATGTACTGCCTGACTGCAGTTGGAAAAGGGAGGTCACTAGAACAAGCTGTCTTGTCAAGTTCAGTACTGCTTTCACGAGCATTCAGTAATGCAAATAAGGCTCCCAGTTTCCTGTACATCACTTGAAACCACTTTTTTATCATTTAAATAACAGATGGGATGTTCTTTCACCTTTCACTTCCTCCTGTTGTAGACAGATCTGAGATGCCTGCAATCCATATTCTCAGTGAGAAGCCTAAAGGGAAATTCCATTTGATTCAATTCTCACTGGGATTCATATACTGAAGCTTGTTTCTGGAGGAATAGAAGGGGGGGTTTTTTGCTGTTGTTATTTGTTTTATTGTGAGCTACTTGACAGCAACATATGACAACACTGCAGGACCTGGGAACAAAGACCAAGTAGGGAAGAAGTAGAACTTGAAGGCTGGAAGCCAGGAGGAGTGTAAGGAATCTGTGGAACAGCTGGATCTATTGGAGAGGGAGAGGAGAGGAGAGGAGAGGAGAGGAGAGGAGAGGAGAGATTTTTAGCTTCACTCCATAAAATCAATATACATAAAGCTAATATGTTAATTTCTACATGGTTCAACTTCTCAATATAGGTCAGGTTTTAGAGGTATGAAAAGAATGTCCAGATGTAATTGAGTAATTTTTCTCTTACTGATTGTAAACTTCTGGTCAGTTTAAGGTATATATTTGTGGGTCTTGACATACATAATCGCGGTGACTTTTGTACTGAAGGTCCTGCCATAATAGCTCTGTAAAGTGAGGAGGAGTATCAGGATGTAGTACAACTGAAGCATTTAAATCTAAACAATAAATACAAGTCAGCAGAGACAAAATGTATTGTTTATGTATCAGAAATTTGTGACAAAGCTTGTGCAAAAGAGATGTAATCTGAAATATGAAAAAGTATAATCTTGAAGTAATTTATATTGATTTTGTTGAAGTATATTTAACAACATGTCCTGGAAACACATTAGAAAAAACAAGAAACAGGTCTATATTTTCCAAAAACAAAAATTAATTTTTGTTTTTATTCCTAATTCATTTGAAGTTGTCTTGCTCAAAAGCAAGGAAGCAAACTTAATTTGATATAAAAGAAACAGAAATAAAAGAAAGATGTCTTATATTTCACTGGGTTAGCAAACGATTTTCTAAACTTTGCTGAGGAATTTTGACACACAGACATCACATTTTGCTATATATGACTGCAGTATTTAAATAAAGATTATTTTACTGCCTACTATAAATGCATTTTGTTCCCAGAGAATTTTATCTAGCAATTCAGATGCTTATGTAGCTTTTCTTTGTCTATTGAACAAGGTTATCACTAAAAAAAGTCAATCTTTCACAAAACATTTTTAAAAGTGCTTCTTTTTTATAGTGTCTATAGAAAGATCAATATTTTATACAACAGTGAAATCTTCAAATAATACAGTTTCTCTGGATACCTACAGTAAAATGACATCTTAAATATTTTATTTTTATTACACTTTATGTATTGACTACAGTGACATTCTCAGACATCCCATGAGCAAAAGGGCCACACAAGCTGAAGGAAAATTATTTACGGATCAGACCAATGTTGGCTTCTACTATTAATATTGCAAGATGCTTGTCATCCTTCTCTGTTTCTGGTGTACTTCTGGGACACTGCACACAGGACTAGCAGTTAAAGACATATTTAAGGGAAAAGAGAAGACAAATCCTCAAGTTCTTCTCAAATATGTGCAGTGAAGAAAGTGTTAGGTGACATCTAACCAGCAATCCACAGTCCCAAAGGTAGTCTGTGTGTTAAAGTAAATGTCAGTACTCTCAGGATAAGGCACACTACAAGACCAAGACATTTCTTTCATTCAGATTAAGTGTTTTGAGCAAATTTATCAATCTTCTGAAGTGTATCTCCTAATCCAAGCGCCAAGGTGCTCACTTTGAAGCTAATGTTCTAACAGATTAAAGTACTTAAAAAGCTTGTAGAATCAGTTCTCTTATTGCACAGGTAAAGAGTTTGCTTTAGATACTAATATGCATCTGCGGTGCTGAAAGACATCAGGAAGAAAAGACTCTGAGTCTTAGAACACTCCTACATAGGTCTGACACAGGCAGAAAGCTGCAGTTATTAAGCACTTCTGACCTAGGAGCTAATAAACCAGTTGGCTTCAGGGGAAACAGTGGAGATTCAGTACCTCAACTGGTGGCAGACAAATACTATTTTAGTGTTGATATCATGCATTTCATTTATTATCTATTTTATTTTATGTATTTTATTTTTTATTTTCTGCATGGAATTGATTAAACAGCAGATAGAGCCAGAGAATTTCACCTTGAATTACAGAACTTTACTCCACGGGTCATGTCCCATGTTGACCACACTTTGGTGTTCTAGGGATGCTGTCTCATGCTTTAGTGGCGAGGAAGAGAAAGTCTTTCTTCTTTTTTCTTAGAACATATTTTTCTGTGTCTTCTGTCTGTATTCTGCTCAAACATCCCCATTCAAGCTCCATTTGTAGTACTGCTTTTAGCATCTCGATTTGCATTTGGCAGCTCATACTTTCAGAATACATTGCACCTTGAATGTGTGAATTCCTTGCACACCTTTTCAAACATGCCTCTTTCAAAATAAATGCCCTTTAAAACAGACTGAATCAGTCATAAAAATCACTCTTCTCAGCTGTTTCCCCTCAGGTTGCCTGCCCCAAGGAGTTATATTCAAATTTATTTAAGTTTCATGGTCCTAACAGTAAGAATTTACTTCCTCATTGCAAGATTCTACACCTTTGCAAAGTCCACAAAAATGATGCTGCTCATCATTAAATTACTCTTGTAGTGGAAAATACGTTAAGCTGGACTTGTTTCTTTAGGTGACATAAAAGTGTTAGCTTGAGATCCAGTTCAAAATAAAACCTGGATCTTGGAAGAGACATTTGTTTAAAGACTCATCAGTGAAAATATGTTTTTCCTCAAATTTGCATGCATTAAGACAGCTTTTAAGACTCGTGGTTTCTTTACAAAGGTCGACATTTAAAACAGGTCTTGAAAACTACATCAGGTGACATGGAAACAGATGTGGCAGAAGAAATAGGGCTCCCCAGTTTCTTTGTGGTGGGATAGCCAGAAAGAGCAACAGTCTGTTTGGGACTGTATTTTCACAACACTGCCTGAATCAGGCAGGCAATCACTGGAAGAGAGAGAAAGAGAAAGAGAAAGAGAAAGAGAAAGAGAAAGAGAAAGAGAAAGAGAAAGAGAAAGAGAAAGAGAAAGAGAAAGAGAAAGAGAAAGAGAAAGAGAAAGAGAAAGAGAAAGAGAAAGAGAAAGAGAAAGAGAAAGAGAAAGAGAAAGAGAAAGAGAAAGAGAAAGAGAAAGAGAAAGAGAAAGAGAAAGAGAAAGAGAAAGAGAAAGAGAAAGAGAAAGAGAAAGAGAAAGAGAAAGAGAAAGAGAAAGAGAAAGAGAAAGAGAAAGAGAAAGAGAAAGAGAAAGAGAAAGAGAAAGAGAAAGAGAAAGAGAAAGAGAAAGAGAAAGAGAAAGAGAAAGAGAAAGAGAAAGAGAAAGAGAAAGAGAAAGAGAAAGAGAAAGAGAAAGAGAAAGAGAAAGAGAAAGAGAAAGAGAAAGAGAAAGAGAAAGAGAAAGAGAAAGAGAAAGAGAAAGAGAAAGAGAAAGAGAAAGAGAGAAAAAGAGAGAAAGAGAGAAAGGGAGAAAGAGAAAGATGAGAGGGTTTAAAAGGACATCCAGGTTCCCTGGCACAAAATGGCTATTGAATTTGTGAAGTGAGAAATGCTAAATATGATTACACTCATTAGCCATCTGCTGTGGGTTTTCTTAGCTTTCTTCAGCTCAGAATCTGAAACAGAGTCTTTCCAACTATGCATCATTTCTTTGCAGGTATTCTCTTCCCCAAAAACTTGACTGTGTTTCTCAAAATTATGTTCTGCCTCTGCAGGGGCACAGAAAGGTTGCCCAGGCATTAGGGCACATATTAATAAATGGATTTACTAAAATAGTTCTTTAACTGAAGGGGTCAAATCTTAGGCAGCTGGATTTCCCCAGTGAATTTTCTTGAAACTCTCTGCATGAAAACCTTGTTTTTTCAGTTTTACTTAGTCACTGTACTCACTGCCACACTGTAAATTGCAATTCCTTTCTGTAAAATCAAGTTATGTGGACAAGAAGTATTTAAGGTAAAGTCCATCAGTTTTGCTTACTTTTACATGTGTCTGTATTTCCTCTTCAGAATATTGATTGAAACGTGTTAAAATTTTTAATACCTTTTGCAGAAATTTGTATTTATAATACAACATGAATGACTAATATAATGCAAATAAGATTCCTCATTCAGCAGCTCGTTGCAAGTGAAAAACAAACAAATAAATATCTACCTGTAAAAGTGTTGCTGTTATCATTTCCAGATAGTTTGGAAAAACACACTTGGCATGACACAAGATGAATATTTTTATACCACTTTTTAACAGTATTTCTGACACGTGGAAACAGAAGAGAAGTCATTATTTGTATCATTGATAATTTTCTAATTAACTGAAAATCAACAATTTTAGAAATTAAGTCAGGTATAGTTTTATTTTCATAGTTCAGGTTTGTATTTTTATTTATAAGGATACTGCGTCCAGGTCGCTAGATTTTTTTTTATTGATAAAAGACCTCACTAAATACTGCTTGACAAATAAAAATTGATACCATAGAGTACAGATAGTGCAATTCAATGGATAACATGTTCATAATAAGTTCTATAATGAAAAGAATTCAAAAGAACAAGTATTTTCAAAGCTGGAAAAACCTGAGCTATTCCTCTTAATTGATACAAAATAAAGAGATATGTCAGTGGTAGTTCTGGCCTGCAATTCAAAGAAAATAAAAACTTTTAGTACAACATAAATAAAGATTAAGTTACCATGCTAAACAGGCAACTAAATAATTCTAAGAGTTACTGTGGATAAAGAGAGAATATTTGTTAGGAGTTAAAAAATATGAGGTCAAGTGCCATCTCCAGCACAGGTCAGTTAAGTTGGTCTCAGGAAAGTCAAACCATTTCATTGTGAATCTATTTCATATTCTCTGCCCAAGACTATAATTTCAAACTGACTAGGGTTCCCTGGGTGAACTTCTACCTGGAACCTCATTATTTAAACTCTTCTCATTGTTTGTGCAGAGAAAATGATGGCTCTTAGGATATGATTCATCTGAGTAGAGGCTATATCTTTCCAGTTTATAAATCACATGTTTGGAGTCATTCTAGCTGCTGGCATCAATATATTTAAAGTTAGGTGAAAAGAGCTGTACTCCATTGGGTCCTATAACAACAAGTGGTATGGTCCAGAAAGAGTAGCTCTCTAGAGCAAAACTCTTGTTGCTGAAGGTTCAACAGTTGTGCTAAAGGTGCTTCCGGGGTTTTACTTCAGATAAGAAGTAAAAGACATTAGAGGAGCTCATCTTTTGGTTTCACTTCACCCTAGGGGAACCCATTTTGCTGTTTCCAAGGTTGTTCCATGGTGACAGCCTAAGTGCAATAGGACAAAGAGAACATGCTCTTCCAAGGTTCATATGTTTTCTGGACTAAAAATACTAGTAGAGATGTGCCTATTGATCTTACTTTCTCACTATATCCAGAAGAATACAGAGTCAAGACTCAGAGCAGTTTCACAGCACTGCAGTAACAGAAACTAATAATCATAGAGATCCTACAAAAATTCTTTTCCCAGTTTGGGCTCATATTCATGAGGATTGTAATACTAATAAATCTATCTCCATCCAACACAAAATATTTTAACTTTACTTGTTGAGCCTGCATAGAATCTTCCATACTGTATATACCTCCACACACTCACTTGGTGTTTACTAGTTGGCTTTCTCAAGGGTAATAAGAGAGAAGCATTTGAAGATCAGCCTCCAAATAACTCACACTATCCTGTGACTTTTTGCACTCTTTGATGCTTTTGGTCAGATTCATCATCTTAAGTTGTCTGCTTGCAGCAATAAAAAGGACATGAACTTGATCTTTTATCACATATCACTCAACACTGCTTAATATGCCTGTGTGAACTCAGCTGACTTTCAATCACTGCTTTACTTTGTAACTTTTTACTCAAATTTTGCCACCATAGCTCTTTCTCGGAATATTTTTTATCATTTTGAATTCTTATTTGGGGCTTACTTCTCTCTGTATCATGTTATGGGGCTGGTAAAATTCAGATTTTCTTTTCCTTTTTTTCCCTAAGGGCCATAATTCCAAAAGTATTGAAATATTTAAGTGTTGCTTATGAAGTCAGTGTAGTATAGCATTACAAAGTGTATATATAAAAAGGTAAAAGAAAACAAAACAAAAAAACCAAACCCCATCCTCAAAACAGAGCAATTAAGCTTTTTTTCCTCCTGTGTGGACCTATTTGGCGCTAGTTATCTTCATGTCTTTGCCACAACTGTTCCCTCATTAAAGGTATGAAGTTGCTGAATTCCTGAAGTTGTTGGGATTGTTTGTGATGCTATCAACATTTTAAGGTTAATCAGTGAACTCTAGATTCAAGTTGTGGCAGGAATGGTACAAGAGGGATTGATTTTCATGTGTGGTGGGATTTTTTCCCAGATTGTTTTTTTTTTGGTTTTTTTTTTTTTTTTTTAGTTCTCTTCAAGTCTGCACGTAGCCTGAGCTGCAATAACTGCAGCCCAGGGCAGTGTCAGTGAGGCAATCAACACCTTATCTGGGTAGCTTTCATTTCCTGTTGAAAGAGCCTGCTGAGGTATGCACTGAATCCACATCTCCCCCCACGAACTGCTTCATCCTCTGTGCTATCTCCCCACTGATCTTCCTTCCCACAGCAGAGGAAGAAGGCTGGGCCTCCTCACAGTGCTGCAAACACCTTTCATTTTAATCCCTACTGTTTGGATTCACTCTAAGTGTATGCCTGAGCGGATCCCGACCTTCCAAAGGGCTTCACCAGTTTTGAGGAACCAGGATATGGCCTTCATGACACAGAACAGCATAGGAATTTCCGATTTTCTTCCACTTTTTCTTAAAAGTTTCAGTTCCTACTTTAGAGAACTGACTTGATCTGTACATTGCAGTACTGAAAAATCCATGGTTTCCAGCATAAAAACATTGATATGTGATATGCAAGTTCATTCTTAATAAAATGAGATAACTTAATTGTATGATATCAAACAAGCTTCAGTTTTCCTTCTCTTTGCTTGCTAATGAGACCAAATGCCAAATTGATGGGAGTCAGATTATTTTTAAGAGTATCAAATTGTATTTTTAAATTAATAGAGCTTGACCCAATATCAGATTCATATATAGCTAGAATAGGTTAATAAATGGTTAAATGTACATGCACAGGCTTTTAGGCATCCTTGTTTGCTTGGGTTTTTTCTCTTTGGATACTGTAGACTGGATTTGTCTAGGCTAATAGAAAATAATTTGGTCTATAAAATCTACCCTCCCTGAAGCAATGCAGCAAACTCAGCAAGATTGTTTTCTCTTAAGTCACTTAGAAAGGGTTGGGTGGGTTGGGAAACCAGCTTACTTACTATTCAAGTAAGACTGGAAAGCAGCAGAATAATATATTTAGATAACAATCTGAGACCAAATCCATCATTAGTGATATAATCAAGACCTCTGTGCTATATTTCAGTAGGGGTGAGAGACATGAAATTTACGTAATATAGCAAATTTTCTAACATTCACTAACACTTCAGGGGAAATAAACATTGGAAAATTCTCTTTCCCTCTAAACCTCCCACATCTCGTAAGAAAACCAAGTAGCAAATACTCTGAAGGGGGGGGAGAAAAGAAAAAAAAACAAACCAACCCTTCCAAATCCATACCACTCAAAAAGTCAAAGATAATACCTGAACATGTGGAGAAAGTCATAAAGACTAATGTGAATTCTGATTTCTTCGACTGAGCTTAACTCTGTTGCTTAGAGTGCTACTGGAAACCAAAACCAAAAATAATATTTGAAGCTGGATATGGTAGGGTCTTTTAATTGCAGTGCTGATCCTAATAGGGCACTGGCTCATACAGTCACCTGCAAAAAGGTAGAAATTTTCACCCCTCCCATCAATTTTGCTGATGGGAGGCCATCCCAGTGTACAATACCCTTGTTTACCATTCAGTTTTGCAAAAGTTATTATCTACTGCTTTTGCCTTCTTGCAAGAATACTTCTACATAAATTATTCACAATTATCATCAATTCAGATTACAGTTGAATAGACTTAGAGGGCACAAGGGACTGTTTTGGTCATGTATCCTGCTCAATAGACAACACAGAACCTCTCCCATAAAGTAATTTCTGACTTGAATCCAGCCCTTCTGGTTTACTGAAGGAACTTTGCCAAAAGACACATTCTTCATTGCTGCACTCTTTGTTAGCAGCTCTTTTCCAAAGTGCAGATTTTACAGCTTAAATTGTATATAATCAAAGAAAGTTTTAAATTGGAAAGGACCTGTGAAGATAATCTAGTTCAATCCCCTTTCTTGGGCAGAGCCACCTTCCTCTAGATCAGGCTGCTCAAACCCCTATCCAACCTGGCCTTGAACATTGCCTTGAACATCAGTCTGGGCAACCTGTTTCATTGTCTCACCATCCTCCTAGTGAAGAACTTCTACCTTATATCAAATCTAAACCAGCATTCTTACAGCTTATTTGTTGTGGCTGCATAATTAACTCAGCCCCATGCTAGTTTCCTTGCCTTGGAAGTATGAGTCGGGTAAGCAACCAATAAAGGAAAATACAACTTAATATATAGGTAGGATCCTCTGTTGATATCAGTCACTGAAATCATATTCAAGTAAACAGTTTGCCCATGCAGATCACCTGAGAATCTCTTCCTTAGGGAGTATAAATCACATGATACAGAATTTATGATGATGATAAGGAAGCATATGAAGGAGATTTGCTTGCATCATCACAAATTCATTTTTGGACAAACCCAGCAAAACCATTCTATTAGGATTTGCAGCAGGAGAACAAATAGAACTGGCTCATTAAAAGAATACAATTATTGAAGACTATTTAAGTGGCCAAAACATAACTGACCATGTTGAAGCACTGAGAAAACTGAGATGGTGATAAGGAGCCATAACTTTCTGGTTTGGTGTCAGTTTTGATTTTTCTTAAAGCATAAGTGACAAATGATGATGTGTAAATTTTGCGGAGAAGAGATGTCACCAATTGAATTGATTTGCTGCCAACGCATCCTGTGAAGTAGGATTTGCTGGTTACATTACAGTCTTTTTGCTGACCAGACCAAGAGTAGTTTGATAGGCATGATATTCTGAGTCTGACGTGAAAAGTGGAGGTTTACCATAACTTCAAATAAGCTTTGAAATTTTTTTACAAGTATTTGCTAAACATTTGACCATGTGAACCCTTCAATCTCTTCAAGCGCCATATATGACAAATCTGGTGAAGGGCTTAGAAGTCCTACGAGAAGCTGCTGAGGAACTGGGGCTATGAGTTATCCAGGCTGAGGTGGCCTGGAGAAAATGAGGCTATGGGATGTCATTATGCTCTGCAACTACCCAAAAGGAGGTTGTATGCCATTGGGGTTCAGCCTCTTCTGCCAGGTGACAAGTGACAGGGTGAAAGGGCCTGTTTCAAGCTGCATTGCAAAAGGTTTAGTTTGGACATCAGGAGGAATTTATTCACAGAAAGGGTGATTACACATAGGAATGGGCTGACCAGGGAGGTGATGGAGCGACCATCCTGAGAGGTGCTAATGGAAAGACTCACCATGGCACTTAGTGACATGGTTTAGGTGACAATCTGGTGTTTGGTCATAGGTTGGACTTGATGATCTCCCAAATCTCTTCCAACCTAACTAATTCTGTGATTCTGTATGATATACAGTGACATTAACTGGTCTGGGTTGCTCTGATGCCAGGGCACCACATCCTTATTTCCACAGTCTTTTTAGTGCTCATTTTATCACTGAAGGTCCAGACAGAAATATTCTGTTAGATTACAGCTGTCACTTCAGAAAGCATCTATTAAAGAAACAAAGCAATCGACTACTTAGATGCTTAATTTACTGTCCCTGCAGGAAGACAACCAGTATAACAGGTCAGAACTCTTGGTAAAATTCTGTGGATTATAAAAAGGACAATAATGCAGCACATTGTACAGAATCACAGTCACAGTCATAGCACCAATGTTTTGCTCTTTGCAATACTATGAATGGTCCTATAATCCCTAAAGTGCAAATGCTTTGGGTGCATGTCACCCTGATTCTTTTCAGCCTTCTTGTGTCTCACAGTTTCATAGTTCTTAGGTTGTTTCTCACACATGGGTGTTATAAATAGAAGCAATGTTTTCCTTAATTTAAGGTAGTTTACATTATTTGTCTTAGAGATATGGACAGCTGATGGACAGTTGTCTTGACCAATGGGATGGGGAGAAGTGCCAACCTTCTCCCCCAATCCCTGGCCTTTGTAGAAATACTATAAAAGTGGAGTCAGATTTTTTTTTAATAAACAGTTCATGCCTTCTCACCAAAGTGAGTGTGTGTGCGTGTGTGTGTTGAACAACAACAGGTGCATTCTACCTTAAATCTGATTCTTGAAATAATAGAAAATAACTGCTCAAAGCTTAACAAGTCTGTTTACAAAACTTGACACTAGTACCAAGAGATCTGTAATTTTCTATTTATTTAGTTCATATGTTGGCTCTTCTACATGTTTATCTTTAAAACAATTTACTTTTGCTTGAAGCTTAACATTCCTTGAGACTGACATAATGAAAAGAATTAAATTAGTCTTACTTCTCTTCTTCCTTTCTTTAAGGTTTCATCTTAATAGGATTTCTGTAGCCTAGTTTTGAACCTCTTCCCAACATCCAGGTAACTGCCATAATCCATAATTCATCAGATTACACAAAACTATTTCTCAGTACTTGCACAGCACTGGAAATACTGGATTTCCATAGAGCACATCAGGCTGCATGAATAGTCCTGTCATTTTTCTGGCTAGATGTACCAAGAGGTCTTCTTTCAGTTTATATAGTTTGCACTAGTCAGACACCTAGATATAAAAAGAGAGAGGTATCTCATGCTTAAGTGAGATTTGCATTTCTTGAGTCTGGTCTTGGCTTCCTTTCTCCATTCTGGATGCATAACCTGCTCACATGTTCCTAGGCTATAATTTGACTCAGCTTTGTTAAAGATTCTCTCACTCAAGGCAAAATAGTGCTGGATACACGTGATTGCTTGTAGGTATTCACAATAGTAATGAGACAGGTCCAGAATGTCAGAAAATAGGGCTGCAAGGGCTGCCACATGAAAGCTTCATGGTACTTTTCTCACTGAGAGTTGACTGTTGTCCTAATGAGCCCATTATGCCCCTAGTAAAGCATCCCCCACTTCCTCGGGAAAACCTCCCACGCTGCTGCACGATCCTGATTGCAAAGAAAATGTAAGGACTGAGGAATGAGAAGTACTGTAAAAAGTCAAGGGTCTGGAAAAATATGCCTGGTTTTATGTAACAGCTCCCGGACCACCTCAGATGTGACATCTACCTTGTCTTAATCCAGTCTTTTCAAGCGCCCTACTGACAAGGTAGGTAGCTGACAAAGCTTTTTAAAAGTAGCTGGTCCTGGAAGGGAGGTGCTAACTAAGTAAACCCTGCATTGCCTGCACTGACATTTTTAATGAAACTGAAAAATTAGCAAGGATATCAATCCAAGCTGTCTTGGCTGTGTTGCATGAGAGAAAAATAGTACTGGGTTTAAGTGAGAGATAAATATGCTTTGCTCCAAATGCAAGGCTTCTGACTGGAGGATGTAATTTGCTGAACTAGAAATGCAATTTTCCAGGTGCTTTTTGAAATATAATTTAATAAAAATTTGAAACAATAATGACAATGCTTCCTTCAAAAATTAGTTTTCTTTTGCCTTCATTGATTTGAAATAAATGTATAAACACTGTTGTTCTTTTAAAATCATATCTTTTAAAATTTTCTATCTTTCATCTCCCATATGTATGTCAAATCTGCAAAACCTGCATGATTTTAGTAGCTATTAAAAGAAATATGGCGGTTGGTATTATTTTTTTACTTCAGCAGAAACTGTTGTTCAAATATTTGGGCTCTAAATATGAAGGGACAACTTCCATCATATAAAAATATAACTTCTGTAGAGGGATTTTAGTAAAAAACAGAAGAAACCTTGGAAATGCTCTCCCTAATAGTTATATATTATAGTAAATGAACATATTTCCCTTTTTATTCTGCTTTTGGGAATATTTTCTCACTATCTTGTATAAGACTAAGTGTCCCTCCTGAAGTTCATTTCCAGAGTGGAAAAAAAAATGGATCCATTAAAAATAAATAAGAAGGATTGACTAGATTTTTGTCAATTAAAATGTTTCTGCATATTTCGTGGACATTTTGTAAGACATTTTTAGGAGCATGACAAAAATCTTCAGGGTATACTAATAAATATATCAGTATACTTTTTGACTAAATAAAAGTATGCTAATATATTTATGAGTCTTCAGTGACAAATAAAAACGAGGCAAATTTTTTTGCTACCAAATATTTTACAAGTCTTAAAATACCTAATACTTATCTGTAGTTTTTTTCTGAGAAAATATCATTGCACGAGCCCTATTTTCTTCCCTTGAGTAATGAGACAGAATTTATTAATGCTTTTAGGCTTTGATTTTATTCACCTCTGTCCCTTAAAAATATAAGCTGCTTTCAAAGCTCAGAAAAAGTTTATTTGCTGCTTTGCAAAGCTGTGTCTAACCTCCTCTCCACCTCATTCTTTAGGGATGCTCATCCTGGCCTTGATGGATTGACAGTTATTTTTTGCCTGCTGATTTTATTGTGTTATGAGTTATCAGGCTTATCCAGGATTGTACTGTCAGTGAGATACACAACATCACAGGGATCTTGCAAGCAGGTGTCAGAAAAAAAGTGAACAAAACACAGTGACTTGTAACTGAAGGAGGAATTTCTGCAGTGCCTCTGATATCTCACAGAGGTTATGCAATTGTGGCTTAGGGCAAAATTTTAAAAGGTTTTTTTGTGCGCGTAAGTCCCCTCTTCCACGGCTAGCTCAAGAGACAACCTTTTCTCCACCCATTTTTGTGACGAAATACCTCAGAACCTAAAATATACTGGATTGTTTGTTTATTTATTTTATGGTTTTGTAACAGGATGGTTCCTTGAGATACGGTATCTTCTCATCAGGGCTGTCCTGGGAAGCAGCCAAAGCAGTCAAACCATCCCTACTTTTACTCCAGCGCCTGCTCAGGAGAGCCACACCCCACAGTCCAGGAGCTCAAACAGGACAGGTCTGCCGCTGTGCTCACACCACTGCCACATCGTGAGTGCGTATCCTGGGAACGGCCTCCCGGGGTGCCCACACTGGCAAGAGAGGTTTCTAAGCACTGCTTGGCTTGGCACACCACAAGCTGTAAATAACGGGATCAAGCTGAGAGTCCTTCTTCTGCTTTGGAAGTCAGCTGTTGCTCATTTCGCAGCACGTCTATGTTTAGGATGCTTTTACTGTTCTCCTAACAATCAGTTCTATTGCAAATCTCAAATAACCAAAGCCCGGCAGATGCTGCTGCCAGGGTGGAAGTGGGAGCAGGGACTGTAAGCACGCACAGAGAAGGAAGCCCATCGAGTGTGTGTTCGCAGTCCTGTCAGAGTGCTGCAGTCCTCCCCTCTTGAAGCATCTCAGCTATGCCAGCCCCGCTTCTCCCTGCACCAGAGCTGCCAACTGGGCTAAATGGCGTGGTGACTTTGTGAGGCGGACAAATGTAGGTTAAAATGCACCGGCCAAGCTCATTTCCATTTGGATTTTACCCAAAGTCTCAGATAAAGGGCCTGAGCAATAATTTGATGCACTAATTAGCCCATTAAAAAAGATTGTTATTTTTAGGTGCCTAAAGTTTTATTTCAGAGGAGAAAAAGTCTTTGGTATATTTTGAAGAATTTTGTGAAGAAGCCTGTTGGAAGTGAGAATAAACAAACAAGCTCTTTCAAATTCCTGGAAATGGCTGAGAGACATGTTGTAAATTCTTTGAATTAGTAAAATAGACTGCAAGTGACCAAGCATGTAAAAGCAAGGTTAACATGTCACAGAGAACTACAGTTGATTGATTACTGCATTTAAATTTTAACCTTTTTTTCTAAATATGCTTTATAATTTAATATTTAATTAATAATGCAGTATAACAAAGGGACAGTGTACATTTTATTATAAAAACCCTGCACTGAAATAGTACTAAAACTTCAGAATAAAGTAGAGAAACCATAAGAAAACATTAGTTGTCCAGATTTCATTTACCTCTGTTAATACAGATTTAAGAACATTTAAGAATATTTTTACAAATGCTATCCTTTGGTACTCATTCTGTGCATGATCTCACATCTTGTTTACTACATATCATCCAAATTTGCACTGAATAGTTAATTGTTAATTCTGAATAATTAATATTGTTACAGGATATTGTCCAAAATTTTCTGGAATAATTGCCTAGAGTTAGCTTTCCAAGCCCTTACTGCTTAATTTGAGATAGTTAACCAGCAGATCCTGTTGGAATCATTAACAACATAACACTTTTGAAGCAATCACTGTTTATTTTGGTATCTGAATTAAATCTGCAGCTCAGAAAACACATGCTCAGGATGAACTGAGGAAATAACCCTCCAAGTTTTCAGGATTTAGTTCAGGTTGTGAAACAGTTTTCTTTCACTTGTGTGGATTGCCGCCCATTCTTCACATTCACACTCACTCTGAGCTGCAGAAGTCTAAAACTGCTGTCCAGCAAAGCCAGCATGTCATAGGAAGTGCTAACGTGGGCTTCACACTGCCACGAGGACACTGTGCTGGAGGGGAACGCATTTGTCTGCCAGCACTGACCATGCAGCAGGTCTCGAACACCTGTAGTGCTCAAAAGAGCAACATAAAGAAGCAGGTTAGGAAAACATTGCTGATCACTTGTAATTGCATCTACAAGCTCAGCTCCTGGCCTAGTTTGACTTTCCTTCATACTCATGTGAAGGAATAACTTGGCTTCGGTCAATGCAGTAAAACTGTTGTCAAAATAGCATGTGTGGAGAACTCAAAACCCATTTGAGGATGGGTTAGTAAAGAGAATAGACAATGTGATGGCTATAACATGCAAGGACCTTACTGATTATCTGCATAATATTACCAGTGACTCAGAGGTTTGGGGCTGTGTCTAACTTTTCCACACTAGTAGCAGTTTGCCCCTCAGATGTGCACAAGGAACTGCTTAGTTGTGTATACCCAGGAGCAGCTGTACGGGGTTCCAAGAGCTACAGAGAAGCTGAAGCAATTGCTAGCTATTTACTGTTTATTACTGATTATTCTTCAGCTGTGTCCCTGGTTTTGCTCAACTCCTCTCCTGCCTAGGAGGACAAAAAAATATGACTTCTGTTTTGACTCTGGTATCTGCAAGGGCACACAGTGGGAGTCGCAGGAAACGGCGTGGTGTTCCCTGGTTACATCCTAGCTAAGCAGAGATTCATCTTTTCCAGTCTTTGAGAGACTAAGAACACACACACGCACACACACACACGGGCACACACACACGCGCACACACACACACGCACAAAAAGGAAGAACAAAGAAAATATTTTCATTTTCATTTATGTTTTACTTCATTGTCTTCTCGTAAACACAGTGAAACAAGATTTTATTAGACATTATTAATTTTGCTGCTACTGCTTGCATGATTGAAGCACCTGCAGATCCCAAGTGAGATAGGAGTCAGGTGTTTTAGGTGCTGTACAGATAAAAATCTCTTGAAAGTGTTTGCTTGAAGCATTCACCAGCTGACTAGACACAAGAAGCTACCATGGGAGGGAAGCAGGCAGCAAAGAGGCAAAGAGGTGCTTGCTTAGAGTCACTCAACAAAGCAGTGGCACAGCTGGGAATAAACTCCAGGTACGCAGATGCTCAGAACTCTGCTCAGGTCAATACACCAAGCAGCTTTGCCAGCTAAAACAAACATATTTTTTCATCTTTGACAAACTGCCAACTCCAGTGAAATGTGCTAACAAAATGTACAAAAGCAGGTTTCACCCTTCAAATCCTTTTGAGAACAAAGCAAAACACAACACCCCTTTTTTTTCTTATTGCTCAGCGTCACTCTTAACCATTTCAGATTTTTAGGACGAATTCATTTGAAAAACAAAAAGAAGCAATTAATTACCTTTTATTTGCCCATGAGCACTGGAAACAGAATGTAATTCTCAAGGATTGTCTCTGCCACTACTTTAAATTGCACATAAACAAACTTTGCTGGTTAAATGGTAAATTTTAACAATTAGGGTGGAGGTCTTAAAAAAGCCTTGTATCAAATAAAGTGTGTGTGTGAGGAAAAAGCATCTTGTTCAAATAATATGGTCTACAATACCTAACTAGTTTATCACAGCAGTTACCTTCTGACATTCAGCAAGAAGTTTTACACCAGCTGTAAAGCATATTGCAAAACTTCCTCATATTAAATCCTGCCAGCAAGACTGTTTCAGCTCCAAGTAGACTATGCAGAAAAAGAAGTCTGCACAGCAGAAAAATACTTCCCCGTGCTTGACCAAAACTGAAAAAAAAAAAAGATAAAAGAAAAGGAAAGCAAAAGAGAATAAAAAGAAAAGAAGAAATCCAGTGGCTCTTTTTTTAGTATTTTTAATTGTAGCTTCAAGAATGAAATAGAGAACCACCTTAAGACTTTGAGTTGGAGGGCAGACTATGTCACTTCTTCATAGCCTTAAGTCATCATGGCCATTGGATGCTGATTCACAGCCATAAACTACTTCCAGTGTTTACATTAAGATTTCTGAAAGAAATGCATATCTCAGACCACCAGATCAAATACATCACTGTCTACAGGAACTGAAGTAAGGCATGTATGCATTGTATCCAAATGAGGCCTACAGGAATATAAGGTAAGCAAAACTTTGATAAGTTACACTCAAAAAACCTGTTTTGAATTACACTCAAAACACACAAACAAAAGAATGAGGATGGAAAAAGGTTATATAGTGAGGTTTTTTGTATGCAGCAATGAATGTGATAGGACTAGGTCCCTCTTGTCTTTATAAAAGTAAAGGTCCACTTCTCAGGGGGAAGGAAAGGCATTTTTCTTTTTGGCTCATTAAACTATATAGAGCACAAGTGAGGCTCTGTAGTTTATTTCAGAATTGTATGAGCTAGGGCAGGAGGTGAAGTCAGATTTTCCCAAGAGAAAGGGAACTTTGGGATACTCCCAGTTTCAGTGTGATGGTCTTCTGTGTGTTATTGAACTGGAACATCAGCCCTTGTGCCCCGGCTCAGTGCTTAGGGTGGCTGCAGGGAAAGAGGGCATGGAGCCAAGAGAAGCAAATTCCCCTCCCAAGATGGCAGCAAGTGCCCCGCAAGTGCCTCCTGTATCCCAGCAGCTGAAACAACCTGCGTGGTCTCATAGGTGGAAATCCTTCTGCACCAGTCCTCAGGTCCTGCTCCCCTGGCTCCTGTCTCAATTATGTCCTGCCTCTTTGCTCAAATAGCTTCCTGCTTCCACCACCAAATGACACTCATTCCACTGCAAATGGCCCCTTTGAAGTTGCAGAGGAGGGGCCTGAATTTTATCCATGGAACAGAATCCTAGCATAACTTTAACCCTTTTTTTTTTTTTTTTTTTTTTTGGAGGGGTTGGGGGGAGGAGGGGAGAAGCAGCCGTTACTGAACACAAAAGGAAGAAAAAAAAAGCAAAAATAGAACATTTCAATCTTCAATTATCACCTTAATAAAAGGCCTCTATGAAAAAAAAAAAAA
>WBMY01003412.1:451221-491084 GCA_013397315.1 Donacobius atricapilla
AACCCCAAAACTAAGGAGCTGCTGCTAAATCTGTTCATCCTTGTATGCAATTGTCTCACCTGCTTGAGATTTCCACTGCTATGGCACTGCTTAGTCAAAGGCTCTTGCTTTCAAGGTCAATTATCCCATGGTCATATGGCAGAGAGCTCTGATGGAACTCCTCTGCTCTGACACCTACATTTCATGCTTCCCCATGGAGGAAAGGGAAGTGAAACTGTTAACTGGTTGTCAAGCAGGATGAAAATATTATTCCTTTGGCTTACTAGATGTTCGCACATAGAAAAGCTTAAATGTTGCTGTTTGGATCTTCTTTTTTTTCATTAAACAAATTAAAAATTTTTGTGAAACCCCATGAAATACAGAAAATCACAGTGTCTTGGTTTGAGTTAGAGGTTATATTTTTTCTCTAATGACAATAAATAAAATTAAGTGTTTTTCTAAAATGTGAAGTCATTCCAATTCTCAACTGGCAACCTATAATTTTAAAAATGTGTCAAAGTCAGTCATGGGGAATTTTTGGAATGTTTACATTTGTCAAGGAAAGATTTGGCAAAAGACATTCTTGAAATGTTTTGATTTCACTAAATCTGCCTCTTTACCCAAAGTATAAAAAAAACCCAACAAATTGGTGAAAGAAACTTTCACGGAGCTCAGAATACAGATAGCTCTTGGGCTATGCAGCTTACATTAAACGAAAAAAGTCCTTAAACTGCAGTTCAGGTCATGGTTTGGTCTACATATCTGTCAGTCTTCTTTTAACTCCTACCATGTTTCTCAGATTCATAAGAGTGAATTCTTCAATTTAAAGCCCGACACAAATTCTACTGAAGGTATAGGTTTTCAAATGCAAACTGGAATCATATCATATCCGCCCCTGACATGTCCCTTTTAATCTATGTGAAGTGGCTCACTGGGGCCACACAAGAAATCTTTACACAGAAAATTGCACACAACCCATAAAGCCATACTTAACAATTAGCACTGTGAGGCACAGGCTAGTATATCCTATAAGAGTAGAGATTTTTCTGTTGAAAGATTATTAGGAAAAAAAACAAACAAAAACCAAAGTAATTGTTGTTTATCTGAAAGATTACAATTCATAGCACTAAAGACCTGTTTCTCAATTCATGAGAAAACCAAATAAAATGCATTATGAGCTCCTTAGGAAAACACACTATGTACAGTCTTATGCACACTAAAAGCTACATAAAACAAACTTTCTCCAGTGTGTCACATGTTGGAAACCCTTACAATTTCTCATATATTTTCATGCAATTCTTTCTTATAAACTAATCTTCAGCATGAAAATAAGCTTACATTGCTAAGATGTTTGGTTTAGCAATGGCAAGCCATAGACAACACCTAGTAAGTATACAAAGCAAATTTAATATTTTTGCATCCAAAATATAAAATTGTGCTGGAATGCACACACAGTCTTTTTTTCACATGAAATCACCTTCTTGCATTTCACTCTCCTTTCTCAGTGATATTGTCTCATTGCCTTTAATCAGAAGTACAATCATTTCTTTTTGTTACACACTAAACTCCATGCACAACCTGGTAGGTTATTTGCTTATCTACATGGCCTAAGTAAACTATTCCAAGCATGTCAAAAGATCATCAAGAAGCTAGTGACAATGCTAACTATTTTTTTTTTTGTTGTTTGCTCCGGTTCTTTGGACTAGATTGGAATGCTAATCCTTTCGTCAGCAGACACTGCACATTGAGGGGGTTGAGCAAAGGTGGAAACATGGAGTGTAGCAAATGGCAATGGTACAAGCATGTAAAAAAGATAAAAACCAGGAATGCCAGAAAGAAGGTGGCAGAAAGCTTTTACTTTAGAATTTCGTGAGTAGACAGACTGAGATGTGCACAAATTAGGCTCTAGACTGTTTTTGGCACCTATTAGCAAAAAGGCCTAATGACTCAAAGATAATTTTGGGGGAACTCCTAAATCACTTAGAATCAACTGGAATATTAAAATTCTTCAGTGCAGAAGTTTATGAGACCTGATGAGATGCATCCCAGAGTCCTGAGAGAATTGGCTGATGTAGTTGCCAAGTCACTCTTTGTGATATGGCAGTCAGGGGAAAACCCAGGTGACTGGAAAAGGCAAAACATACCATACATGTACCCATAGGAAGAGGAGCCTTGGGAACCAGCAACCTGTCAGCCTCCCCTCTGTGTCTGGAAAGATCAGGGAACAGATTCTCCTAAAAGCTGTTTTAAGAGACCTGAAGGGAAGGGAAAAGATTTGGGACAGCCATCAAGGTTTCACCAAGGGTAAGACCTGGCGGACAAACCTAGAAGCTTTCTGTGATGGAGGGACTCCATCGGCAGATAAGAGTTACAGACATCGTTTATCTGGACTCCAGCAAAACCCTCGGCACGGTGGCCCACAACATCCTTCTCCACACATTGGAGAGAGATGGATTTGATGAGTGGAGGGTTAGGTGAATTAGAAAGTGCTATCCTTAAGTGCCGAACTGAGAAACTTAGCACAGACATTTGAGCTTTTCATTTAAGAGCCAGTGGCTTGATAACTTCTCTAAACTGCACAGTTACCAGAAAAATTAACCCTCCTGTTTAACACTTTTAAAATTTTTCCAGCATTTAACTGAAAATTAAAGCTTAATTTAGTAATTTTACCAGTGTTTTGCTAGACAGTAATTTAGTGAGTTTCACTGTATGTTTAAGATCTCTGGGGCAGAAAACCAAAGTGTTGGTAGGACTTTGCAGCTGGTATGATGATGTATAATAAATATTGTAATTACATTTTTCAGCCACCATTTTTCTTTTCCTTTTTAGAATCGAAAAAGAAAGAAAAATTTCACTCCAGTTTGTGATCATGCATTTTCATAATGTGTTTTTAATGATGTTTTTCATTCATGTGACATCACGTTCTCCTATAAATTGTCTTCTCATCCCTTAGGTAAAATGGTTTGTCCTGGTACATTGAAATTTGTAGAAATCTCAGTGACTGAGAAAACCCAGATATTACTAAAGAAGAGTTGCTTCAGTTTGCACAAGTACTGATTTTAAAATTCAATAAGAAAGAATGAAACTTATGGCAAAGTTCTGATTTTATCAGAACTAATGATCTATCCCTATGTATCAGCAGTGATGACCTCTAATTTTGCTAACAAAATACTTATTTACAGAAAAGTTATTTGCAGGATTTAGCATAATTGGCCATGGCATTTACAGTGAGGTGAATGTTTATGTTTAATTTGGAAAATTCATGATCGCTTTCTTGGCAACATAGGTAGCTTAAGCCTTTAATCTCCAACAAGCATGTTTTCAACAGACTGATCTATAAATGGTGGGGCTTAAGAGCCCTTGTGTCTGTTTATATGTCCAGAACCACACAGCTCTCTCCATGCAAGTCTGTGTGCCCAGGGGAAGAGTCAGCCTGGTGTCAGAGGAAGGCAAAGGCTGCAAACCAGGTTTCCACCAGAGGCAGAGGCAGGGCATGCTTACCTTCCCCTGGCCTGCCTGAATGCCTTGTCCTTGCCCTGCAGGGATTGATCAGTTCCCTTGCTGCAAGGAGCGATTTAGACTGCCCCCCCTGTCAGAGTCATCTTGGTATTCCCACAGGTGATTGGTTCTGAGCAGTATGTTAGCAATTTTCAGTTCCATACCAAGCTAAGGCCATTTCAAAATGGTAACCTAGAGAAGCTGGCATCCTTCAACTGGGAAAGTCCTCAGCCCTTCACACCCCAAATTCTCAGTTGTGTTCATCATTTGAGGAATTTTTATGACAGCTCATACAAAAAAAAAGTGAAATTTTCCTTCCCTGCCATGCACTGTAGGCAGGAATAACCACACAGAATACAACAGGTGCTATACTAATGGCTGGACCCAATGACCTAAGAGATTTTCCCATTCCTCTTATCAGTCACTAATTTTTTTATTTTGGGTTTGTTTTTTTTTTTTGAGTGATATTATAACACCATAGAATGGTTTGAGTTGGAAAAGACGTTAAAGATCATCTAGTTGCAATTAGCTGCCATGGACACAGACATCTTACACTAGACCAGCTTGCTCAAAGCCTCATGCAAGCTGGTCTTGAATACTTTTACAGATTTGCATTGAAATTCAGAGCTTGAGTAAGAGGTGGTTTCTCTTTCTTTTGGCCTGACTGCTTCTGTACTAACATTCTTGGTTGCCTGATAGCAAATGATTACAAAATCCTCAGTGTAAACTGGGATTAAGTTCATGTCCTATGTCCTATCTTCTGTGCACTAAGAATTAAAGGCTTGTGGCATTTTGGCAGTACGTGTAAGGCTGGAGAAAAAAACTATGTTTGACTCTTTATTTCCAAACAATGCATGTCTTTGAATAACCATGCATGTCTCTCTAAATTTAATCTTTTGCTATTTATTAATCATATAATAGGGTCCTCAACATTAATTTTGTCTACGGCTAATGAAAAAAATAATTCTACTTTATTAAATGGATCAATTAATCTAAATGTGTTTTTACAAAATTAAAACCAGACAAAAACTGTGGCATTCTACAAACCAAGTTCTGCCCACTTGAGACTCAAAAATGAGAAGACAGTCAGTGCAGATTATGAAATTAGTTCTGGTAAAAGTATTCGTCTAATTTCTGGTACTCTTAAAATCAAATACCTGATGGCTCTCTGAGCTGAATCATGTAAAGATTCCTGTAGCCCCAAAGTTTCTTCTTGACTTTCAAGAACCTCAGTCAGACATCAGCTACATTAAACTCCATTTACAGAGTGTCATGACCCAGAAAAATAAGCCATTTTCAGAAATCTTCAGATTTAGATCTCGAAGTGGAATGATTGTTTTTCGGGGAGAAAAAAAAGTCAGCTTTTAATTTGTCCTTATTCAAACAGGAGGAAAAAAAAGTATAATATTCTTTTCCATTGTGATTCCAAAAAACAAAAGTTCTAATAGCTATCAGCAAAGTGAAAGGCCACTGAATGTTATTTTATATGCCTCTTTACTAAAATGTTCACAGAATCTTAGCCATCTAGAGATGAAATGTAGCTTTAAAACCTGCAGCCATGAGCAAGTAACCTTCAGACCCTAACATATTTAGTATAAAAACCTCTGCACAGAGCACAGGATCACAAGCCTGACAAGGGGGCTTGAGAGCCTTTCAGAATGCAGGTGTGAAAGCTCACTGCAACACCTCATCATTTCAAGGTGAGTTAAGTAAACTGCCCTATGTCAGAGGGTTTGCTGTAACTCAGTGTCACAGCTTTGTTTTGGTTTATTTGCCTGTCTGTGCAGACTGATAGTTTTTTACCAGGAAATGGGTATGCAGGCCACAGTAATATTTTTGGAGAGAAAGCTGTTCTCAGCGGTTCCCTCAGCCCACTGTGCCTGGACAATAGAGGAGACCCCACAACTGCACAGAAGTTCACATCTGGTGGGTTAGACAGAGGCACGTCTCAAGCACCATGACTATCTGCCCCTCCAGCCCTGCAAAAACCACCCCTCCCTCAGGGTGAGGGGCTGGTGCCAAGATTTGGGGGAAATACAAAAAGAAACTCAGGGCCTTGGGTGAGAACCTGAAATGATACAAGCAAGGCTGAGATTCACTGGTTTAAATCTGATTTGGAGTGCCAGCAGTTGGCACTACTCTGAGAGGAAAGAAATTTTATTTCATGTTTGGGGAAATGCAATCTATGTTTCTTCATTGTGAGAGTACTTCGTTTTAAAATAAACAGATCAGAATGGTTTGAGAAATAAGGTGAGAACATGCTTTCTCAATAAATAAACAGAGTAGTGGGGATATAACTTGGTGTGACTTTTCCTAATGGAATGCGATTTTGACTCTAAACAGCATATTCGATTTGTCAGATGATAAAGGTTAGCCTTGCTGTTAAATACTATCACTCTTTTGGCTAATGTTAAATATATCTACTGCATAAAACAAACCATATAAGACAGATAAGAAAGAACACTGAGAATACTCTCAAGCTATCTTTTGTAGGAACCTGAATGCCACCAAGCACTCTCTTGAGTGGCCAGTCTTTGTGGCAACACTAAATCCTCCAGAGGGTGTGTGAGTCTTGTGAATCTTAAATAAGTTGTTTTATCAGGAAAGAGACTGAACCTTCTCCATGTCAATGTTTTAAGTAATAGTTCTGAGAGTATTGCCAAACACACCTTTCAACAAATGAGTCACTAAGTACATCGGAGGTTGGTTCCCGCAGAACAAAAGGGGAGCTGTGACATTTTAACTAAGTTTTACTTCTTCCTTGGGCTAGACCCATGCCTAATTCCAAAACACATTCACATTTAGCGTGCGAATTTTCTTTCTCACCATGATTCCAAGCAATATAAATTATAGTTGTTTACATCAAGTTTCCAGTCTTTTGAACACTGAGCTTCTCTTGACTTGGCTAGCAGAGAGCCCACAATGTAACCAATAATCTTCATTCCCTAAGCTGTACTGACATCATCCTGGCTAAAAAAACAAGGAAGTAAGCTAATCAGAGATCTTCTGATTTATATTCTGTAATGAATACAAAGGGGCAGAAACCAAGGTCTTTTAAATGGAAACTGTCAGCAAAAAAGAAAACAGAAGAGAATTATTTTGAGAGGTAGCCAAGAAAGAGCAAAAGGGTCGTGGGGGAAGAAGGGGTACTAGAAAATGAAGGAATGATCTGAGAGATAGTATGTACTGTTGCAATATTGTTCCACCTGGTAATGTTGTGAGCGCAGAATATCATGCTATCAGACTTGAGAAAGGAATCATGAAAGAATATAAATAACTTATTTTTGATTATGGACCTGAATTTTGTAACATTTTGTTTTTGCCCCAAAGAACATTCACTTAGAGAAAATATTAACCAAGTTTAAAAAAAAAAAAAAGTAGCTTTAGATTGAAGAAGACTCTTCCATCTATTGGGCATTCATTTTAATGTCTGCAAATATATTTATGAACCATTTAAATTTCTGAAGGCAGAATCTTATCTGTTTTCAAAGTTTTAGCTTTGGTTTGGTTTTGCTTTTTCATTTTTAGAAAAACAATTCAGTTGAATCCCTTTGAAAGCTCAGCTCAGTGTACTGGAGCTGTGAAAACATTTTTCTCCATAAAAGGGTCACATCCATACTCCTTAAGAGCAGGATTTACCTAAAACAAAATGGAAATTCTGGCATCTGATGGAGAAATTTAGTTAATTATGAGATGTATAAATTAAAATGCAGACAAAACCTTGATGTTTTAGCTAGTAATTTTCAGCCACTTGGTTGAATATGTTATTCTCTGTGTGAGAAGAAACATGTCATATAAGCTGAAGGGCTAAGCATTTTGCAATATGCTGTGGAATACATAAATGTACACATAATCACAGCTGTTCAATGACTGGAAGTACAGTTTCTGCCCAATCCAGTGATAATTGTGCATTGTAGTAGAGGAACTGACTGGACAACCAAGCTGGATGTGCAGTCATGTTGCAAAGTGTTAAATGGCTCATTTTTGAAATGGTTCCACCCACAGGAGTCACTGATTTAAGCCTAATAATAACCTTCTTTCACACTTGTGCTATGTTGCAGTGAGTGCATGGTACGCTCCAGGAAATGCTAAGATACCCACACACTATCTGCCAAGAAGATATGTGACCTGACTCCCAAAATTGCAAGAAAATTCAAAGTACTTTTTTGGGAAGAACTGTAGCAAACCATTGCACATTCATCATAATGTTTCTGAAACTGTTTCACCCATTTTACTGACGGAAAGATTTGTTTAGGTTTATAAGCAGCCAGTCTTCAATTCTTGCTTCCTGGCATTCCGCAGTACCATGTTTGATGTTTATGTCTCTTCAATGTAATTTTTAAAAGTCTCAGGCTGAGCTGCTTACAATGAGTAGGAAAAAAATGTGTCTCATAGTACTGCCTTTCATGAAATACACAGGCCAGTCAAGCAGAGACAGATACCAGTTCAAATGTGCTATGAGAGAAGTAGCTTCTTGACTTGTTCTCTAACACAAAGACAGAAGTAAGACCAGTGATCACTAGGAATTTGAATTATTAGTTTGATATACCCTTTATAACCTCTACAGATCAAACAAATCACCTAACAAAGCTTTTCTCATTATTCATTTATTTGTCACAAGCAAAACTTTCTTACAGGCAAAGCCTTTCTGCCTTGCTATAAAGTTGGTTTAATGCATCTATTAGGGAGAACAAAAATCTTACTCAGAAGTCTTTAAATCTCTTTCCATTTGCATGACCTCTTTATTGCCTTTAAATTTCTTGAGTACTATAATCTGCAGGTACTATTATGTTAGACTTGTGAGAGCTCCAGAGTCATGTAAAAATTCTCTGTACTGTCACTGACACACTTGCTGTTCCTGAGAGGTTGTGCACAGAGGACTTCTTGCTCAGCTCAGCTCACACTTACAGGCACCCTTTCATGTACTGTGTAAATCCCCTGCACTGCACTGAGTGCAGCTATTCCAGACATCTATGATTTAAAGACACGGAATTTTTACTTTTTACTTACAGGAAAGATTATAAGAGCTGCCATATAAAAATACACAAATTAAGAAAACAACAGTCTATTTCTAATAAAGAACATCTGGGCAGAGGTCCATTATAGAATTTTAATATCAAAATTTCAGCATTTGCAGGTTGTCTTGAATGACATCAGTCAGACCTCTCTCATCAATCTTTTGAAAAATAAAACAAAGTTAAGTCATAAAGCAACATCCTGGGCTAGTTATGGCATTGCTGATTTGGAGCTGATGGAACTTTCCTGTATTACATCAAATCAGACAATGGACTCAGAATGTGAGCTTGCCACATTGCGTTATGAGTGGAAGTCCTTCATTCTGAATAGTCAGGAAGAGGTAAGTAGATTCCAGCAACATTTGCTGTGCTGCTGAATGAGTAAAAGAATATGTTGGCTGTGATGGGATGTACCAAGGCTGAGATCATCTTTATTTTTCTGATCCCATGCATCAACCTTATCCATTATTACTGAACTTGTATTCTCTGAGCTTCACTTCTTTCTGTCCGGTTTGACATCTTGCTCTTGTCAGTTAGAGATTTCATGCTTCATTGAATGTTAGCATTAGTATTGTGTATTGCTGACAACCTTCATTCCATATCAATAGATCATAAATGTGATGATCTATCCAGCTGAAATCTTCAAGGCCTGAACAGTTGGGTGCTTTGGTACTGCAGTACTTAGAACTTGCAAACGTGCAAAATTTTTATTGTATTTATCAAGCTGGACTTGCACCTGCTCTTGCTTTGTAAACAAAACTAAAAATGTTGTTACATAAGTCCTTCTTCCCAAGCTGTTTCTTGGGGGGATTTTTGAATTTACAGCCTCTGTGTATTCCTTTCCTGTTTGGTGCAAGTAAGAGAATTCTTTTTCCAGTCCATTTCAGTGGTATCTTGATTGTACCAACAACTCTTTTGTGCCACTCAGAAATTATGCCAGTGCAGGAAATATGGTTCTATCTAATTTTGTTTCATTTATGTAGGAATGAATCTCAGCAATCCCCCTTTTTTAAAATATAATATTGTCCCTGTCCTTCTATGTTGTTTATTCCACACTCAGCCAAATGGCACGATATTCAGTAGCCTCATATCCAGATGATCCCCTTGAAACTTCATATTATTAATTTTTAAACTGGACTAGGGATAAAAATCATATAGGCTAAGATAATTTACTTTCTCTGAATCTCGGTTGACTCTATCCTGAAGCCAAATGCTGATAGAATCCTTTTGCACTTTCTGCTTTCTCCTTTACGTCTCATTTTTCTTGTTTGCTTCTTGTTCACATAGGTCTCATAAAAGATGATTATTTTTAAGAGCAATCTGAGACTCTTCAATTGTAGGTTCTCAGCAGGGATCAGTGACATCTGAGTAATTCCTTCCAGCTTTGGTTGACATGACAGAGATATGACTGGCTGAGAATTAATGCAGTTTCTATGTAAGTAAATGGCAAGATAAGTAAAAGAAGAGAAGATGGTCTCTTTTTGAACTGGAAATTGAAAAGTCTGTAGTTTTGTCAAAAAAACCCCAGTGGTTTGAGAGTCAGTCAGTCTCGTAAGTTCCATTCCACAAGCAAAAATGTGTGCATATCTTATCCTGAATGATTGAGATGATCAGCTGATTTGCTAGTATGTGGTCACTCTTACATCACTGCATTGCAATTCTAATAAATGTTCCCTCATCTTTCTCTTACATCTTATCACCTACATCAGTCCTTAGGTACAGGAGGTTCCTGCTTCTCAACATACAGGTTTTCCATCCCTATCACCAATTATTTATGGGTGATCTCTGGGGTTTTTTTTCCCTTACATTTAATTCTCATTAATTTTAATTAGACTCAGACTAAGCTCAAGCCCTTTAGCACAATTTATAAGAAAAAGGAAAAGAAACATAGAGTGCTTGCCAGATGAATTTTCCCAGAGCTCTCACAGCTCTAATTTACACTACAGACACACCAGGATGTGGTTGGAAGAAGCCTTGCGTTTCCTGCTTGTGCATGCTTTGGATGCATGACCTCAAGATGTCAAAAAGTCAGTGGGTCATGGGGACAAGTCCAGCTTTGTGGGTTGTGCTTTTTGGCTTGAAGATATGAAGCACGTAAACAACGTTTGAAAAGACAAGATTTTGTTTTAACAGCTCAATAAACCACTGGGTTTGCTTTTCTGCTCTGAAAAAGGCTTACATTTTTCAGCCTAAAACTTTTTGATTGCTTCAGCTTTTCATTATGCAAATATAAAAACAGGGAAAGTTTGCCATGAAATGACATACTGAAATCCAGAAAAAGAATTTATCAGCATTTAATTTTTTTAAGAATATGTCTGGCTAGTGAACACCCTCCATGGCTAATTTTTTATCTTTGTACTTCCTTTTCATTATACTCACTATGAAAAAGTGAGTTCTGTTCAGTCTCTAAAATGTATTGAGCTGTGTGGGGGTAAGGAACCTTGATCAGATTTAACCTTGGTGGCCTGCCATCCGGATTAGAAAGAGCAATCTTAATAGGTTGCAGGTGCAGCTAAACTCCATCATTAATGTAGTAGAAGAGACCCTCAGGGGCTTCTAATAGTTTCCTAGGAAAATCCACCATCACATTAAAGGACTGAGATGATTTCCTTGCTTTGTGGAATCAGGTTTTCAGGGACTAAAGATGTTTTACAGCAGTACTTTTGGAAATCAGGGTCCTTTGTGCTCATCGATGACTTGACAAAATATCTCATATACAGTTTCTCTGCAGCTGTTGGAATCAAAGAATTGTTTCAGTTGGAAAAGACCTTCAAGATCATCTAGTCCAATCATTATGCAGAGGCAGTTCCATAGGGGCATGTCTGCAGTCTAATGAAAAAAATACACACTCTTCTGCACCTCAGGAAGCAGTAACAGAGAAAGATAAAGGAACATTTATTAGAATTGCAATGCAGTGATGTAAGATTAACAAACACTAGCAAACGAGTTGATCATCTTCGCTGTTCAGGATATGATAAGCACGTGTTCTTGCTCACAGAATGGGACTTATGAGAATGTCTTATTTTGACAGGACTACAGACATCTCCCTATGGAAATGCTCCAATGAACCAGGACATTTCTGACTTTCTGACTTTCCTTGGCCTGCCTTAAAAATTATATCATACTGAAATAGGATTCCAAAAAAAACCCACCTAGCAGGATAAATATGTTACAGGAGAAGAAACCTCTTAGTAGACCTGATGGACAAAACATTCGACTTCTTTGACTTCGAATATAATTCCAAAAGGCCTCTTTTTCTCTTACAGGGAAACCAAAGTAAATGTCTTTCCTATGTTTTCAGCATTCACAGTGTCACACTTGTTGTTTGGCGACGAAAATAGAAACTGTCAGAGAGATGCAGTTTTTGAAATGGTGATAATATGTCATACTTAATGCCCCAATCTGGAATTTCCAGGAGATTGAGGTCTGCTGAACCTCTCAGCCTGTTACTCTTCTGTCTGTTTGCATCAGTTGCTATAATCAGTAGCCCTGAAAAATATACTGAAGACTTGATCATGTTATCATCTTTCATATGCAAATTCCTTTTAGCCTTGCCTGACATACACTTGGAGTAGGTGAATGTTTACCCTGCTAAATGCTCTTCTGCCCAAAGGGGAAGGCCATTGGCTGCAATTGTATTCCACAGCACTTGGTCCTGGGTCTCTCCTGGGCTCTCTTTGGTATCATCAGGCCATTAGACAGTTATGGTTTTCTGTGTATTTTATTCAGTTCAAAGGGTCTGAAACACTGTGAGGACTGTGATGGAGCATATCAGCATTATGACTTTATGCTGTTAAGCCCTGAATGCCCTGCATGTGCTGAAGATGACCACATACAAAGTCTCCTGTAAGATTACAAATGCAGGCCTGTGCAGCCTCAGCCACAGTGCTTTTTTGTAGCAGTCCCAGGAGTGGGATTACCCCAGAGCTGCACCTGTGTTGTTTCAGAAGAGATACAGCTGATTGACTCTAAATGGGAGCTCAGGAGTGAGTAAGATTTGTGCAGTGCAGGCAGGCAGTGATCAGGACCAGTGAACAAACAGCAGACCCAAGCACCACCTGGCAGTAATGCACACACACGCACACGCGCACACACACACACACACACACACACACGCATTTGTTGAAGCCCTGATACTGGCTGGAGTTTTTAACACTCATCGAAGCTATGTGCTCGTTATGCTCTTGCAGGCTAATCAAAAAGTTTCAAAGGAAAGCCTTAGGGACAAAATCTGTTCCCTCACAGATCTCAGGGATACTGGATGGCTGCATTGGGACAGCTTTTCAGTGAACAACACTGTCATTGACTTGAATGCAAAGGATAAGCTTGCACCAATTTTTCAGAGAAGTAATTTTTCTTATAGACAGGCTATTTAATGATTAATGCTGATAATGGCCTAGGATGCTTCTTATATTCCTTTTAGATAACATTATGTGTGTCAGTACATTCCTGGAGGGGAAAAAAACCAAAAAACCACACCTAGAATCAGAAATTAACACCACTTGATCCAGCCTTATCTTTTCTTTTACTTTTCTTGTTTAAACACAATAAAACTGAGCTGTTTAAATGACTACTGGAATTTTTAATTAGGGTGGTTTTTTCCTCCTTTATAAAATGATCACCTTCATTCTATTAAAAAGAACCATGAGAGCAAATTTTCCATTTATTTATTTTTCCATCTAAGTAGCTGCTGTCAAGAAAAAAAAAATGTTTTTTATGGGTATTTTCATAGGCAGAGATTTCACCTCAAGCTGCACTCTAGTATTTATGTTGCTTGGGGAGGCAGAACTTTTATTACTGCATTTGGATATCAGGATTTTGACAACAGGAGGACATCAACATCAGGAAACGGGACTGTTCAGAGTCAGCTCTGCTCCCATCAGAACAAATAAATTCCCTTCATCACCACTGCCTGGGTTGTCTCACCATTGAGGTCTCCACTGATACCATCAGCAGAGTAAGACCCAATATAAGCTGCCTGGTTTAGAACACCTATTATTGTGCAGTACTGATGGGGCATTAATAAGTGTCCCATTCCTTCAGGGCCTCTCACATCAATGCTACTCCAAAACCTTTAAGCCATTTGGGCTTTTTATATAATGCCAGTGTTATATGTGGCTTCACAAAAAGTCACGTACTCTTTATAAGAGAGCCTGGCAGGGTCCACATTGATCTGGCGTCTTCTTTTATTTTTAACTTTCTTTGCTCCAGTTTAGCTCTTACCTGATTCAAATTGAAGTGAACTGTGATGTGGTAGCCAACCTGACTGCCAAAATCAGAGCATGGGATTTCAACAAAAACTTACTCTGGTCAAGGACAAGTTTGGCACTAATTCAGTGGGATTTGGACCAGGCACTCTTGAGTTTCCTCTTTCATACTCAAATTTTGCAGCCCTGTAATGCCTTTGACTTCTTGAAGGTACCCTGGTCAGCAGGAGGGAGAAGAGAAAAATGTTTCCTTTTGTATTTGTTTTCTTTAAACATTTTCTCTTACATTGTTTCAAATCCTTTTGATTTATAGATCAGCGCATACCCAAAAACAGTCCCTGGAAGCAACAAGGATTCAGAGGCTTGTTTGCACAGCTTTAGACCAAAGTCTGCTTAACTGTGAAAAACAACATTGTTGTAGGCTGTTACTTCTTAAAGACCTGCTGGTGCCTTCTGGATATCTTTGAGGAATAGTTTGTTTAGGAGTGAATCTGCTTAGGTCAATATACAATCTTATTTTTCTGGTCTTTATGTGCTAACAGTCTCAAGCAAAATAAGCAGAAGAGGTACACAATCCCATGAAAAAAAACCACAAAGAACAGAAATCTTATTTAATTATTAGAATCCATTCATGGAAAAAAAATTCAAATATTCATACAAATTATGTAGCCATAACAATCTCTTTTCAGAAAGAGACCAACTCACTGAGAGTTTTTCAACTGGACCAGAGTTCCAATTCAAATTACCTTTTGATTGTGAAGAAACAAAACTTTTCTGTTGATCTAAATAGTCTACAGAGGCATCAAAAAATAGATGGCATGTAGACCAGCAGAAAATTTGGCAAAGAGGCCCTATATCTTCTAACACTGTTCTCCTTAGGAAACTCAGATTTCAAATTATCCTTAATCACAATTAAGGTGTGACAGGGGCATAATGTGGGGAACTAATTCTGCAAGCCAGTGAAGCATTTCCATATGTAAGGAGACTTTTCTTGATGTAAAATCTTGCCATCAGTGCTTTTATTGCTGCCCTGACACTTCTACGAGTGGCTTTGTAGGTAGCACAGCAGAATTCATTACTGTCAGCGGCCATTTGATCAGCTGGGAACACGTGTATGTGGAGTAGAGGAGAATATTCTTGAAATTGCCTTACTTTAAACTTTGAATCAGTCTGACATTCAGATTCTGCTTCTCATGTTTTTTACTACAGCTAGTCTTATCCTAAGTCCATCTCAGTATAGAAATGGGTCAATAATTTTAACAGTGGAATTTCTATTCCATTTCACTCACTCCCTATTGAATTTAAAACACAACCCTCTCTAACCTTTCCCTGATTTCCTTCCTCATACTTAATCACTGAATTACAAGTTGCATCAAGACAAAAGGCACGACTCTGAGAGTCATATTGATCAGCCAGTTTCATGTTCTTTCACCACCTGCCCAGATTAAGACACTCAGAGCACTGAGAATTTTATAAAATTCCATGCCAATAGTTTTTAACCATCAGAGTTTTGCAATCATAAGTAATGTCCAAAATCTGTGTGGGGAAACAGCCTCCTACTATGCATTGCAGAAATGGACACAAGTATTCTAATGCATGTATGTTACTCTCCATTCATCATTACTCAATAGCACATCAACTTTTAGCATTGCATTTTATGAGAGTTAATGAATTCCAGTATACTGAGCGCTAAGGACGTGGGAGAAGTCAGTATCGTAGCGAGGTCCTGATGTTTTTACTTAGTTTAATTCAGCTCTTAGCGAAAATCTCTTGTTGAAGTCAATGAATGTTTAACTCAAAAAACAATTGAATAAGGACAGAGAACTAAATTCAACATTCATTTGGTTAAATGTCTTTTGGCAAAAGAACAGCAAATTTGGGCCTTCAGCAACATTTTTCAGAAAAAAAAAAGACCTGAAAAAAACCTCAATAGCAGAATTCATGGATTTCCTATATTAGCCAAACAATGTATTATTAGTGATGTCTGTTTCCTATGGGAAAGTTTGCAGTCATTGCTCTGCATGGGATAGAACATGGTACAGAGTCACATCCATGAAATATAATCTTCATGAATGTTCCCATTTTTTCCTTAACCACTGGTAAATTAAGCTGTAAAAGAGAGCAATTTTATAAAAACTTTCTATCAGTTTTATCAGTTTTGAGAATCCCTTCTCAGAATATAGCCCTGTCTGAATTTGTGTCAATCAGGCACATTCACCTCATTTCAACATTCACATCAAAATGCTACTGTAAGACAAGTCTTTAAGTTGGTCACTGCCTTCAGGATCAGCTTAGCCTTCAACGTATATAAATACTTCCTATTCAAATTCTGTCTTTATTTCCCTGAGAAAAGCTGAAGTTAACAGTAGTGATACCTAATCTGTCCTTTTTATCCAGATGTGAATAGCAAAAACAAAATTACTCCACACCCTGAGGAAACAAAATGGCTTGTTTTACCTTGAAATAACTTTGTCATTTTTGGTTCCTTCAGATGAACATATTTTGTCTGCTTAACAGGAAACAGTTAACTGAAACATGGAGTCTTCTCACAGAGTTTTCAGATGAGCAAAGCTCAGACCAAGGTCCATATGGTATTCACCCATAAACACAGACACACAACAGGAAAAATGCATATTAAGTCTGTGTGCTCTGTATTTCGGAAGAAGTTTGCCAAACAATTATGAAAAGAATTCGGCTTCCTCATAGCACCCTGGGAATGTACTCAGACACTGGATCAGTTCTCATTTGACTTCAAAGAAACACTTGAATAAGCCCCATTTTTTATGGAATAACGTTTATAATGTAATTTTATCCCTTATTAGAGATGTCTTTTTTTGCCAATGTTACTTTTAAATAGGACAATTAATATTTAAAGTCACTTAATTATCACATGTTAACCCACTTCCAGAATGGGATACAGCTACCCTTTGATGTATAAAGGAGCTAAAGCCACCGTTGCAGCATTCTCCTGAAACAAAGATGCTAGGAACATGAAAAGGAAAGGTTTTTCTCTTTTATTATCCCCTTTTGGAATGAGCAACTTAAATTTCTCAGCATTGTTAGATTAATGTCCAAGCACCTAGTTTTTGAAATACTTCATTTCAGTTTGTCTGAGATACTTTTTTCCAGGAAGGTGTCAGTTATGTTAAACTTTTGAATCAGGCATGCTGGGAATTTCCACATGCAGGGAAAAATATTGTGCAGAGGCTGCTTGCCATTTGCCAAGCTAAACTTCCAGTTGTTTGCAAAAGTCATGTTACATACTACTTCCCACTATTAACATTAGAAAAAGTCACTAGGCAAACAGGTGTATTTCTCCTCTTGGTTTCACACCTAGCTCCCAAAAGCATTAGAGTATAGGTGAGAAGTTGTCAAATGGAAAGGCTTATTAGGGGAAAGGAGAGTTTACAAAGCTCCTCTGCATGAAACAGCAGAATCATCCCATCTCTCTCTGGGTACAAATGGATGGAGTGGCTGTAGATTGCTTGTCCCACTGCTGTCCCTTGCTGCACTGTGATGGAGGATTAAGGAAAAGAATTTGGGAGTTATGCCCTCCCCATATCACTGAAATATAAAATCTGCACGTGATGGGGTGAGCAGATTGGATTAAAAGCTATTCAAATTGTCTGCAGGCTATGTATATGAAAAATTCAATTAATTTAATGGGCAGGGCTAGCTTCAGTTTTCAGAGACTCTCTCTTCTTCCATTCACACATGTACAAAAGACAGTTGCAACACAACTTTAAAGAGCATGAAATGCTTTAATTGCTGTGAATGGAAACATCAGAAGAAAAACATTCCTAAAACCATTATTTGAAATACCAAAAGAAGTAAGGTTGAAGAGTAATCTAGGACAACCTACCTAAACTTTCTAAGATAGGCTATAATTTGTTGGTGTCCACATCCTATATTAAAGTGCCTTCATGGACCAAAGTCATACTACCAAGGAATTTTTTAGATGCCAAATGATATCTAAAAATGTGATTTCTATTATGCAGAGTGCATGCTGAGCACTGTGACGCGTTAGCCACCCAGACAGAAATTTGGGGGAAGTGGGTCTCAAAATCTTTCAAACACATGAGCTTTGATGTAAGCGTTAAGGAAGCACTTAAGTGCTATTCTTAAATCTGGCACCAGACCCTCCTTAGTCTAATATCCATCTCACTTGCTGAGATATAAAGTTCTTTCTCTATTTACGATTAGGCACTCAGATAATCTCTACTCTGGAAAATTAAGCTGGGCTTGTCCAGTCCTGCTGGTTTTGACACGGTCTTGACCACTAGCCCCAAATGCTGTTTTACTGTCAAACTGGGGGAGGGGGGAGTAGTATGACACAAGGATGAGCTACAGGTCTTCCAGATAGTGCCCAAGTACAATGCAGAAGAGAGAAGTCCTGTAGAATGGACCAGTATGGCATGCCAGCTGTCCTGCTCTCCTGCAAACCTAACCCAATGGACCTTTCACTTGACTGTTTTCCCCAGTACTCCCACATAGCCTACATATCCTCCCACATGATAGGGAGTGGATGCGCAGCAGTTTCTTGCTACAAAGACATCATTTTCCTGGGATGCAAGACCACACATTTTGTTTCAGATATAAAAAACTGAAACATGTGACACCTTGAGTTTATAAGGGACGCATGAGGTACAGGGCTGAGTGCTAACTTGTATAAATAGTATTTCATCTGTGTTCAGCAGTAGACATGTAAGTCCAGTACTAGGTGCCCCAAAGATGGAGGGATAGGGTCCTAGATGGTTAGTCCAGACAATGCAACTCTACTTTTTGTAAGAGAGTAATCCTTCTCAAGGAACCTAAAAAGCTTTTTCTACAGACTAGGTGGGTTATTCCATAAAATCTGTATTGTTTGCCTTTATTTAGGTGCCTAAATTTTATTGAACAAGACATTTATTTGCCTATGTGTTATTCCATATTCTCCCAGGAGACCTTTTGCATTAAACAAATGATAGTATAGCTGAAAAATACAATAGAATGTGAATGAATATGAAAACACATGATAACAAAATGCTTTTATTGCAATGGCAAAGTTAAGAAGTAAAGAGTATTTCTACAAAAGTGCATCTTGATGCTGCAATATGTTTATAATGAATTATTCTAAATAAATAGTTTTCACATGCAATTCATTGGTAAGTTTTCATTCTGAAATACTGCAGTTCCCTCCTTTCATGTGAAAACAGTACAGAGAAGGCATGGAAAGTATTAATGTTGTTATGTCTGGGCTATAACCTGATTGTCACCCATCAAACATTAAGAGTTTGGAGGAAAATAGGACTGTGTCAAACAAAATTTTCCAAAAAAATAGAGATGGAACATTATTACAGTCCCTTGTTTCTCATTCTGTCATCCTTTCTGTAAATTAATGATTACATTTGAAAAAAATCATGCAGTTTGTGTCTTACAACTACTAGAAGAAAACATCCATAGCATACCTGAAACTTTATTAAATGTGAAGGAATAGTATATTTCATGCTTATTTAATATTTGCTTAGGCTCATTTTCATTTGTCTGGAAAAAAAATAGAAAGATCCAGGAGTATTGGATCCTTTTGCTTGTAGGCTGACTTTTAAAAGGCAAATCCAGTTATGCTATTGCCAAGCAGGAATTCTTTTCCACTGCATCAGTGAAAAAGGATAGTACTGGCAAATACCTGCATTCAGTACTTTTGAATGTTGTTGCACCATGTGAAGATAAATCAAGTGTGAAAGCATGCCGTGGTTTTTAAAAGCATCTGAAAACTAGCATCAAGCTGAAAACTGTTTGGCTGCATAGCACAGAGCATTACACCAGTTCAAACACTCTGCCACTTCAGCTTGGTTCAGACAATGCTAAATAGGTAATTTTGTCCAAGCAGCCCTGAGGTTACCTTCAGTACTGTCTGTATGTGCTGTTCTACCTTCATATTGGCTTAGAAATGGCCTGCTGTCCTGAAGCCAGTGCAAACCAGCCTAAAGGAATAAAGTCAGCATGTACATTACACTCTACAGTTAACTTTGAAGAATTGGGATCATGAGTTCACGCCTGATCTAGATTAAATCTGCACAATCTTGTGAAATGTATTCAGGAACACAGGTCGTGCAGCAGGTTAATTTGACTGAAAGACACTATAACCTGCTCATGAGGCAGCTCAGACAGCAGACCTGACAGGGCCAGAGCCCTGAGGAGCAGAGAGGAAAAGCTGATGGTACCAAGATGTTTCTCATTACTCTGTACCTGAACTGCTCTAAAAATCCATCTGCTTCTTGGTATTTTGATGTGCTCACTAGAGGCAAGACTGACTTACGAGTCACAGTCATGGCTTGGGATCACTGTGAAGTTTTCCCATGCCCACTTGTCAGCTTCTCCTTTTCCCACGTGTGTCCCCCTCCCCACAGGGATGGCTCAGGTCACAGCAGCACACTGAAGAAGGTTTATCATTCATGAGGGAGAGGATACAACAAGACCAGCTAAGCTGGATCTACAGTCAGAAAAAGGTTCATGCAAGTAGTATGTGACAAAGAGATATATTTTATAGTTGTCTCATTTTAACCTTCTTGAGGTTGCGGATCGGGACTCTTGGTGACTCAAATGAATAATTGTTTCTGGTAAGGATTTCTGTCATGTCCTCCTCCAAAACATACCAAAAGGATGTTGAAAACAGATCACAAATTTTTACAAACTTCTATATTTTTCTTTATCAATGAGTCCCATTGTGTTTCAAGCCCTAAACACTCATTCATCTAGTTCCTAGACTTTGCTAACTCTTTTACAGAGGGGCGAATAGGGCTCCTATGGGAGAGTGAAGGACTGCAGATAGGAGATCAGTAGCTAAGTGTCCTGGTTTGGGGCAAATTTTGGGAGGAAACCTCCGAATGGAGTTCCTCTGGAAATGCAAACCCAAATGGCCCCTCCCCCACAACTGGCCTGGAAAAAAACTTCCTTGGAGAAAAGTGGAAAAAGCTATTTATTTAACAAACAGAATGCCCACAAGCACACAGGATGAATAAGAGGAAACAATAAAACCTTTTGTTGAAGTGAAATAGCAAACTGAGAAAAGTCCTTGCTGCAGGTGCAGCTTGTCTCTCTCAGCCTCTTATCAATTCCTCTGGTGCTGGAGAAAAATGCCGTCCTGGGCTCTGGAGGGCACAGTGGTGATCCCCCAATTCTCCTCTGGGTTTTCAGTCTGGAGCAGGTTTAAACAGTCCCAAGAAAAAAAGAAAAAAAAAAACCAAAACAAAAAAAAAAAAAAAAAAAAATCATTTTTCTCCCCTAGCTAGCTAAAACTAACTAAAAAGCACAGGAGATCTCTGTCCCACAGCAGTCAGTCCGAGTCTCAGCTGAACTGACCATCCAGGAGCGGAATGCAGAGGAGTAGCAAAGTTTTCAACACAAACTGTGGGCTTCTTCTTTCCCTGTTTTGCTCCGAGAATCAGACTTAAAGGTACAGAATGCAATATACAGAACAGACAATTGGGGGTATAGGCATCATAAAGTCACTCTAGGACTTTAGGAATATGAGGTATACCTTAAAGTCAGTAATGGATTTCTGAAGAATCTCTTTTATGAATCTCTAATATCCTATATTTTGAATTAACATCAGATGGAGCAGGAATGGGAAGAGACACAAACTCTACGTGACAGTGTAGCTAGTGACCCATTCTCTACCTCCTTCTTTTGTCTTTCTAACTCTTCAATCTTCTCTTGGATTTGAGCCCTCCTTTTGTACTTTCTCATCCTGCAAAGAGGCACAATAAACTCTTTTTTAATCAAAGTAGCAACTTTACATCTTTGAAAGCAATAAGAAAATAAATTAAGGTGAAGACTATCCTTATGTATGGAGGAGATGGAGGCTGAATTATAGGAGAAGGCATGAGAACTAGTTCTGTAATCCAAGTCAAGGCTGAGAACAGGCTTTGGTTTATGAAACAGAAATAGCCCTAGTAGGTAGGGGTAATATGGGTGTAGGGCTTAATCTGAAATACAGAAAAGCATGAAGGGTCCTGCAGTGGTTTGTGGCATAATTTTCATACCAGACGGGACAGCAAAGAGAAATTTTTTATTTACAGTGATTTAATGGGATGAGAATGGAGCTGAAGAGGAAGTCAGTACCAGGTATATGCTGAGGAGATGGGAAATTGAAACCTGTGAGTACAGAGTAAAATGCTCCTTTTCTCAAAACCATTAAGCTACTGTAGCTGCCATAATATGTCTCCATCTCTTACCAAATCTGTAAGCCATCACACAGTTGAACCCCTCTGATGAGGAACGTGAAACTGTCCTCCCTTAATTCACTATGCATAGAACAGGACCTGATGACTGGATTCTTTAGAAGAACTCTCTTTCCAGCACAACAGAATTAACAATAAAACTGAAAATAACAGGATGTTAAAGTCTATTCTCTGCCTTCTCTTCTTACAGTGTGTTCTGTATATTCACAACACAGATATCTCCACTTTGCCTGCAAACTACTCTGAACAGATGGTCGCTATGCCAGCCCAAAAACTGAACCTGCAGCTTAATCCCTAGAAGGAATCTGAGATACCACAGTTCAGTCCTAACTAATGTTGTTCTTAGAAAGGAAAAACCATAGAGACAGAAACACAAAAATATCCACAGCAAAAAGAGACAGCATCCAATGGACTGCAAAGCCTTTCTGCTAAAGTTTTTTTCCCCTCATTCTCCTTTAGTCCTTTTCTATTAGAAAAGGGAAAAGGACTAAAGAAGAATGAGGGGAAAAACTTTTCTTGCCATCCTTCCCTGCCTAGTATCATCAAACTAGCAGATCACACTCATCTTCACCTTGTTTCTCACAGTCCTGATGGGAAAAAACCCCCAAAGCACAGCTTAGAAATGAGACCCACTAGAGAAACATACCTCTCATTGCTTCACAATACTCACATATACTCGTGAAATCATCAGGATGTCTTTCCCAGATGACCTCATCTGCAATCAGAGCTCCAACAGTTTGCTACAACTTCACTGCTCTCTGCAACCAGAGAGAAGACAGGTAATACAGCCAGAGGGTTTGCAAATGGGGTTTTGCTGGCACTACTGGGAGCAGGTAGGCATGATTAAGGTTACCTAGAGGAGTCCATAACAATGGGATTCTGCTTTGCAGTGAATGTTGGATTGGACCCACACTGTCACCCTGATTTTTCAGCCTTCTCTTCTGTTTCACAGTTTCATGTTTTGGGTTCTTTCTCATGCTCTGGTCTGTAAACACAGCCAATGTTATTGTAGTTTCAAGGAAAGTTTTTGTTCCTATTCTTAGAGATATGGACAGCTGATGGACAGTTGTCTTGACCAATGGGATGGGGAGAGGTGTCAACCTTCTCCTCCAATCCCTAGCCTTTGTAAAAATACTATATAATGGAGTCAGACTTTTAAATAAAATTAGTTTTAGTTCATGCCTTCCGATCAAAGTGTGAGTGTATGTTTGTGTGTGTGTGACGATCTGCGTCATCCACACTATTTTCATGTCTAAAAATTAATAATTTACCTTTTACCATTTACGATCATTTTCAGAGAGGAACCAAGCTGATTTGCTTTGGTTGACAGTTTAAAATTGAATTTGATTAGGATGAGACAAAACAATGAGAAAACCTTGAGAATGTTAAAAGGCTGAAAAAAGCTGAAGCACTAGCTGAGGTATTTTTAGATATTAAGCTCTCCAGGGCAATGATTGTCTGCTGTTGAGTATTATACAAAACTGAGCACTACTACTGCTAGCTCTAAGCAAGCACAACATCTCTACCACTGAATATCTTCACATAAAGTAAAACTAGAAAATACTGATACAAATAAAAATGAAGACAGAAATGCTTTACTCAGAGACAGCATCTATAAATCAAAGTACACAAAAGGATTCCCTTTCCAAAATCTGGAATAAGCACACAGCTTGATCATGCATTTCCACAACAATTGTCACGTGTACTGTCTACTTACTGCAGAGAAAAGCAAGCAAACTCCCAGGAAATAAATGCCAAAGGGTATGAGCTGATAACTGTAATTCCAAAGACAAAGATTTTCTAATGTCTCTGACCCAGGTCAGGCTACACTAAATTCCGTCAACTAGAGTATGCCATAATTGAAACAAAAAAGAAATTACCAGTTGAAATTTCTTTTGAAAAGACAAAGAATTCCTAATCAAGAGCGTGATTTTACATTCCTTTGCACTTCAGGACACCATAATTGTGAAAACTGGGCAGCATGGAAAATCCTACAATTACATACCATAATTCTCTATTCATCTACATTAAAATTCCATTTTTCGTGTGCCATATGCAAATATAAATAGTTTTGCAAGAGGTAATCATGCTCCTGGTGTTTTCTAAGATAATAATAGCCCATTCAAGAGTAGTTTTAAACTCCAGGCATTGCAAAACCCAAATGGGATAAGAGAATGTGTTGTTCAAACTAAAAAAACAAAGGAAACTAATCAAAATCCTTACTTGACAACAGCTGTCTTCAGACATCAGCCTTGAGAGGTATTTCTTAACCATGGATTAATGAGTAGACATCTGAAAAAAAAAAAAAGACTGCCAAATTGTAACTTGTTTGCTTAAACAGCACAAAAGTCATTGTAGAAAAAGAAGATGTTGCCATAGAATTTAAGCAAAAAGCTCTTCAAGAGAGCAAAGCTACTTCTGTCTTTCATCTGACAAGATGGTTTCAAAAATATTGTTCAGAAAATTAATGTAGGTGTATTACAAGGAAAATAATCACAGGATTTGAGTTCTGAAGGAATCTGAAACACATATCTATACTTTCAGTAATTTGTTCAAGACATTTAAAAAATAATTGCAATTAAATACATTGGAAAGGAAAAAGCAAGATCCATGAGGCTTATATTTCCCAGGAAAAATATAGGGATCATCAGACAACAGAAGTATTCCCTGAAGTAATTGGGAAGATGTTAGAAATATCTCAGTAGACTAAATTGTTTCACTGTGTCCATCCCCCAACTTCTTGTGGAGAATAAAGAGAACAATTAATTTCTGAGATCTAGCTTATTCCTTTGTGAAAAAAATGTCATCCCACTGAGTTCATTCCAAAGATTCTGAGGTTTGCTGTGAGGAGGAAAAGGGGAGAAATGGGTGATTGTGTCACTCTCTTCAGCAGCTTCTTAGATACCCTCTGGTTCAGGCTGTATCACATACATGTGTGCACAGACACAAATCTCCTTTGGATAGACACCTAAAGAAGGTCCATTAGCTGCACAAAGACCAGTTTTACCTGTGCTGTCAGGGAGCACAGAGCAGAGCAGAAACGCTGTGCTGGAGAGTGCTACAGAGTCTGAGCAGGCTTGTACGTGGTGGCATGAGGTGCAAGCCTACTCGGCTCTCTAGGAATGCGTTGACAGGTAACATGTCAACAGTGCTTAGTATGGCTAAACAATTACTCCTAGAACCACTGTTTATAGGCAATGCTGCCTCAAAGAGGAGAAATCAATATTATGTTTGCGACTGGAAGAGGTAGTTTAAAACCCTAAACAAACAAAAAAACACCACAACAAAAATAACTAACCACAGCAACACCAAAAACGTCCAAAACCCCTGTATTGGGAACCAGGAGAAAAAGGAAGCAAATTGTGTTGCCACAGATGTTTCTTGTGGCATTCACTACTGCCTGGGTATATGTAACCGTACCCACTAAAAAGGATCTAGCAAGTCAATGTGAGAAAGAGGAAAGTGGTGTCACTGATCACGCAACAAAAATGCCCTTTGCTTGAAATGAGCTAAATCTTTTAGATCGCAGCCTGACAGTTAATTCTTTGGAGGTTGCAGTTTAAATACCTTTTCCTTCACACCTGTGTGTACATATCCCTTGGAGAGAAAGTGGAGAAAGGCTGGTAAAAGACAAACTCAGAAACTGTAGCTTAGTGTCATCAGGAGACTCCTCTTCCCTTGTGCGTGCCTGCCCCTTCATTAACTGAAAAGACTGAGAAACAACCCTTAAAAGCTGGCTAGTGGTGCAAACCTAGGCCTTTTGGACAGAACTGGAAAAAACAGGTGATGAAGAATGACAGCATGGTTTCATTTAAAAAAAGGGAGGGAAAAAAAAAAAAGGGGAAAAAAAGGAAAGAAGAACTATCTAGATGAATATGAAAAGGTAAAAAAAGGGATGGAGTAAAAATGAACTATGAGAAATGGTGGTTGAAACCAATGACTGCAAAAGAGCCTCTGTATCTCTATCTTCTGCGTTACAATAAAAATATTTTAAGATATTAGAAATGTAGTAGGCTACAATCAGACAGGACATGGAAATGGATTTATTACCCTCTGTTATCCTTTCTTCCCTACCACCTGGGTTTAGATATGACTGAACAGTTAATTAGTTTCATTGCTGCCTTGGCAGACAAATCAAGGAGAACAATAAACTTGAAGCTTCTCCAAATTCTTCCTTTTGGTTTATGTTTATTTGCTAGTATAAAGAGCACTTGCTATGAGACTCAGGTATAATTTTGTTAGGGATGTCATAGTTTGGTTTGTCTGATTTAACATTTCATGATGTGAAATGTCTTCTACAGGTTTAATTCTGCTTGGCAGTAACACAATAAATGCATGGGAGTTGCACCTAAGCTACAGAATAATTCAAATTCCATGAAGCTGAAGACGAATTTACTTCAACACTCTCTATCAGACATTGTGAACTGATGCAAATATATCCAGCTGACAGAAAGGATGGTCCCATATTCTCCCAGCTTGCCTATTCCCTCCATCATCAGCTGCACCATAACTAGTATTTGTAGGGTGAGTCAGATCACCAAGCAGCTGCACAGTCTCATGCCTACCCAAGAGAGACAAAAGAACGTCCAGTTGGGGGTGGCAGGCCATACTTATGTGAGATTAAAGTGGCTAGTATCACCACAGGCTAAAAAAATGTGCAGGATATTGCTCTCAGCCTGCAAGCAGAAACCTCAAACAATAGAAAAACTCAGCTGAGAGCACTGTGTGACCTTTCGAGTTAGCACGCTGGCAACAAAGTGTTTTGAAATGTGACCATCTGTTTTTGAATAGATAACTGGAAATTCAATTTATCATGCTCCAAGTTCCCTGAGTTATTAAGCACCAGTAAGTCATTACTTGCCTGTTCTAAGATCATAAAGCTATTTACAGCCAGGTCTCTTGTTTTATGCCTGTAGCTAAGCACAACCTCTGAGAGTGAAAGTGTGTCTCAGCTACCACCTTCATTCCTGAACACCTACCCCAGGACAGGAGGAAGCACAGCACACCAAAGGCCCCAATACCAACTTCCCTCAGCTTTCCTTTTCTTTAATTTTTGACCTATAGCAAGATGTGAAGGCCACTGATGATCCGGCCTGAAATCTCTTTCTGTGTTTAAATTCCTAATTACAGATGTTGATTTTTGTTGATGTTGAAATCCTATTAAGAATCATAATTTCTGCTTATGAAAACAGAAAATTCCCCTTTTTGCATGTCTATTGAAGTGTTGGGGTGATTTTTTTAACTACAAATGGAAGCTACAGCTACAGCTATGTCCCATATCCCCTGAAAGAATTACTAACAATAATACATTACCATGGATTAGAAAATAAACTGAAGATGAAGAAAAACTGTACAAAAGAGACAAGAGAAAAAAATGGGGTTTTACAACCCAAAAGAGGGAAAAAAATTAGGAAAGAGCAAGATTATACAAATTTTGCCTGAGTGAAATCAAAGAAATTTCTACCATGTAATTCAAAATTGCGTTTATATGTAACAAATAAACTTATCAAAGTGTTATTAAAATCTGTAGTTCAGACTCTTGCTGTACCTATCATTTTCAAGTGGGAACTAGAGATTTTCATAATTTCTTAAAATCACATCTATTGAACATACACTGTGTATGTAGTTTTCCCTATTAATAGCAAGAGACCTTATGAGGAAAAGAATTGAAGTAAAAACTTTTATAATTTAAATTTATTCTGTTCCACATAATGGTTTTATCAAATCAAGCCAATTTTTCTGATGTTTATTGGGAGAATATGTGTCTTCTTGTGCCCAAAATAGAAATAAAGTCAATTTGTCAATGTCCAAGGTCCACTCCGATCTTCTTCTAAAATCTCTCAGACTTGTCGCATGTTCCTTTTGTTGCACATAGCCAGTATTCAGCCAGGGTCTGCTTACAAGCTGGAGGAACCTGCACTGGGTTGAATACTGCTGCCAGAGAGCAGGGAAGGAGTTGGGGGCTATGTTGGAGTCCAGGGCATGTGGAAAACCCCTCAAACTGCCCTGGGGGGTCCAAGACCCTGGCTGGGACCCCAGGAAAGCATTGCGTTTGACCTTAGTCTATGGGAAAAACTTCCAACACTCATAGATGAATTAAAACCAATGAAGATTTAAAATAGATAGTAGTTTAGTTTGTCACAGGGTGAAAGTCTGTAGTTTTGGGTTTTTAGTATGGAAGTAGATCAGAGCAAGATGGAGATTTTTGGGGGTTGTCTCATCTTCTTCATCTACTCCACTTTCTGCTATGATGGTGGCACAGAGACATTGGTAGAATGGATCTGAGGTAGAAATTGCATGTTTAGAATAGGTGATAGTAATTACCACAACACTGTGAATATAGTATGCTTTCAGAGTTAATTGGATTAGAAATCTTTAAAAACGACCTTGGACCCCCTGTCCGTGTTCCTGTAGCCACTTTCCTTCAGCACACTGAGACTGCTGTAAGACCTTGAGATAAGAAATAGAATAAACACCTTTGAAGACCGAGCCACAGGTTCCATCTCATCTTTTAAGCCCTGGTACGGGACTCTGAGAGACGGAAAATCCCTAATTAGGGGAATGACGGGGTAAAAATCTCGTCAGGGCTAAGTTGGGGTGTGCTGAGGAACTGTCCAAACATTATTACTCTGCAATAGCCAGAATGTTTGCAAGTCCTGTCCATGTCAGCCTGAGTGATGAAGGAGTCATAACCAGAGCTCACCCCAGTTTCTTTCCCTGGAGCCTTCCTTCTGGGTTGTTATTACCAGAGGAGGATAAAGAGCTCTTGGATACAAAAGATTCAAGACAGAAAGGAAATATGTTTCAGACTTGAAAGGAGACAGTCCAGGCCTAAGGAACTGGCTTTCTATTTTGACTCCTTCTGCCATCTGAAATAGCCATTCCCACTAATTCTCTTCAAATTCCTTCCAGGAGTCATACGCTCAGTGGGCAGAGCCTCCCCAGCTGCCTAAAAAAAAGTGTTCATCCCATTGCATAAACTTCCCAGTTTTCTAGCACTCAATCATGCTCCTGAAACTTGGCCATTGTTTCCATCTTCACCCCTGCCCTGCAACATATACAGATGCTTCCTGTAAAGCTGACTACTTTAGTTGTACCATTCAGGAATGTGTAGATAAACTGGCTTTGAAGAATTTCATATGCTTGCATGAAAGATGGTGCATAAAAATGAAGTATTTAATTGTCTGACCAACTCAATCAAATCTAGTCTTTTCACTTGTTATCACTGAAGTAGACAAAAGCCCCCTATTAGTGGCAGTTGTTCATAAATAAGTGTACACACCCCCACATATATTTGTGTTTACGTGTGCATAGGTGTGAGCTGAGAAATATTTTACCTGAATAAAATACTGCTGGCTGTCCTGATACATCAGATAAAGAATCAAGGATTTTATTCCCTCTGTGTTGTTTTTCCTCTGTGGTGAAAAAAAAAAAGGAGGTAAAAGTGCAGCTGCACTGTCATCATTACCTCTTTTCCACAGCTATAGTATCTCTCTAAATGTGTTGAAATTTCACAATGAGAGATAAACATGGGGAATATTTGGAAAATATTATAATTCTCTTCAGCTCTGGTGCATATTTTTTCTGGGTTTTCTTACTGATCTTAGGCCTCTGCTCATAAGAATTCACCAAAAAATGATACAAATACGTTGAATAGCAAAGAAGAGATGATGATGTTTAGAAACATGCCAAATAACCATTTATTTTCCCATGTGCAATATTTAACTTCTTAACTTTTTGCTTTTTATATACAAAGTATTGTCTGTTCTGTCAACTTCAGGATTGTCTCCAACAAACTGAAGAACCATTGTAGAAAAAACAATTGAGTGGAAGAATGAAAAACAATTGAGTGGAAGAATGAAGAAATGGATCATCTGAACTCTTAGACTGCCCTCATTGAAATAACAGGTCCCAGGTCTTGCAACCGGCTTTTTAAACAAACACAGTTCAGCAATGGTTTTTCACTTTTACAGAAGACCACAGTTTTCCTTTCCACGTTTTACTAGAAAAGTAATATCAGGCAAGTCTACATTTCATCAAAACAATCAGTTTAAGGAGGAGTATTCTTACATATCTAATGCAGACAAAGTGTTTAAAAAGTAAGAATGATTTTGTATTGGAAAGAAAAAGAAAAGCACATTTTGACAGTACATCAAAGTGACAGTGAAATGGGTTTTCTACTCAGTGAAGTAGCTACTGCACTGTAAAACTACTCATGTTGGGGTTAAATAAGTTTATGGAATGCAGAGTTCTCTCCAAGTTAATACAGAGAAGGTTGGTATTTAAAAATTCCCTGCCACCAGTGATATGATACTATTATGGATACACCCACAGCACCTGCATAAGCTCTAGCACAGCAGGATACCCTCTCACAGTGACCTTTTCATAATACTACACTGTATTTGCAGTCATTAACCATGATAGCATTGTTATGCAGCTGCTATGCTGCTATCTTGTGTGGGTGGCTCTCTAAGGCTGGCTTTTTTAAGGGTCCTTGAAATCACAACAGGATAAATCTTCTTCAGGGAGAAAGTTCAACCACATTCTTCCAGCAAAAAGAAAGTCTTTCCTATCATGCAGTCCTTGAATTCACAATTGCCTGTTCTTCTCCCCCCTGCCCTAGCTGACCCACAATAAGCACAAAAAGTGAAATCTCAGGTTTTCAGAACATTTCCTATATGCAACAGGAAGGGTTTTAAAATTCCTCGTTTCATGCCGCAAAAAGAGTAGCTGGTTCAGCACAGTGCCGAGCAAACAGACACACTGAGCCAAGCTGAAGACAACCATTTTATCCTGGTGAACAGCCTGTGTGGCCAACAGGAATTTTACACCTGAAAAAACATCTGTGACACCACCCCTCCCCAGATCTGTACTGGAGGCAGGCCTGTGACTCCTTCACAATAACAGGAAACATTGTTGTCAACAGAGAGAAGGCTGTGCCAGAGCAATCTTTTCTATACATGCTCAACAGGGAATGTAAAGAACATTCCCTTGCCATGTTTATTTGGACAGCAAAGGGGGTGTGGGGGCTGTAGTGGACTCTCATGAGAAGCAAGGTGTTTTCAGAGATCTCTGTTAAAAGCCTGAACTTTTTTCTGTCTCTTTTCAAATGCTTGGGTAAAAAAGAAGAAGGGGGAAAAAAAAAGTGCTTTGTGGTTTGTTTAGCATTACATCCCTGCTTGTTTGGAAGCTGTGATGGCCCGTTGCAAAGACTGTATTACACATCCCTTCCCTCCACTTTCCCTTTTTTATGGAACTTTTATTTTCACTTCTTCCTACAGTCATCTCTTTTTGCATGCTGGCTCTGCAAATCACAGCAAAGCGGCTGTAGATCAATCCAGCCTTTCCCCAAATCATCAGTTCCATGTTGTCTTTCAGGAAAAGAGGGGGTACAAGCCATCCCTCGGTATGCTCCCAGAACAATGACACAATTGCCAGAAGAACTACTTGCCCTGGGAGCTTGGACTCTGTGTGGCCACAAAAATCTCAGTAAATAAAAATTTTCACAGGCAACATAGTTGAAGGCATTCAAGGCAATCTTCTCATCATGGAAAGATCAAATAAAGATATTGCGACAAAATACTGATAGAATTAATGTCTCTCAGCAATCTCTGCTTATACACCTGTATTCTTCAATCTTATTGAAGGAGAAAAAAAATTAAGAATATTTCTTCATAAAGATTAGGTACATTTTCTTTCTTGTAGCCATTTTTTTTTTAATTAAGGGACTTTTTAAATCATGATTTGTTATTAGTTTTGTGTCTTTTATGAAGAAGGTGGTTTGGCTGTCTTTTCTGCATGTGTTTGGGTATTGCCAGTTACAGGAAAATTATCAGTGTGTTACACACATTATTAGTCCAATCAAGTCGAGACTAGCATTCTGGACTGATCTTCCGTACAGGGTTTGGCCATAGAAATTCTCACGAGACAACAATAAAATGAAATCGGAAATAATAAAGTTTCTTTTTCCACAATTCTTGAAGTCCTATGTAATTGATTTGGTTACAAATCACTATGAAACATTCTTTTGGCATATTCTGAAATAAATGACATCTCTAATTGCTGTTCCCTCCTCACCAGAGCTCAATTGTGAACAGCTTTTAGAACTCTCTATTGTACACGAAAACTCAGATATGTTTTGGACTTAATTATAGCAGTCGCTGGGCAAAGAAGAGGTGAGGAATTGCCGTAGTCCAACATCTCTCTTGTTATATTTCCTACCAGGATCACCTTAATTGTCCCTTATGTGTGAGGCCAGCAAAGGGTTCCTGGACTTCTTCAGGCTGACTGTGGTTTTCTCCTTGCTGTAGTACTAAACAGGTGAGCCAGCATGTCCTGTCACTCCAGGTTCACATAAAAGTCTAAGTGCACCCTCTCTGAATGAAAAAAAACCAACCCAAACAAACAAACAAACAAAAAGACAAACAAAACACCCACCCCTCCCCCCCCCCAAAAAAAACCAACCAAAAAACCAACCAACCAACAACAAAACCACCAAAAAATAACCCCACCAACTTTCTGTATAAACTTCTCTGTGGAAACTGAATGTCACCACCCAGACAAATCCAGTTACTTTCTGTGAATCTGTGATAGTCAAATACCTGAAAAGCCACTGCCTGCAGGCAGCAGCAGAGCAGTGTTTTTTTGCATTTTCCTGTGCAGATGATGACCAGGACTCAGACTTGCTCAGATCTTGAGCCACAGCTCCATTCTTCTATATATTCTTCACCCGGTAACAGAGACACTGATAGTGCAGCCAAACTCATGCTGACTGTCACGTGCCTAGAATCATTCATATTTCAAAACAAGATAGTTTAAGGGGTTTTAGGGTTTAGAGCACAATGCTATTTGGTAGGTAAAACACTACTGGGAAGCAGACAATCAGAATGTACTGATCTCTCTTTTCTCTTTAAGTTGCTCTAAGCCCTTCTTGACCTTACAGCGCTGGTTATGACAACACCGTGATCACAGAAATTACTTCAGGGTAATTCAGAGGCTGCTGGTCAGCTTGGGCACCAGAGGAAATCTTAACATAGGAATAAGAAGCCCAGTACTCTCTGGTTAACCACCAAATTTAGGCTACACTTGCACACATAAATTTCACTCTATTGTGAACTCACGCACCAGGAAGCCATAACAAAAAAAAAAAATTTAAAGTGTTAAAAGTAACTTGTTGACAATTGGTTGTCACTCCAGTCTGAGTGTTGACTCAACAAAATTGGGTAAAAAATGTTAACTATTAGACAATGAAAAGGCCAGATGGGTTATTATTTTTATGTTCTAGCAAGGAGATGTAAGGCTGAGTGTATAATTTCTGTTGGTCAACCTTAGCCTTTTGTGGAGGACTGTGCACTTACAACTCAGCTGTTGCTCCAAGCTCCAGTCTTTGAGACCAATTTGAAATTGCACCAATACAGTGAGTTCAGCTCAGGGCCTGTACCAATTTTTAAGGAGCATTAACAAGTAATAAAGTATACAATTAAATGGTGCAAAATGTCTGCTCTGCTATGCTGGGGGAGCCAAAAGAACCTTCCACGGGGAGAATAAACGTTGGGATATAAAGGAAGATAAAGATTCTGCTGGTCTTGTTCGTCTGTGTTCGAGTGGAGCAGATGTAGATCTGGGATACCATCAGGTGAGGAAAAATACTTTGTTATAGAAAATGGAAAAGATAGCAAGGTTTAGCTACTGTCATATAATGGGAAGCCTTATTCAGCTGAGAAGAAATTTTTCTTGTGTTACATATAAGATTGGACAAATTGCTGTCCTAGAAACAAATATTTTAAACTAAGGAATGAAGTTAACCCAAGACCAAATGGATCTAAATTAGCTATGAACAAAGCTAAACTGAAAATTAGATTAAAGAAAGAAAAAGAGTCATTACAGTCACCAGAACTGGAGACCCAGTTGGCCGTTTCCTAACTGGTGATCATAACATCTACAATTTCCATTCTCCACCATGATCTCTCATGTTCATTCACATTTACCAAAACTGCGCAGCAGTTAATGGACTAATCCAAAGTCATGTTTTCATTTGAGAACAGCACAGTGTTTTGCTTCTCTTAAAATTGTTCATGTCAACATAGCCAAATAATTTCTTTTTTTACTTTTCTTTTTCCTTACAACAAATGTTTCAGTGTTCTCTGCCAAAATTACACTTGCCTTGTGGGTGGAGGTATGAAGTTTTACTTTCCGTAAAACAGCTGTTAACCCGGGAAGATTTGTATACTGCAATGCTTCTGGGAGCACAATCATTTAAAATGTTACAGGACATAATCAGAACTGTATACCTCACATAGATATATGTGAGCAAAAACCCCAAAGGATGGTGCAGCTTAATGATAGAGACTGATGCTGAACTCCAGTCTAATTAATTCTTTAACAGTCTAGCTATCTTGGCCCCTTCATTCTACATCAACTGCACAAAATGCACAACAGAAAGTGCTGTTAAAAAGCTTGGGGATTTAGAGATACTAATTCTGATTGGATTTTACCTTTCAATAGTGTGGAAAGGTTTGAAGTGTTGTTGTCATTGTCAACTGGCTGCATCTGAAATGTTCAGCACAGAAGTGTAGGTCTTCAGTAAAAATTTCTAGAGCCAGCAAAATATGGGCAATATTCCCATGCCTACTTCTTATATACTTCCTCGTTGGCAGCACTGACACATTTTAACTCATCTCAATTGCTAAGATGTCTCTCAAGTGAATTCATATTCATTAATGATAAATTAATTTCCTCTGTGTGACTCATCCCTGTGGTTGGTGTGTATCTATCACAGGCTGTAAGAATACCTAGTAATGTAAACCACAAGACAGGAAAATCCTCTGGTGAGTAGAATTTTAGCCATATTTCATGCATTTGGGAAATCATACTAGAAATCTCTTTATAAGAGTTTCTAGTAGAATGTCTTGTGCTTCCAACTTCTGTGTAATAACTAAAAACCTCTACAAGACATTTCGTGATTACTGTCCTGTGTTTTCTTTTGGCTTTTTTTTTTTTTTTTAAATGTTTTGGTCTTTGTTTATTTAGCTCTGGGAAGTGTAGAGGCCATCTGATTTGGGGCTTATGCCTCTTTGTGTCATTTTCTACCATACATCCCCATTAGAATTAGGAGTACATATCAAATCTGGATTTTTAAACCTTACTAAGTAAACACCCATGGAATTTATTTGTGATTATAGAATAGTTTTCTTAATTAATAATTTCCCCTGCTGAGAGTTGCAACAAGCAGGCAGACCACCAAAGACAAAGATACTCATTTCAGAAATACTTAAATTTTACTTTCACTTTTTTCATTTGAATTTTACTTTCCTGATGGTATCTACCCAAAGAAAATGTAAGCATTTGTACTGCTGTGTTGGAGCATCTTCAAAACAAAATATATTGCTTCCAGAAAACAGGCATTTTTAACAACATGCCTATTGTTCTCTGGAAGTGTCTAAGCATTGTTTTTCCATACACTTTATCCATTAGTTCTCCTCAAAGGAGGCTAAAAAGTTGCTTGACTGTTCTCACACCAGGCTAAAACAAAATTTCTGGGACAGAGCAGCAGCATCATGCTTGTTGAAGGTTGGCAAGAAATCAGATAACCAAGGCCAACATTTCTCAGTCTGCTCAAGCCCTACCAGTTGCCTTTTAGTCCAACTGCCAGCTTTATTTATATCCTACAGCTCCTAGGCTAATCAGTGAGTGTAGCAGGTTAGCACTGGGCTTTACAGGGCCTGAGATAATTATATCATTTTAACACTGTCAGGATGTAATTTCAGAGATAGATATTGCAGCAATGTTTGCTCATAAAACTATCTGTTAGGTGGGGAAGAAGGCCAAATAATTGAAGAAACTCATTCCCAGGAGAAGGATCCCTCAGCATTAGCTGAATCTGACCCCAAGACCCATCAATAACAAGGATTCTAATGCCTGTGAACTTCTGACTGAGTTTTATAGATTCTTGCTGGCACTTGATATGAAATTCTAGTAGAAGGCTTTCCTGGAGACAATTTATTTAAAAAAAAAAAGTTCTTTTACATCTTCTGTGTTTTTGAAAGCTACACAAAATATAGAGCTAAGAAATAAAACATAACAAAAAGACCGATGGATGCATGCATGGATAGACAGATAAGGTAGTTTGTATTTAAAAGGACTGGAAAATCAATTATTACAAAGAACATACTGAATTTCTTGGGATTTTGCATGCTTATGGAATGAGTGACTGATCCATCATTGGTAGGGGAGAGGAAAGTAATATTTCTGCTATTGAAATATGACAAAAATGAGATATTAAATGCTACCTTTTCCTATTGCTTATATTTTCACAGAAAGAAGGCCAAGTATGCTCATAACCAGGGTATAGAATGAATTTTAGTGTTTGTTCATTTTTTTCTGCTACAATGAAGTTACATTTTAATTGTGTATACCAGGAAATATAAAAATATATGCTTAGCTGATTAGATGCATATGTAGTAGAAGTAAACTATGCATATCATACATTCTTTACTCTCTATATGAGGTTCTGTAATCTACTTAAAATAACATTAGAAACAACTTTTGGATCTGTGACTCATGATATACCTCAGGAATGTAGACAAGGGCAAAGTCATGAACAGTACGAGAAAAAAATAAGTCTTGTGTGCCCTAAGACAACTACAATCCCTAATCTGATCTTTTATTATATATTTAATATGTGAGCGGTAATGGTAAGAATTTTTAAAAATCTGTTACTGAGTCAAAATCAAAATGTATATGTTTTTTGTTTTGTTTTCTTCTTAAGTCACTATTAATTTTGGACAAAACTAATTTTTTCTTCTCTCAGACTGAACTCTGAATGTTATATAAACTATTGTTCCTAGGAAACAGAGGATGCAAGGAATAGGGGAGGGAGCAGTAACCATCCCTGGTGGAATAAATGGGCTTTCAAAGATGTGAAAAAGCTTTGTCTTTGTTTTCTGATTACTCTATCTCATTGTTTACAAACACCAGATGTCTTAGAAAGATCTCACTTTTTGGCACATGTTTTCTTTCCTGATGAATCATTCCACCCATTTTGACACCAAGAAAATGCCAATTCTTTCTTATTCTAGGGTTACCTTCCAGTAAGCTCCTTTTAATGTGCTGGTGTAGCTCAGAGGAAAACTGCAGGGACCTTGGGAGTCTACTGAATGCCTATTTTTTAAATACTAAGGGGAAAAAAGTTTCAATGACTTAATACCGAGAACTTGAGAAATCAGTGTCTCTCACCTCTCTTTCCCTTTCCATTGCACAGACTATTAACAGAGCCATTTTGGTGACGCTGACAAAAAAACCCAAGGTTTACAGCAGCTGGTATGTTTGGAGACAGTACCCTGGTACCATCTGTGCCTCTCCAGTTTCAGCCAAATTAGTCTCCTGCCCAGTTGCAGAGAGAAGAAGAGGAGCTGAGAGTGACAGGGAGCCTGGGCAGGTGGAGAGTAGGATGCCAAGAGCAGCAGTAGTCAGATCCATGCCAAGGCTTTCAAGCTTCACTGTGTCCCAGCTGCTTTGATGGACAAAAGGTAAACTCTTTAAATGACCTGGTGGTTAGCTCACACTGAAATCTACACCCTTAGAGTATGCTTTGTCTGAACATATACTACCAAACAAAGAGATTAAGGGACTGTTTGTTGGCCCATTGGGTTGGTGCCAGGACACGGTTTCCCTGGTCTCCCCTGAATCACATTGTCCATTGAAATACCCCTTGATTTATTTCCTGTTCATGCCTGAGCACTGCCTGTGGACTGCTGCTTGATGCAGATCAAAACTGAAGGGGAAGGTGCTAACAATTACAAAGCACAGGCAATNTTGCTGTAGACCACTGTCCCATTAACTGGTGATTCTAATTTAGTTCATTCCTGTTAGCATCACTGCTCTTTGGGTGACTTCCAACTTGTGGTGAACTGAGCAGTTACACAGTAGGTAGCTAATGAAATCGTGTTTGAGGGCTAATAATGGTCTGTGGCAGGCACGCAGTGACCTCCTGGCTTACTGAGGACAGCAGCTTAGAGCTTTGAGGGGCCTAATCTACTTCTCACCACGGTTTTAGGGCTAGGATGCTGGCTGAATGAGCCAACAAATTGACACCTTCTGTAGTGACAACGAGGTTCTTTCACTTGGCTAATCCAACAAGACTCAGTAAACTGGACTAGGAATTCTAAAAGTAATGTGTATCTATTTGCATTGGAAAAGTATACGCATGACCATTCATGCACTATTTTCAGTATAGTTTTGCAAGCCAGACCATTTTTTTTTTCTGGGATGAGTGATTAGTTTTTATAATTGCTCATGATGCTTTAGAACACTAACAAAACTAACCAAAAAACACACTAATAAAAATTCCTACTGAAATAATAGGTATCTTTTGAGACTGACCTCTATATATGTTTCTCAAGACACAAAAGATCTTTTATCTGTGATAATGGGGACTGCAGATTAGTAGAAGGGCAACTTAGGGCCATAGATACTAGAGATGTGATGGTGAAATAAAATGTCATTGGCATAAAAGGGTGTAAGTGCAAATCATGAAAATGCCTACAGCTATTTGGACAGGGCAACTGAGTTTCCTGTAGCTTTTAATTACTTCTGTGATTATCTGCTGAAAGTGTATGTGTGCCTGTGTGCATGCATGGTTTGTGGGACCAGTTGAAAAATGATCTGACACATGCAGACATTAATAGAAAAATATTGGAGAACTGCTTGAAATCCTCTAGGAAGAGAGTACCAGATTTGTTTATATTCAAGGCATGAGAAACCATACAATATTCAAGAGTGATTAAAGTAAAAACAGATGCACACAAAGAGAGAGGAGGCAGTTTTGCTCCTCTTAGTGTGCCGCTTTGTTTAAGGAAAACTCAAAATGAGTTCCTCCCTGCTGAAGTAAACTCTGAAGACTCCCCACTGAGCCAAAAGAGGGAGTTTTACAGTCCCATTCACTTTTCTTCTGCTTTCCCAGCATTGTGTCAACCTTTGCACTGTGTCACACATCCGCAGTGCAAGGGAAAATACAGCTGCCATGCTCAGATTGGAGACAGGAGAGAAGAATCAATCAGTTTTTCTCTAAAAATTGTGTCCTGGACTTGTGCTGCTGTACATCTCTTATTTAGCTCTACCATCCAGATGCACTTTGCTGTTAATGTCTGAATATGGAAATTATTTTGTTTGAAAGCTCTTACATTTTAGACAAGAATCTGGTATGGTAATTAACCGTTCCAAAAATGAATACATTCAGAGAAACACAGCAGGCTAAAGGAAAAGGGATCACAGGCCAGGGATAGAATGAGGTAATTTATGTTTAAATCTAAGAGGCATGTTTTTCATATTTATATTTAATTTCAGTAGTCATTCTTGAGCCAATGTTGCTATAAAAAATAAAAGGAGGAGGAAGACATTAATAGATATAAAACAAACAAAGGGAAAAGAAACATTGGAGTCTGAGATCAGTTTTTCACAGGTGAAATAAATTTAGAGAAGAAAAGAATGTGACTTTTCATAATATTTTGCTATTTATGTGCATCATACCTATTATGCCATTTATGAGCATAATTACCTAATACATATAATTCCTCCATAAGTAAAATAACTCTTAATTGAATATGAGCCTAATAATGGATGATATTGCAAAAGACATAAAAAAGACACCATCCTGTATTGCACTCCAGAGAGAATACATGATATTCTATGACTGGAAATCCCTGTAAATGTTGAAAAACAAAGAAGAAAAAAAGGAATCCATAAGCCCTTCCACTTTGTGATTTGCAGACACAAACATGGGTGAGACAGCATGGGACTTGCCTGAAATATTTTTTTTTTCAAAAGTAATTGTAATGAAAGCTTTCATATTAAAAAAAAAAAAAAATTTTTTTTTAAAAAAGAACCCAGGATGAGAGAATATCTTTAAATAGAGGCTCCTGTGTTTACTGAAATCTGTACATGTT
>WBMY01003412.1:492048-514176 GCA_013397315.1 Donacobius atricapilla
CTGCTTGAAATCCTCTAGGAAGAGAGTACCAGATTTGTTTATATTCAAGGCATGAGAAACCATACAATATTCAAGAGTGATTAAAGTAAAAACAGATGCACACAAAGAGAGAGGAGGCAGTTTTGCTCCTCTTAGTGTGCCGCTTTGTTTAAGGAAAACTCAAAATGAGTTCCTCCCTGCTGAAGTAAACTCTGAAGACTCCCCACTGAGCCAAAAGAGGGAGTTTTACAGTCCCATTCACTTTTCTTCTGCTTTCCCAGCATTGTGTCAACCTTTGCACTGTGTCACACATCCGCAGTGCAAGGGAAAATACAGCTGCCATGCTCAGATTGGAGACAGGAGAGAAGAATCAATCAGTTTTTCTCTAAAAATTGTGTCCTGGACTTGTGCTGCTGTACATCTCTTATTTAGCTCTACCATCCAGATGCACTTTGCTGTTAATGTCTGAATATGGAAATTATTTTGTTTGAAAGCTCTTACATTTTAGACAAGAATCTGGTATGGTAATTAACCGTTCCAAAAATGAATACATTCAGAGAAACACAGCAGGCTAAAGGAAAAGGGATCACAGGCCAGGGATAGAATGAGGTAATTTATGTTTAAATCTAAGAGGCATGTTTTTCATATTTATATTTAATTTCAGTAGTCATTCTTGAGCCAATGTTGCTATAAAAAATAAAAGGAGGAGGAAGACATTAATAGATATAAAACAAACAAAGGGAAAAGAAACATTGGAGTCTGAGATCAGTTTTTCACAGGTGAAATAAATTTAGAGAAGAAAAGAATGTGACTTTTCATAATATTTTGCTATTTATGTGCATCATACCTATTATGCCATTTATGAGCATAATTACCTAATACATATAATTCCTCCATAAGTAAAATAACTCTTAATTGAATATGAGCCTAATAATGGATGATATTGCAAAAGACATAAAAAAGACACCATCCTGTATTGCACTCCAGAGAGAATACATGATATTCTATGACTGGAAATCCCTGTAAATGTTGAAAAACAAAGAAGAAAAAAAGGAATCCATAAGCCCTTCCACTTTGTGATTTGCAGACACAAACATGGGTGAGACAGCATGGGACTTGCCTGAAATATTTTTTTTTTCAAAAGTAATTGTAATGAAAGCTTTCATATTAAAAAAAAAAAAAAATTTTTTTTTAAAAAAGAACCCAGGATGAGAGAATATCTTTAAATAGAGGCTCCTGTGTTTACTGAAATCTGTACATGTTTATTAAAATATTTATTAAGAGAACAAATATCATAATTTAGAAAGTTAAAAATGTTAGCAATTGTTCATAAATAAATATATCTGCATTATAATTAAGAAAAAGCATGTTTTCTTGAAATTTTCATAATAATAATAGGTTTACACAGTCAGAATCCTAAGTCTTTATCAGAATAGTCAGTAATTATAGTAGCTTGATTAAAAAAAATATGCTATCTGAAGAACTTCTGCTCCAGAAAGTTTACTGATGAAAAAAATCTCCAAAGAAAAGTAAATGGAATAAAACAAGCAAAGCTAAAAGACATTAATTATCAAAATCAAAGCTTGTAACAATATTGTTAATGTATACTTTCAAACATATCTTATGATTCCTGCAACAACATGAGGAATAAGTACTGATATCCTCAGTAAAGACCAAAAATTCTGCTTCAAGCCTTATGCAATCCATTGGATTCTTGCCCTCAGTCTTGCAAAGTCCTCTGAATAGGAATATTCCAGAGGCAGTTGGAGTGCAGGCAGGTACTATCCATGAGCATAAGGGAAGAAGGGCCCCAGTGCTAGGGCTGAAGCCACTTGTGCTGCTTGAACACCACACAGCCTGGGAAGAGTGGTGTACTCCCTTAGGTGCCCTTTCCTCCCAGCCTCAGATCTGGGTCCCTAACTTCCAGGTTTCCTTTTTAGGGAGGACAGGGATCCTGGCGTGAAGCCAGGATGAAGTCAGCATGTTCCCTGTTCTCACAGTTCAGCTGTGGGCAAAATTTCACGTCTGCTGTCTCAAGCTATTAAAATGGACTTGGGTATGACAACAGGCAGTGAAGATACCACTCTATCAATATTCCATATCAATAGTCAAAGTCAGTTTAACATGCAGAGCTTGAAGGATTGCAAAGCACAGAAGGGGACAAAAACAATGAGAAAAACAGATACTGCTGCATTAGGGAAGTGGTGCTACTTCACTTGGACTTGATTCTGTAACTCCTCACCAGAAATTACTGCAGTTATAGACAAGACATGATCAGTGTGTGGGTATTAAAAAATTAATACAGACATGAAGGTCAGGACTGCCTGAGAAGAAATAAAAAGATAAAGCCTCGTGGGAGTGAACAGAAGCTGAGGCAATGGAGACCAGAGAGGCAAACAGAATTTTCTTCTCCTTAACTCTCCTTAATGGGGGAATGTGCCCTTGCAACGAGCAATGAAAAACATTCATAGCTAATAAGCAGTGAGCCAAGTATGGATAATCTTGCTATATTATTGTCTAATGTTAAAGCAAATAGTTTCCTATAAGAAAGAATATTTACTGCATAAATAACTAGAATATCCAAAAATAGAGTGGTGAACAGTAATATATAAATTGCAGAACCGATTTTTCCAATTACAGAGAGCAAAAAGATACATTTTTCTGGATACAGGTTGTTCTCCAGTTGTTCATGTAAAACTTCTTTTCTCTTTATCTTTTTGAGGTGCAGATAGTAATAACCAATCACTGCTGGAGCAGAGTACTTGGGAGACACAAACATGAATGTCCCACTTTGATGTAGTACAGAAATAATTAGCCCTGACTTACCAGAGGAAAATAAAAGAAAATAGAGAAGAGAAAAAAACCAAACCCATCCTAAAAACTCCTGAGAGATTCAATTCTGTACTGTATTCTTGAACAAGAACTACAGGTTATACAGAAATGGATAGGCATTCCCTAGGGGAGGAGACAGGGAAGATTTGTTACAGAGACTGATCACCTGCTCATGTTACTGAACTGACTCCCAGCTACCCTTTCACGCGCACAAATCTCGTCCACAAACACACTCAGTTGTGGCATTGCAGCAGTCACTTCTGCAGCAAAGGCACCAAAACAATTTCTGCTACAGCTCTCAATTTTCAATCCTTGAAAACTGGCAATTTCATGATACGCTGCTTCGTCTTGTCTTATTCCACTGCATCTTGGATGCCCTCTGAACTGTGCTTTCTCAAATGACAAAGCCTCTTGTTTCTGCTCTTCTTATCACGTTTTAAAACAGCCTGTCCTTTCACACCAAAGTCGCTGCCTACCATGTTGATGGATATTTCTGTTTTCTCTAGGTTACAGGCAGGAAAGATCATGCCAAAACCCCCATGCATTTATATTTAGGAGAAAGAAAATAGCCTAAGGGAGTTATGGATTTTTCGTGGGTTTCATGGTGGGGGAAGATTGACAAAGGGGTGATGTTAGGTCCATTGTTTCTTTCTTTGATTAGTTTTTGCTCTATGAGAAACTACTGAAAACACACTGAAAACTGTGATCAACAATGAATGTCCATGGAAGAAAATAACAGTGGGATAAGCATGTGGCAACAATCCCCCGAAACTTTCACAGCTGCTTAGTTCAAGGACTTCATAACTTGTTCCGAGCTTGAGGATCTCCTCAGCTGAAAGCTGATGTTGAGTAGACATCACTGGGACTTTTTTGTTCTCCCATGTATTAATTTGATTGATTCTTGAGCTCATGAAACCTGTTTCATGAGCAGAATATGGGAAAGACTCCCACAGACCCTTTCTGATATAGTGTGAAGAAATGCTCAAGTTGTTTGGTTTGAGCTCATTTGGTGTGCAATACTGCTGGGGTCAGTTCAGCTGCTTCTCCACCACAATGCAAGGAATTCTTGTACATTTATACTTACTTGGTCTTGTGCCAGCACTGTCATTTACCTTAAATTGTTCTTTCTTCCCTACTTTTTACCCACTTTGACCTATTGATGGGAAGAATTTACTTAGTGAAAATATGTTACTTTAGATTTTGATTGTACCATGGGTGTTCCACTTGCCGGATAAATTAGTTCCTCTTTACACACATTCTCATTTCAACTTATCCTGCTGGGGCTTGGCTGGCTAAAACTGTGTAGGAGATTATATTAATAATTTCTCAGGGTCCTGCATGGTGCACTCATACTTTCTTACTTCGACTGGAAAAACTTAGTCCAGCTTTTATTCTAGGATTGCTGTTGACTCTTTCCAGGGCTGTTTTATAGCCATCCTGCAGCTGACTAGTGCACCCCTTTTCTCTTCTTCCCTTATTTACCACTGCTGACACATCAGAGCCTTTGTAATCCTTCAGTGCATGTCTACCATAACACAAATTTACATCTCACTTTGCTATCCAGGTCACCCAAATTTTCCTGCATGATATTCCCATCTCCCCATTATTGAGAAAGTTCCCCAGCTTTGAAGCAGCATCTGAATGGCCTAATTGCACATCCTTTAAAAAGTGTCCCTTTCACCAACCCACGCCTATAACCTAACCCTCCCTGAAGCCTCTCCAGTGGAAGGCGTTTTGCCATGGCAGCTCAATTGGAAGCAAGGCAACAGCAGTAAGCTTCCTTTAGGGCAGCACATCACGCACCCAGGATTACAGAAATGAAAGTGCTTGAAGGAAATGTGGTCTGTTTGCCACAGCAAGCCCCATGCCAGGCTCCTTATGAGGCTGAGCTATGTTAAGGAATAAATGTCAAGACATATTACATTTCTGACAGGTCCAGTACCTCTCACGGGCAGAAGGAAGAGTGAGTGCTGAAACAGCACATGTGAGTTACTACACCTGTGAGAGATAGGGGCAAATGGTCATCTCAGTTCCCCAGTGAAGAGGGTGAGGTTCATATAAGCTGCCCATGAATATTAACACTGGGACCAGGGAGTGCTGAAAACACCGCTAGGGCTGTGGATTTCTCTGCTAGACTTCTCTCATTTGGAGGGATGCGAGCATGTCTAGACTTCATGGGAACTTCCCTGGATGTGCAAATGTTAGTTGAAGCGCAGGCACATACTCAGACATGCACTAGCAGGCATTAATTAGGCTAATACTAGCTGACTGAATGCTGTCAATAACATTCTCTATTTTGATATCTTCTATTAAAAAAATATTCATAATAAAAATCCTTCCAAAAATTTGAAGTTGTTTTTCTGTGTATCCTCACTACCAATATAAAATGATTTAATAGTACCTGGAAGCGACTAATCAAATTAGTTACATAAATATAAATCACATAAAATTTAACTCAAAACTCTATGTTGCAATCAGTGGATTATAACTAGTAGATTATAGCAACCCTTGATGTACAGGTAAACGAAAGAAATAGAGATATTGCTACATAAGACAAAATATTTTGGAAAAGTTTCAAAGGATAATTTACAAAGTATTTCTTAAAGGCCTGCCTTCCAATTCAAGAGAGCTAAACAGGCTGAGGATGCACCTTGTTAAAGCAGAGCCAGTACTATACCTACATTTTCTGCCCCCTATTACTTTGCATTTTAAGGAAGACTCCAGGTAATAAAAGACATAGAAGCCAATACCTTCTTATCAGGGAATAACTTTCCTGAATACTAGAAACGCCTGGTAATGGAGTCACTTTAATTTAAGCTAGGCAAATCTCTTAAGGACATATTTAGCATCAGATGGTATTCATTACACTATTCAGTACAAAAACAGGATTTGTCCACTTTGAGTAATAGCTTTCTATACTTGTTTGGCGTGCAGGTAAAGTGGAAACTGCCAAAAATCTCCTGTTCTATCCAGGCAAATTTTCAATAAACTTCTGCAAGTACTTTGCAGTTTGTTTTGCTTCTACTCCTGGCAGTCTGGTAACTGGTCCCTTTCTGTTTTCTAGACACAGAGTCAACCTAGCTGGATATAGCAATTACATACAAATTACCTATTACACATCTGCGTATCCACATAATTCAGAGTTATATGAGTTTACCCTCTGCCATCCAGTCTAAATCTCATTAAAATAAACTTTAAAAACCCCAAAGCTGCTGATGTCAGTGGAGACTGAGTTAGTTATGGCCATGCTCTCACAGTTCTCTTCACTTTCTTTAGTTTGTTTCCTTCTTTGCATGTTCAGTTACTGTATTTTGTTGTGGTTTAACCCCAGCTGGCAGATAAGCACCCTACAGCTGCTCACTCACACCCTCAGCAGTGGGATCAGAGAGAGAACTGGATTAGAAAAAGTGAAAAATAATTGTGCGTTGAGGTAAGGACAGTTTAACAAGTGAAGCAAAAGCCACACACACAGACAAGCAAAATAAAACAAAGAATTCATTCACTGCTTCACATGGGCAGGCCGGTGTTCAGTCATCCCCAGGAAAGGAGGGCTCCAACACACGTAACCATGACTTAGGAAGATAAATACCATAACTCTGCACATCCCCCTGCCTTGTTCTTCCCCCAGCTTTGAATGCTGAGTACGATGCCATACGGGATGGAATGTCCTTGTGGTCAGTTGGGGTCAGCTGTCCCAGCTGTGTCCCCTCCCAGCTCCTTGTGCATCACCAGCCCCCTTTTTGGTGGGGTGGCATCTGAGAAGGCCTTGATGCTGTGTAAGCCCTGCTCAGCAGCAATAGAAACATCTCTACATTTTCAACATCATTTTCAGAACAAATCCCAAACATAAAATCATACCAGTTACTATGAAGAAAATTAACTCTACCCCAGACCAACCTTGCATATATTTTTAGTTTTCTTTTATATGAATCTCTAGCCTTGGTGCTAAAAAGCAGTTTTCATTGTCCATGGAGTCTTCCCACCTACCAGCAATCAGATTAATGGATCACCTCAAATCTGAAATTTCTCTTGCATTGTCTGCATAGCAGTTTCAGTTCCGGGGAATGTGAAAAGAAGTGAATCTATGTTAAAAGAGATGATCAGTAAAACATGGCAACCTGTTTCTTCTAACAGAATGCCCCCCATTCCAATCTATAGAACAATGTAGAATTGTATTTGTACTATATTTTATAACGGCCATCTTCCAAAAACATCTTTCTCCAAAGGGCTGATCATGAAAAGGTGGTGACGAAATTCAAAGCTTCCATTTCTAAAAGAGGTATCTAATAGCTGGGGGTGTTTTTCAGGTTCCAGAAATAGATATAAGAGATAAAAATAATCCACAGGGAACTTTTCTGTCATAGCATGTGTACTGGAGAGATCAATTACAAGAGCATAAAAATCTGAAACCTTGTTGTTAGAACAGCGTTATTCAGAGCTGTGAAAACTCTGGGAGGAAAAAGGTCTGCAAAGTAGTAATTTGAATTCAAAAAACTAATTGGCTTTTTTATGCTGGTGTCTCTTTTTCCAAGCACGTTGCTTGCATGAGCTTTCACAGGAAACAAATTTTCTCTCACATGCTCTGTGGACAGTGTCAGTGTTACAATATTGCTGTGAGGAGTCAGAGCTACTTTCATAGATTCGAATTTTATTCTTAGCAACAGATATACCACGTTTGCTGGCAAAGAATTTTTTATCCACCAGCACAGCAAATTCAAACAGAGACCTGAGACTCAACCTGGTTTTTTTTTCTGATACTTACTGTTATCACCTCTAACTGCAGCACACTTGCTGGTGATACCAGTACCCATGTGCAAGGTGACAAAATGTTCTGTACACCTTTCCACAAATGTCTCCTTATACTGATGTTAAGGTAATGTGATTTTTGTCAAGAGGGTACATCAGATGACTCTACAATTGTTTTCACTTACTGATGGGAAGCCAATGAGAAACTGGTGAAGTAATGAAACATGCTCAGATCTTGCAAATATTTACCATGCAAATTCTATTTCCTTCCATTATAGAATGAACTTGAATTCACAAGCAAAGAGAAATGGGCTAAAACAGAGCTGTGAGATTTCTATTTTCTCTGTTTGCCTTTTCACCTATTTGGTCCTTGAAATATGAAGTGAAAAACTGAAGCATCTAAGTATGTAGAATCAGCCGCAATTTTCAATAGGTCAGGGATTCATCGCAGGAAAGTCAGTGCCATTTGACTGTAGGAGACAATTTCCCCATTCCTATTCTAGAATAAAGCATCTAGAATTAAATCTGTGCCAAAGGTGCTTCCAAGAAAACATCATTATGAAGCTCATGCATCAAAGCATTTAAACACATGCTTAACATTGAATGGCAGAAAATTCCTACCTGAAGAGAAATATTTTCGTTCCTCAAGTTAATCAGATGCACAAATTTTTATTAAATGAAGTATCATGTGAAGACAACATCCAGTCCTGTGAAAACATAAATCTGAGTCTGTATCTTTGGATACAGGTTTTTTTGCCATTTAGCCCTTTTTCAAATATTTTTTTTTTCTTTTTTATAATAGATTATGGTTTCACAGAATACAATGCCAATGAAAGTTAGACATACACACAAAATGGAAATCAGCACTTTTATTTCAGCCTGTATATCCCTCGGATATACAGGGAAATAAAACAAAAAACTCAACAGGTTAATTTAACTGAGCAATAAATCCTCCCAAAGCTGTTGCTTTAACTGATGGGAATTTTGAATACTAGTCCAAGACTCCTATAGACATGGTACATGTGTTTAATACATTAAATAAAAATACACAGCTTAAGGGGGGAAAGTAAATAGTTTTTTATTTCTATTTGCCAGAAGATATAATTATCTATTTTTTTTTTTTAAGTCTCTCAAACTAACATTTCTAGGTCGATAGACCGGTTTTTGTTAGAAAGCTTTCATTCAGTAATGGATCAGGGATAGTGTTCCCAACCAGATTGCCTGTAAGAAAAGTCATAATACATTTTTATGACCTTCTGCCTCTTTGCCCTGGTATCCAAGGTACAGTGATACAAAGGGTCTCAAATGACTCACACAGAAAGGGTCAAAGCCAAAATGTTTTCAACCTTTGACAATCATGCCAGAGCACCACGAGTACCTCTTTCACTCCTTATCTTTTATCTGGTCCAAGAGGTATTTTTTTGCTGTTTTAAAAAGAAAGCATAAAGCATGTTATATATATAAAATGCATAAAGCCACATTTATGTACTGGGGGTGTTGTTTTCAGCATTTCTTTTTTTGTGGTAGTTGGTTTATATTGTTTTTCCTGTGTTTCAGAAAAAATTACTTTTATATGTCATTGTAATATTATTTTAATAACTTTTATTGTCATGAATGCCTTTGAGTCAACTCTTGGCCTCTAAACTTCTTATGTGAGCCGAGTGGATTTTCTTTTCTGAACAGGGATGTTGCTCTCTTGAAGAGTATCAGGTCCTCTTTCTTTAATGTTAATGTCTTATCTTCCCTCATGTGACAGAATGCCTGATGGCAATATCTCACATAAAGAAGGCAGAGACTAAACATTATAACACTTGAATAGGGTAGTTTTAGTTCTTCTTTTCTCTTCACTATTTTTTGTCACTTTTTGCTAAATAGAAATGCTTCTCAGCTTTGTTCTTTCCCTATAGGTTGGATTTTCCCTTCTCTCTCCTTGTTAAATCATAGAATCATTGAGGTTGGAAAAAACCTTTAAGAACATTGAGTCTGACAATTAACCCAGCACTGACACGTCCACCATGTCCCTAAGTGCCACAGCTACACATCTTTTAAATACTTACAGGGTTGATGATTCCACCACTTCTCTGGGCACATATTCAATGCTTGACAACCCTTTTCATGAAGAAATTTTTCCTAATAGCCAATCTAAACCTTCTCTGTCACAACTTGAGTCTGGCTTTTTTCTTATTACATGGAAAAAGACGCTGATTCCCATCTCACTACAGCTTCTTTCTCAGGTACTTGGGAGAGAGTGATAAAGTTCCCCTGAGCTTCTTTTTCTCCAGACATACAACTCCTCCTCCCTCATGTTTCACATAAGACTTGTGCTCCCACCTCTTCCCCAGCTCTGTTGCCCTTCTCTGGACACATTCCAGCACCTCCATATCTTCCTAGTAGTGAGGGGCCCAAAACTCAACATAGTTCTGTTCAAAGTGTGAAGCAGCCTATTGAATCCTCTTCCCCTTAGCCCAGCAAAATTCCTTTTCAAATTAAATTAAACCCTATTACCCTCCAAATTAAAGCGGTGATGCCCAAACACTTATTGGAATTGCTTTCAAGTGCTACTAATTGCAAAATTATGTCCAAATTTTATTTTGGGAATATGAACAGGTATGAATCCACCATGCCTTTTGCTGTGGCAAGATCTTGGCACTACAGAGGACAGAGCTGCAGTGCTCAGGAATGCTTTCTGATAGTTTTTGATCTGTTTCAATATAAGTTACTGAAAAGTGAGTCATCTAGTTCTCTCTGAGACATACTGTGCCATTTCCAAGGTGGATTGCCAGAAGTTGCAGACTGGCAAAGAAAACGTGCTTTTGGGCTAAGAAGTAGAACCCAAGAAGAATATAATTCCATGCATCCTTGAGTATCCCCGGTGACAGTAGGCACCTTTCCTTGTCCAGGGACTTGAGCTGAGACTTTTGTGTTCATATCCAGTTACCACAGAGCAGGCATGGCGTGACTGGTTTTACCATATTCATCATATTTACATGAAAATTATATCAAGCCCACATTGTTTCATAAGGTTCATTTAACTCAGCAGACATGTCATCTCCTCCCATTGAGTAAAGAGCAAGTCTGGAATTAATTTTTTTTTTATGACATGACCATGCTCATATCTGCTGTTACTGGTGGAGGGGCAGTAATCTTCTATTAAATTGCAGTGAAATATTTTGGACATTTTATTTTAACTTAGCATTTAAAGTCCAAACCTGTTGGGGAATCACAGGCAGAGGATACACAATATACTCTTTGCTAACAAATGAGTAACAATATTTTTTTCATATTTGTATCAGAATTCATCATAAACACCCACTCATCATTTCTGCTTTTGTATTTCAGAAAGTTATTTGGGGAAATCCAGTATCTGACATGAGAAAAGGAAGAGAGAAAAAGTGAAATTTCCACAAGCTGCTATTCAAGACTTCTTTGAAGGAAAAAACACACAATATTTTACAGCAAGTCATCAGTCTTAGTGGTTTTTTGCTCCTTCAGTTTCTATCTGGTGCAATTCTTTTATATTGAATTCTTCAACCTCTCCAGATCCTCTGTCATCAGGAGGGGTCAGGAAGAGGGAGAGAATTCAGCGCCTGAAGAGGGCCAGTGTGGGAAGAAGAAGAGTGGACAACTAGAAACTTTCCTTAATTTCAAAGCAAATTGAGAGTAAGCAGAAAAATTACTCAGGAAAATGTGGGAAGTTTTTATGGTTTGACTAAGTCTGCACTTTTTTTTTGTGTGTGTGTTAAAAATAAAATTAGAAATTACTCTGAAAACTTTATAAAACATACATGTTTGTTTGCTTGTTTCCACTACTTTGGAAAATAGAAGACATCTTTAGTGGAAAGGAGATATTTGGAGAGTGTGACCTCAGGTTATTGAGGCATGCAAGGAAGCCTGGGTCGCTGGAACCCTTGTGCTTTTAGAGTGCTATGTGATCAACTTTCCATGAAAGGGTAACAGACTGGAGTGAACTTGCATCCAAAAAAAAAAAGACACAATCCCACAAACAAGAACAAAAGAGTGTGTGTTATACCTATTTACAGGACTCGTAGAAAGTCTGAGAGCATGTCAGTAGGAGGAAAATAAGTATTTAGATAAACTGGTAAGATTTGAGAAATAAATCTGCAGTGTGAACCATCCTTCCTTGATAATGGAACCTCGTTATTAACAGAGATGTTCTTTACCATTTCAACCTTCCTTTTCAACTCTTTTCACCTGGATTCTGCATAAGTTGGCCTGAAGTTTTCAAAAGAATTTATCAACGAGTCTGAACCTAATCCTACACTATCTTTGATTTGGAAGCCTGGAACTCATTCACTGGGAGTTTATTAATTTATTTGTAAATACAGTAGTTTTGCAAAACCAGTGGCAGGAAAATTATCCACACCAATATTTTTCAACAACTGACATATCATTCTAAATCTCAAGTAAGATATTATGACTGTCAGTCATCTGAGAGCAAAACATGATGAACTGGGTGCTCAGTTTGTAGCCCTATTCTGGTGATACTGTTGGACCTCTGTGTCCAACACAGTGCTAGACAGTCAGCATTCTGTTGGACACTCATGCTAATCAAGTCACAGTATTACTTCATGCAGAGGATATATCATCATGTTCATTAGCAAAAATCTTCCTTGATATAATTTTTTTAAAAATTTTATTAAACTTTTTTAAATAAAATAATTTACAAAAAAACCTGTGATATGGTTAAGGAAAAAGAAATTGTTTGAAACAAGAATAGCAAGACCACCTGTAATTGCCAGTCCAGTGTATCTCAGCATTGTGATGGTTTCTGAACTAAGTAGTGCAAAAATAGTGACCTTACCAAGCAAATAGAAGAAGGGTTTTAAAATTTGCTCTTAAGCTTACTTTTTCTTTTTTCATAAGTTCTCATTTTAAAGATTTCTGATTTGTTTTATTCCAAAGTCAGGCTTGAATGAACTTATATTCTTCCTGCAGTCAATAATAGGAACACTTATAGTAACTTGTCCTACAGGCTATTGCATGTCTGCATTATCACTTTACATGACACAACATAGATTGCTGCTTCATCTTTGCGGGAAAGCACAATCATCAAAAGAGTAATTTGCTGTTCTGCAAACAACTGGGCTTGATATTTCATATCTCCATTTGCTCAGATGAAAAACTATTTTTTTGGACCAGCATATAAGTAATTACTCATAACCTGCAATTAACCATTGATTTCACATTACATCAGTCCTATATAGACTCAATCTCGCTCACACTATTTATATGTGAATTCTTTTTGAGACTGCAACCAGTCATGAGGAAGTTAGCAGCATTTGGCTGCTAAACCTCTTCTCTGTCTCCCATTTCTGATTTCTGCTGTTCACCCCCGAAGTATGATGACACCAGCATTAACCACTTACTAATTGCACATCTACGATAGACATGGTTTTCTGAGGAAAAAACCAAACCAAAACAAAAACAAACAACAAACAAACAAACAAAAAACACAAACCAAAAAAAAAAAAAACACAACCGATAGTGAAACTTGAGAGTAATGAAATCCTGCCACTAACTGTCGAGTGAGTTAACTGTGCTCGAGTTAAAACAAAGCCGTCCCTTTTAGAGGCTGCCATCAGATACCTTTCTGAAGAGGGAGTCTCTGCCGTTATTCCTGCAGACACAGTGAACATGCACTGATCCTCTGCTGCTTCAGCTTTTGTTTCCAGGCCTTCGTTTTCAATGGTTGCCATAGAATCTCTCCATTATCATATGAAAAGACACACACACACACACACACACACACACATAAAACAAGCAAAAGCCTGTTGCTAAAGCCATGAACACTTTCCATTTTCATGTAAAAAAGGAAAAAAAAAGCCTGGAAGTGAAATGGTCTCTGAGAGAAGATGTCTTTAGCTCTCCTCTGTTCTTCTTAGAGATGACTTGATTCCTTTTTCACTTTTAGCTACATAAACTCCTTACTGGATCTTCTTCCTGACTGCCATAACGATTACAGGCTATTTATCCACGAAAGTGGTTTTAATTGCCTCTAAAGTAAAGGGATAGCCATGTATTTTTCTTGCCTAATTTGTTATGCAAGCTGTCCTGTTTTAGCAGGCGTTTGTCTTGAAGATTTCAGTGTCCAGTTCCCAGAGTCTGGCTTCAAAACAGGCATGAAGAACTACTGAAACTTGGAGAATAAACATACAGTCCTTGGTATACTAACTTCTTTTTATTACAGGACTGTTAATTTACTAAAAATAGAAGAAGTGTTTGTTATAGGGGATGAGATGCCCTGAAAAAAGACATATTTTTCCATATAGCCATTTCAACAATTAAGCCCAGCCCCATTTATGAAGGCAATATACTAGAGAAATCACGCTCCAAGTAACGGAGCTACAAAATAATTTCTGCTGTTTCACTGTTTACCACTTCAGCATAAAAGAGTGGAATATTTTTTTTATCTCAGGGCTTTTATATAAAACAGAAGCTTTGTTTTGAAAGACCACTCATGATGTATATTTATAAGAATATCTCCAAAAACTGATAAAGCAACATAATATAAACACCTCACTGCATGATCATATAAATGAGTAGATTTCCAATTCCTTAAATTCTACTAACTTCAGGAAGATCAAGATTTTTCATAAGGAAAGTGGAGTGGTTCCCCACATCCCAGCAACTTGTTCTGGACACGTATGATACTGTCATGTGTATATGGAATGGATATAAGAATAATTGCACCCTCTTCCCTATTGTCTACCCAGGCAATGATGATGAAAATCTGGAATAAGGAAAATTTGTTGAGGAAAGTCATACTTTTCTGACACAACTGCTCTGATGAACAACNCTGGAATTACCTTTAGAAAGGCACCCAAAATACAGTCTTATTCCTTAAGCTTTGTTAAATCCCCTTTTCTTCTATTGAAGCCATATTTTATGTCGTTGTTTCATTCCTTTCACACTACTTCAGATAATTCCACAAGTATACAGTGACAAACAAACTTTACTTTCTGGCAAAAAATGGAAAGTCACATTGAATTCTAATTACATACACATCAAGATTTTGTGGTTTCAGATACTTTTTTTTCTTCTCTGCTGATAATTTCAATGTCTTGGCTGTATTTTCACTCTCTGAGCATGGCAATAAAAAGAGGGCAATGACTTGCCTTGGGTGCCTCTCCAGCACGTAAAGTCAGACGCTCTTTGCTCTTTCCTTTCAACTATGCCTGCAGTAGTAAAGAGCTGGAGACAAAATGTTTCATAAGACATGCAAAGTGACCCTGGGAAAACCATTAACATGAACAGAGAAGTTATTTGAGAAGGTAAATCTATGGAATGGCTCAGGGACAGAGGGCAAGCTCATGAGCTGGGATCAGAGGCAAGGTCAGCAAGTGGATATGAGGGTGGGCATCTGCTATAAAGTGTTCAGTAAAGACAAGTAAATGGGAAAATACTTCATTAAACTACTGGAGGAAGCTATATGATTGCATGTGCTAGTTCTCATTGAAGACAGTTGAAGTTAGCCCTGCTTTGAACAAGGTCTGGTTCAGATGACTTTCTGAGATCTCTTCGAACATAAATTATTCTATGATTTCTTTCCCACAAAGTGGAAAAAAAAATCATCTCTTTATATTCTTTTCTGGGCTAAGCAGAGTTTTGAAGATAACTCACTGGCAACCAAATATCATTAAAGCAGTCATCTCGAGAGACCACACCTCTAGCCTCACAGTAATTACCACGAAGAACAAACCAGAACACTCTAAATTAGACCAGATTATTCAGAGCATGGCACATCTTCATCTTTAGAAGGCATGCCTAGCTTTCTGGGGACTGCAGCCATCAATACTATTATCTGGAACTTGTCTTACATTCCCTGTATATGTGACAGCTTGTTACACCTACAGTGAGATGGAATTTTCTTATCTGAGCTTTAAGAATTTAACTGACAGAAATTAAACTTCTTTGCCTCTTGTGTCATGTGAAACTAATTTTCTCATGCTCAGTAAAACAAGATGAATCTACATTGACATGTTAGTGCATTTTTTAAAGGCATAACTTGTGCATCCTGGGCTACAAATAGTTTTGCTTTTTATCACAGCAGACTCAGAGTATCTGAACAAAATTTGTGTTTGGAGGAAGCTAGAACAAAAAGTTTTCTTCAGCATTTCCTCTCCTGCTTTTTTAATTACAATCAAAATTGACCCACAGGATTAGACACAGCTAATTCTAAGTAATTCCCACTGCAAAAATGTGTGTCACAGACACCTGGTGATCAGCTCTCTGTTCATTCCACACATCCATTTGGACAGGACTGCACACTTGCTAATGTGGACATAAACTTTAATAAAAACTAAATGTCTATTTATTGTGAACAACTTCTTGCACTTTTAAGCACCACAAATATACATCTGTTTGAGTTTGAAAACTCTAGAGACGATATGATGGGGAAAAATATCCAAAGTGATTAAATAGTATGTCACAAAATGTTGGCATCTTTGACTGTTGGCATAGGAATATAATTTGCATGTTATATTCTTGTCACGTATTAATATTTTATCTTTTCTGCAAATATTTCTGCTACTAGAAAGCACTGGACAGAACTATAACTATGACACTGATATCTTTTTCATTCCTCATGTAACACAGCTTCATCTGCTTTACAGGAGTCTAATACCTTCAATGTTGGTCTTATTTGACTAGACTGTTTATTATGCTGCATGTACAGAACTATTAAAAAATAAAAGTTTTTTAATTTTTGTTTTTCTCTAAAATAATTTGCATACAAGGCTTATATCACAATATCTGAAAAGGTTTAAAGGGTATCATATCCTTCACCGGTAAAGTCAGAAGCATTTGTTTGACCATAGATAATTTCCTACAACACAAAACGTATACTTAAAAGCCCATTATGCTGCTAGTTCAACACCCTATGAATGTTGTGTTGTGGCACAACACTGTGAAAATGGGCATATTCTTCCTAATCAGATGTCAAGACTCATTTTCACAGGTATTCAGTATTTCACAGTACACTCAGTGGTGTTGAATCTGGAAAATTATGCATACCACAAAGGGCTAATCGATGAGCGGATATTCTTGAACCCTTAAATTCAATTGCATTTCCTTCATCAATGCCAACTTGACTCCAACAAAAACAAAATCCTTGCTTCCTTTGCAGAGCACAAAGCCTGATTCAGTTCTGCTATTCTTCTTTTCACTTCAGTTGCCTTCTATATCTTCTGTCTCTTGCCTTTAAGATGCCCAGTCCATCTGTCTTTTCATCGATGTGGTGCATCACAGAACCGCCCTTCTTGCTGTTGCACCTATTGCACAAAGAACAAGGATACTCAGAAAACTGCTACTGACATTTAATCCAAACATTACTGGAGTGTCTGCATAGACCAAAACCTGCTCAAAAGAGATGTGAACTTCTGTCTTCTAAGCAAAGCAGAGTCAATCTTATTGCTATCAGTGACTTGGAGGTGGGGGAAAAGCACAGCATGTCACAATCTCCATTTCTCACATCTCTCAGGAGAGGCAACTAAAGCAAACCAGCACTTCAAGTCTCAGTCTTACAGATTCCCTCATTTTTCCACCATATTCTCTTCTTTTGGTAGGACCATCCATTTCCCAAACAACACTATCTGACATTAAAATTAAGTGATTTTATATCACCTATCCAAAAGCACTGGCTTTGAAAATTACCTTAATTCTTCTTTTTCTTCTTTTTTTATTTAATTCCTGCTGGATTAATATTAATCAAGGAAACCATTGTTTCTATGTGATTTTTAAATGTACCTGTTTACAGTCCTACCTACTGTGAAAAGATTTTTGGAAAAGTGTGCACAAAAGTGTAGGCACAAATTAAAAAAAAATAAAAAACAAGGAATCTTTAATTAGGCAAATACAAAAATACATAGTTTAAATTATTATTCAAGCACAAAATGTTCCTCTTCATCCTGTGTGACAGTATAGTTAAGGTTGGAATTAAAGGCTTGCTAGTGCTCTATCTCTTCCTTACACTGATGTATATCATATGGCCCCAAAGGCAGAAGACATTCCTAAGCAGAGCCAGCAGCTGTGTAAAAGTTTAATCCAAAGCAGAAACAGCTGCATGTCTTCATAAGCACTGGACACTTGCACTGCCTTCCAAATCTGGCTTCACTATTCCCTGGTGAGGAACTTCCTACCCATGCTCTTGAGACCTGTAGTTCCATCCCCTCCCAGCTCTCTTGCAAGTTCTCTTGCACCAGCTTCATTACTTCTGCTTGCTGTATTCTCCTTTACATGCTTCCCTCTTTCCATAGCTCGCTAGTACTTTCTGGTTTTTTCCAACTACATAAATTGTTCCCATTCTGTTTCTAGCTACCATTTAGTTATCTGTAACTATGCATTTAAAAAAAAAAAAAAAAAAAAAAAAAAAAACACAAACAACAAAAAAAACAACCCTGCCTATCTTTCACCATTATGACAGAGAAATGGAAAACTCCATTTGTAATTTTTGAACCTTAGGTAGAACCTCTAGGTGCTTTGGGAGCATGCCAAATAATAATTTAAACACAATGGCTTCTAAAAATGAGTTTGAATAATGAGTAAGAACAGAGAAGTTTATTTAAAAGACTGCCAGATCAAAGATGATGTGTACTGGAGAATGCAGATTGCAGTTTTTGTCTTTGGTGTAAGAGAACGCTAAAATCAAGGTCTGTAAAACAGTATCTGCAGTTTATGATTGTTATGGTTTCACCCCAGTCAACAGCCAAGCCCCACACAGGCACTCACTCACTTCCCCACCAGCAAGATTGGGGGTGGAATCAGAAGGGTAAAAGGTAGATAACTCATGGGTTGAGATGAGGGCAGTTTAATGGGAAAGCAAAAGTTGCACACACAAGCAAAGCAAGGAATTAATTCACTGCTTCCCATGGGCAGGTGTTCAGCCACCTCCCGGGGATCAGGGCCCTGTCACGTGTAACAATGACTTGGGATGACAAATACCATCACTCCGAACATTCCTCTCTTCTTCCTTCTTCCCTCTAATTGATGCATGGAGCATGAGGTCTTATGGTCTGGAATATCCCTTGGTCAGCTGGTAACTGTTTTACATGAGAAATGACAGAAATGACAACACTTAGGCCTGTAAAAAATTAATTTTTTGGTTGTTTTCAAGGTTCTGCACAGTGACAAAGCCTACAGTGCCAAGGACCACTGTAATTTTGCTCAGGCTACATACCATTTCTCTCATTAAACCCCACATTTGGCAAATTGCACCTCTGATGGTTCTTCATCTTGCAAGCAGTCTAATAATCCCCATGATTAGGAACATTAGAGCCTCAGGAAGCAATAAGAAATGATCAGTTCACTAAGGTGAGTCCATCCACAAGACAAGTTAATGACTCCCATGCATTCTGTGAAATAACTGAAGGGCACATAGCAGTGGATATATGAGAGTGAATCTCTCTCCCTTTACACATAAAGGTTTATAAATTCATCAGAAAGCCCAGAAAATGATGCTCAGTACCAATGTTTAGAAGATAGAATTTCCCAGAAAACGAAAGGTTTTTTTGGTGTTTGAAACCTTCTAAGAAGGGTAATTTTGTCTTTGAAGCTGTCATGCCTTGCACATTATAATTACTTCCTTGTTGACTTCTATGTTCACCATGCAGGTTAGGCTAGCTTGGAGAACAAATTTAGAATTACAGTACCATGAGCACGACTGTCAACACAGCACCTTTTCCATTTATATTGAAAACCTGCTGCAATTTGACCTCATTCATTTGATTTAATTAAGGTCAAATTAGGTTTGGATAATTTCAAGGTTTTTTCCACTAATAAAGGAAGAGAAATATTTACTTGCCTGAAAGCTAAGCACTACATTAAGGTGTTAAGGCCAGTCACAGTTAGGTCTGTCAAAGGACATGGGAGAGGAGGAAAATGTACAGCCAATCTAGGCATAAGTGGTGGGAGTTCAGCCCACCAAGAACAGTCTTCTGGCCCTGACACCTGTCAGACCTGTCTGCAACAAAAGCCAGATCTGCATAAGGACTAGCAAATGACTTTCAGTCCAAGTGAGCAGAAATAATGTCAAATATCCTGATGCTGAGGTGAGTAAGTAGCAGCTCTTAAGGGTTTTTTTTTTTAACTAATTTTTTTTTTTTCTTTGGGGAGGGGTTGTTAATAAGGTAGAAGGTCTGAGGTACTTGGATGTTTTTGCAGGGTTAAAAGACACCAGGGATGTCATTTATTAAAAGACTTTTGACAAGGAGTCTGAAACTTTCTAAATGTAGCAGACCATGATGTATTCCCCTTTGCCCCTCTCCCCTCTCCAAAGTGGTTTGGTCGTGTAGAATCTTGCAATCACAATTTGAAACCTCTTCAGAAATGCATTTACACGGAATAAAACTTCTCTCCCCCACTGAGGATATGGTACAATACACGACTCTGAGGTAAGCCCAGTTACGGTGTTACAACACACTGGCAAGGAGAGCTATATGGGCAGGCCTCACAAACACACAATATCCCTTAGTCTGTGCTGATTTTCTCTTCTGACCATGTCTTTGAAAATGTTTCTTATGTGTGAGGTTAGAAGGATCACTGATTGCTGGCTTCTTGTCAGACACAGTTCAAGCCATTGGCCATCAGCTGTCTCAGAAACTTTCCCACTGTATGAAGACTGAAATGTTTGAAATAGTGCTAAGCTCAGTAGCTGAAATACCTACATACCTGGAGATAAGGACAATTCTTCTGAAGGAGGAATGCTGAGAGATGTACTTTTCATTGCATCAGAACCACTTTGGCACCTTGCACTGTTTTTTGAGAGCCTTACATAGTACCACTTGTGCGCATTGTTTTCCTAGTCAGCTGGGAGAAATATGGAGCTTGAGCCTTTTACAATACCGTTGCTGATTAGCAAAAGATGAAGACACTTAACAGTTTTTTGAAGCTAAAAATAAACAAGACAACACAACCAGGAGTTATGTGTCTACAGCAGAAAGAAACCTAAATCAAACACTCACCCAGAGCACTACTGCCAAAAGCAAACTCCAGAATTTTGTGTTTTGTGAATATCTGAGACTCTCTGTGTAATTCACAAAGCAGACTCCCAAATTATTTTGCAAAATGAAATGTATTTCTGATGCCTGTCAGCCTGGAAGCCCGACCGAACCATTCCCAGTGCCTATGAGGGCAGGAACAGTCACAGATGGGCTTAGGAGGTGTTGAGCAAAGGTCCTTTGGCTGGCTAGCAAAAATGCTCAGGTACTTCAAGAGCATCTCAGAAATATGTGAAACACAGAGGGGAAAGCCAATTTCTTTTATAACACCTCTCATTTTTACTTTCTTGTGATTTTGCCTTTTTTTTTTTTTTTTGCATATTCCTAGATCTATGTGCATATCTCCAAGCTTAGCAAACACGAAGTGTTACCTCAACATTAAAAAAAGGACAAAATATTTAAAAATCATCATCATCTGATTTTCTCAAATCTCACCACTGTTATATGTAGAGTTTTGGGTTATCTTTTTTTTTTTTTTTTTTTCCTCAGTCATAATCAGAATCACAGTTCTGAGTTGGAAGAGACCCACAAGGATCATCAAGTCCAATGCAGGAGATCCCCAAGAATCACACCATGTGCCTGAAAGTGTTGTCCAAGTGCTTCTCGAATTCTATCATGCTGGTACTGTGACTATGTCCCTGGAGAGCCTGTTCCAGTGCCCAACTGCCGTCTGGGTCAAGAACCTTTTCCTAATATCTGACCTAAACCTCCCTTGACTCAACTTCAGGTCCTGTCACTGGTGACCACAGAGGTCAGTGTCTGCCCCTCCTCTTCCCCTCACGAGGAAGTTGCAGCCTCTAATGAAGCCTCCCCTCAGTCTCCTCTTCTCCAGGCTGAACAGACCAAGTGACCTCAGCTGCTCCTCATATGGCTTCTCCTCAAGGCCCTTCACCATCTTTGTCGCCCTGCTTTGGACACTCTGTAATAGCTTTATATCTTTTTTCTATTGTGGCACCCAAATGAGCACAAGCGACTTTAGAAGAGGGTGTCCCAGTGCAGAGCAGAGTGAGACAGACCCCTCCCTTGCCCAGTCAGCAATGCTGTGCCTGAAGTATCCCAGATTATCACATCTGTAAATTAATGTCTGAGAAGAGCTGCCTTTAAACCACCTCCTCCTGTGTCTAACATATAGATCCATGTAAACATATAAATGCATGGACAACAGCTAGGATGCTGTAGTGAGAGCACCTTTAGTCCTGCACATCTGATTGCACTTATTCCTGTGTTATCAAAAACTCAGATTAATAGGACAAAATGAAATATGCTTATGAAACCAAAAATGGCAGGATACTGGAGAAAGGGTTGGGGATGAATGAGGGAAAATTGAGAATGAGACATTTGGGGCAAGGGAAACATCTGGTTAATTTTGCCAAGGGAAGCAAAATAAGTCAAAAAACATTCATCAGGATAAGCAATGTATTAGAAGTACATAAGTAATACCTTCGCCTAAATATTTTCCTGGCTTCCAGTGCTGTTGGAAAGCATTAGTTGTTCTTCATCATGTCTGCTAAGTACATTCTTGGGGGGGAAGGAGGGCAATGAAGGAAAAAAAAAAAAA
>WBMY01003412.1:517811-619018 GCA_013397315.1 Donacobius atricapilla
AAGGAAATTATCTAGCTGGCTAAATAACTACCTGTGGCAAAGGGTTTTTTCAGGCTTTATTTAAAATAAAAATTGGCCTTGCATAAATATCTATTGGTATCACTTTTAGCTCAGGTACTGGTGAAAACACACCTTCCATGCTGAAAGATCATCATCACAGCAATTTTATATATGTGGCTTTCTTAAATGGAAGAAAAAGAGAAACTCCAAACATTTGTAATGCACAAGGAAACTCAAGAGTTCATGTCCTGGTCATTTAGTAAATAAAGCATTCCTCCACCCTTGCTGCTCAGAATGAAATAACAAAGAGGTTAATTTTACTACTTTTTAAATTAGTCCCTCTGTGATGGATGTGAGCACAAGCATCAATACTTCCCAGATTGAAGTTCATGATTGCTCGTCTGTACAACATATACTGCCTCAACAATGGCCTTATGAATTTCATCAAACAAGTGTTGGCAGCTTCCCACTTAATCACTTAGTGTAACTGTGGACTCTTGTTTACTGACATCAGGGAATGCCTTAACAGAGCAATTATTGCCTCATACCACTTCAAATACTACTGGGGATGTAAAAAGCCAAACATCTGATGCATGCTTCTCTCCCTGGAATGTGATAGGGAAAGAAAAGTCCCTACAGTAGACAGTAGAAAGGATTAAATCCCTTTTCTAAAAAAGGAACGATCTGGAGGAACTTTAGAACTCTTCACAGCTCAGGCAAAAGCCATTTCAAGGGGTTCTCAGGAAATAGTCTAGAGGGATCTCTCTGAGTACATTAAAAATTAATTCATTTGCTGGGTAAATATGTAAATTGTGGGTACGACAAATGAATCATTTTGATGTAGAAAATGAACACAAAGTCGGATGGAGGCAGATACCTGTTACTTGAGTACAATTTCCAGTGTTCTCAAACGCCTTGTTTTAGAACCCTTCACAGGCTGTGCACTAAAGCAGTAGTCTGTTGGTAAAGCATTTGAAATAAGAATCACTAAGGCAAACTGGTCCTGGTACACAGAATTTTAGTTTGAATTGTGCAAGATAAAATAATGGGTATTTTAAACAGAAATACCTGAGGTAAAACATAATGTCTGGCAAGGTAACTAGGGAGGAAGTATCTCATCACATCCATGTGGAAGTCTCCAGCTGTAACACAAACTTCCTTAGCCACTCAGTAACTGACAAAAGTTATAAACACTTATATCACAGTTAATTTAATTTCAACTGTAGTTTGGAAAGCTCTTGCTCTCTTAAATGATGCTGCTAAATGTCAAATTTACAATTTTGGAAAGTTATTGTCAAGACTTTGCTATATGTGAATATTAATTAATTCTAAATTACAATGGCTTCCATAAAACTTCAGTGGATACCAAAAGAAAAAAAATAAACTTCATCTTCTATGCTACTACAATAAATAACAAAAGAAAAAGGAATGGTTTTCCACTTACAGAATAAAGTGCTGCCAAGAGCTACATTCAGCTAGCAGGCATTTATTTCAAGTAGATACTGGCTCTTGTCACATGATGAGGGAATATGACATTTGGTAATCTCATTGGCACATGTCAGGTTAGCATGGCCAAGAAACACAGAACAGTCTCCTAGCAATAGCCCATTTCATCATAGCTGTAGTGCCTAAGAAAATTAAATATCTAAAGACAACAGTCATAGCAAAAAATCTGACAGTTTTATGAGGGAGGAATGTGGTGGAGAGTGATAGAGTTGTCTGTAACACTCCCAGAATTTCCTGGAAACACATTTTATTGATCAGAAGCTGGAGTCAATAAGCTCACTGAAGGTCTGAAAGTGCTGAACAAAGTCACTGAAATAGAATGAAAGTACCACAAGCAGCCCTGTGTATTTATTGATTCAAGAGACAGAACATCTGACTACCAAAAGCCAACAGTGACTTTAGCCACTCTTTCATAAAAGCAAAAAGGAAAGTGCAAGAGAGCAAGAATTGCAGCATGAAAGAACCACACAAAAGAGGCATGAGTCAGTTATATCATAGGATATCAAAGATAGCCAAAATAAAGGCTGGTAGCAGATTAACAAGCTTGAAACTTTAAAAGATTGTGTTAAAACCAGAGACAACTCCCAGAGATAAGGATAAGATGACAAAGAGACTATGAATATCATTCATAACATGATGTGATCAATAGGGTAGGAAAATGACCCAGAGTAAACATGCATCAAAGACCAGATGCCTTCAGAATTTAAGTCAGTTTTCTGTTGAGAGACTTGATAAACAAAAACAAACAAAAACCAAACAAATAAAAAAGAAAATAACAAAACAAAACAAAACCAAAATTAAAAAGAGCCAAAGAGCCAGAAGACTCTTAAAAAAGAGACAGCATTCATATGTCATGACAGACAAGATAAAAGGTTTAATAATTGAAAATGCTTTTTGAAAGATTATTATGTGGGGGGAAAAAGGTATCACATTGACAGCAAGAAAGGATAAAAATAAAGCTTTTTGTTTCTTAGATTATAATTATGGTGTGATACAATTAGTTAGACCAAACAAAACCAAACAAATGAAAGCACAGTCAATCTTCAGAGAGATGTTTTATCTTCGAAAGACTCAGACAATTACAACAGATGGAATATAGTAAAAATGATCAAGAACAACAACATATCAAGAACTGTTAATGCTCCTCTTGAATATTTATTCAAAGAAAGGAAACAAGGAATTACCTAACACAAAGACTTGAGAAACTAAATCACAGGAGGAAAAAGAGATCTGGAAAAGCTCCAAGGAGAAGACAATTGTCAGATATGAAATGATTGTAACCTACACAAACTGATCTTTGACAATCTGTTGACTTAACAAAGTTCACTAACACTGTGTTAAGAAGTATCAAGAAACACAAATTTTGGAAAATGCGTATAAAATCAAATGCACAGGTTTATATGGAATTTGAAGTCCTATGAAATGTTCATTTTTATTGATATCATAGTTATCAATATTTTATGACTGGGACTATCAATAAATCTTAGATAACACATAGCAACTTTTTCAAAGCAAGAAATTAAGGTACAGGAAAGAGCAGAAAAGCTTGTTACATTTTGATAGGGAAAGTGCCTTACTTTAAAAAGCTGAGAAATATTCAGTTTCATGAGCATATTTGACCCCTCCCAATAATTCCCCTCTATTGCAGAGGCAGACTAATGAATTTGTCACCATTTTATATCTTCTCCTTTTCCCTGGTATTTCCAGAATTCATCTGGTAACTTAGCAAGTCAATTCAAACCATTAAGATGAAAGAAAGAATACTAAGCTGGAAAAATATGATGGGTTAGCTTATTTAATCAGTTCAATCCATTAATCAAGTAACAAACTAGAAACAGATGGCACAGACTGTCAAAAGAAGGTAAGGAGAAGTTCTAAATTTTGTGGTAAGGGCCCATACACTCAGAAAGACCACGTTATAGAAAATTTGAGACAGTAAAGTATATATTCTATGTAGACTGGAGAACTGGTTACAGATAAGATGGAATGAAATTAATACATTTAAAAGCAAAGTATTATGGAAACACAAAGAACTTAAATAACATGTGAGATAACCTAAAAAGAATTTGAATGAAATCTATGAGGAAACAAATATAGGGCAGAGCTGAAATTCTCAGTGTCTTTAGGGTGGGGCTCAGAGTCAAAATGACAGACACTAAATAGGAATCTCTAGAAAAAATTTACCTGCAGTTTAGTCCTCTTGAATGATTTAAGAGACAATGAAGAAATAATATAAAACATAAGGCAATTTTTCTAACCAGGAACTACGAGGTGATTGAAAAAGTATCCCCTTGGCCAGAAAAGATAACAGCAAATTTTGAGAGACTGATCATGTCTAGGATGCCCTGTACCAAGAAAGAGGAGAAGTAGAAATTCGAAAATTAAAGACTTTGCTAAAAGTAAAAACATGAAGCTGCTACTGTTAGTGATTACACTGCAAATGTAACCAACTGAACTAAGCAGTGTTAACAAAAGGGTTAACAAAGACCTTCATTAGAGACAAAAGTTTTGTGAGAGCAGCAGTGTTGAAGGAAATGTCACCAACTGAAATTTACCTGATTTTTTAAATGATGAGTGCATGTTTTCAGTGAAATGGAACTAGAAATGACAGTGCTTGCAAACAGTCAAAGGACTGAGATATATTGATACGAAGTGGATGCAAGGTCAGAAAGACTGAATGCAAGGATAAATAAACTGTAGAGACAGCAACAACAAACACAATAAATGTGGGGGCAGTCACAACTCAAGGGCATCAGGCTGTCGGGTATCATGTCTTGTAAAGAAAGCAAATGTCTTGCAGAGTCCATATGATCTTCTGCAAAAATAACAAAGATTAAAATCACAGTCTGTCCAAGAACAGAGACTGGAGAATAAAGCTCTGATTGTGAGGCAGAGACAAATCACTATCTTACTTATCTCTTGTAAATGTTCACAAGAGTCTGTAAAATTCGTTTGGATTTGTTTTTATTTTTTCATAGTGATGTAACAAATGAAGGAAGAATGAACTTCAAAATAAACAGTGGAACTGATTACAGTGTAAATTCTGGAAGCACATACGAATATATGGTGACAGACAAATAAACAGTGACTTGCCTGGCTCAAAATCAAAATGAGTCTTAATTTCCACAGTAAGCATAAAATGAACCCATGCAGTGAAGTCATACAAGCACTCCTGTACAAGAAGAAATACAATCAAAACACTTCAGAATAATGAAACAGGATTTTTCTTACAAGCTTCCTTTGAAGAACAGTCTGCAAATATAGAAAATCAAAGCATGATCCAAAAGTAGGAAAGTTCTTTAGGTCCTCAGAGGGAGACTCCTTCAGAGGATGACCCAGTGAAGCTGATGGAGCTTGATATCCTGAAATACAAGACAGAAGATATATCTCATTCCTTCATTGTGTAGACAACCAAGCCATTTCGAGAGAAAATTGTCCCTGACGACCAGCATTTAAGTCAGATTGTTTTCCACTACAGCTTTTTATCAGGTATAAACCTAAAATATGAGAATAAAGAAAACAGGACTTAATAGTCTTTTTTAATAATTAAGGTTGAATTCTCTTCTTGGAGAGTTTAAAAACTTGAATAGATATATTGACATGGTGTAAGACCTCACCTCCCTGACAAACTTTGAAGTTAGTCCTGCTTCGTGCAAGATATTAGTCTAGATGGCCCCCAGAGGTCAATTATGACCTAAATTATTTAGTGATCAAATAATTTTTTGAGCAATGGGAACTTGTAGAGAAGAGATTTTAAACTCATTGATCTTAGGAAAATTAAAAGAGAAAATAATACCATTTGGAAATAATAAAGAAAAAGTTTGTTTCTGTAACACGTTTTATTCACCTTTCCAACTAAGCAAGGTAATACACCACATTTTAGCTAAAAAACCCCAAAACAACAACAACAACAACAATAACAAAACTCCACCCCAAAACCAAACAAAAACCACCTCTATTCAGAAAGATTGTAGAAGACAGTTTAGGGCATCTGGGTTTTATTCATTAACTTTTCTCTTAGGAAAGATTTTTGGCCATTAAACTGTATAGTATTTTGATCTTTTCTCTTAATTTTCCACTTTTGATAAGTGCATTTGGGATAACAGAAACCCAGGTGTTGCATCAGAAAATAAACTAGGCAGCTATTACTTTTAGATTTGCTACTTCATTACTTGGATTTTGACGAATTTTACAAAGTGGAAGAATGCTATCACAGGAGCAGGGTAATTCCAAGATGAGTTTATCACAGTACCTAAGTTCTAGGGCCTATATTGTGATAGTTCAATGGGGTAGATAGGGGCTTAACAGCTCTCTGCATTATTTTCTTTATTTGAAATAATGTTGAGAACAGAGATGTAATTAATGACTCAGTCAGTAAATAGAAGCATTCACTAAAGCATTTTTATTCTGAACTGAATCTAGTCATGAGGAATCTCATCGTGTGTCCTGATTTCAGGACCGAATTTCCTGTCCTGCAAAGAAAACTTTGTGAGGAATCAGTGTGAAATGAGGTAACTCATATCTCCTCATAAGTAGCAAAGATATTTCACTGTCAAAGATGTATTTACACATCTCTATGGGCAGGGTGTGCATCAGGGTGGTCAGCCACTGGAAAAGACTCCCCAAGGAAGTAGTCACACCTCTAGGCCTGTCCCAGCTCAAGGAGTGTCTGGGCAATGCTCTTGGTCACGCGGTTTAGTTGTAGGTAGTCCTGCGAGGATCAGGAACTGGACTCAATGATCTGTATCAAACCCTCCTAACTTGAGATGTTCTTTGATTCTTAGGATTCCATGGTTTGTACATGTGAAAATGCCTTGGATGTTATTCGGAAGATTTCTTTGGTGGTTTTATTTGAACACATTGTCCATTTATTTTTTGGGTGAAGGAGGGCCACAATTTATCACATTCGCTCTTTGATCTTAAATCAACTAGTATGACTGTCTGCTCTTTTCCAGTCTTATTTTCCCTTCATTCACATGGAACCTAATTCAATTTTAGACAACAGTAAAGCACTTACACATTTTTAACACACATACATTTTCTCAGTGTTGCTCCTCTCAGAGGAATGATTTCTGTCATTTCCTCAGATTAATTCCTTTCAATACCACAGGAATGCTGACTTTTTAAACTATAGCTTTATGTTGGTGCCTTTGATGCTACGTATACATGATATTTTTCATTCTCAGCATGTTTCACAGAGTTACTTCCTAGGAAGTTTAGCCTCAGTATTGATAGTTGTCATTCTTGTGAAATTAACCACATAAAAAGTAAAAGACTATGCTTCTTAAGGACGATTTATCACTTCAGAATAGAAATACACTGGGTCAAAGTAATGCTGAAGTTAATTTAATAATAGAATGGTTTGGATTGGAAGGGGCCTTAAAGTTCATTTAGTTGCTGTCCTGTGGGAAGGGACATCTTCCACTAGAAAAATATAATTAGATTTAATGGAGTTACTCCAGGACTGACTTCAGCTCACCCTGTAAAACTATGAAGAAAAAAAAAAGCTTAGCAAAGACGCATTTTCTGCTATGTGAAATGGAGTGATAACAGAACTTAACCAAAAAAACCCCATATCATTTTGGTAAGGTAAAGGTTGTAGTGTATCTGGATTACATTTTCCCATACACAACTGTAGTACAGAATTGAACGCATACAAAAAATAGTGAGACAACTAATCATACATGAAGCTCCTAAACATAATCTAACTTCTAAAGCATGGATCATACAGATAGATATCTTATTTAGAGTCTATTGCTGCCTTTTAAGGAAATTACATTGGTAATAATCAAACTAGTAAAATAAAAATCAATCCTTGATTAAAGGTAGATGTACATTATGTCTGTCTCAGGCTGCCCTTGATATTTGAATGAAACAATCATTGGAGAAAATCATTGGTATATGAAACAGAACTGCAGACTCTAGCTTTTCCCAACCCAATACCTTAATGGGAACAACATTCCAGTTTTTCACAGACAAATGCATCAATTGGAATAAAATTAGTCTTTTTCCCCCTTCTGCCTTCTCTCTTCTTCACTGAGTGAGGTAATAAAACATTTCTATCATTCTGATTATAAGGAAAGGCCTGTGCAGGAAGGTGATATCAGCTTGAATATCTTCAACACTGAGCCCTCTAAATCCACTGAGGTCTTGTCATCCAGAAGTCTCAAGATGACCATCAGGAAGATGAAAAACAACAGTACCAAACTGAAGAAGGTATCCTATAATTTGGATTTGTGTCAATACTACTCTGACCATCAAACAGAGAAGGAAGCTTACCTCAGTTTCCCACTTCCTTGTTGTGTGCTCTAACTACAATATACTACTGAATTAAGAAAAGGCGTACAAATGTGAAAACATTCGAAGCTTGTGATCACCTCTGCCCTTTTAGAGGATGGTTTCTGTGAATATTTACCAAAAAAATCTCCAAAGCAAAGCTCAGCAGGAGACTGTGGAAAGAGGAAACAGGTGTCACAAATCAGGCACCCTGGGTGCTTAGTAAGTGCAGCAAATCCACTTGCAGAACAAAATTATAGAGATGACTACACTTCGATGCATTCTCATTCACAATTGGTGTCAACCTTAAATACTCATTCCCACCTGCCACTGAAGAACCTCAGTGGGCATTTCATAGGAGAAATGAAAGGAGGATTCTGATTCTTAAGGTCATAGAACTGACTTTGTCTAGATTGTGTCTCTACTGCAGTGAAAATCTGTACCAACAGATGTATGTTAAGCAATCTAAATATGCTTAGTGAAACTATCAGCAACTAAGAAATACTCTGAGGAACTTGAAAATCAGTGTGAGCTACAACCCCAGCATCAGATTCTCCAGCAGATTTTCTACTTTATCACACTGTCCTGTGAAATTCAGGTTATGTCATTAATAATAATTAATTATCTTTAGCTAACTTTAAGCACTGATGGCAACATCAGCTCACCTTTGAACTGTCAGTTCACTAAAAATATCTGTATAAAATTCTATAATATTCAGTTAGCTATTCCTGCAAACATAATTTCAGTTAATTTATATAATTCCATAAAAAGAACAAGAATGTTGCTTCCATTTGAATTAGTTGTGCCAAAATACCCAAGCCTTGCTTGCATTAGAGTTTAGTGAAAAGACCATTCTCAAAAATGTGAAGGAGGAAAAGGTCTGGCAGCAATGCAGACAAAAGTGACAAATGGCAAAGGCAGGGTTGGCAGCATTATCTTTGATGTGAGATATTCCACCTGTGCATCATGAGCAGGGGCTTTGCAGCCAGCTCCTACCTCTGACATGCCTCCCTCTCTCATCTGCTGCAAGCTATCTCCATGCTGTGTGCAGCCCTGTGGCAGCCAGTGTGAGGAAAAAGGCAAAACCCAAAGGGAAGAAAAAAGGACTCTTTTGTGACTTTTTCAGCTTTGTGGGAGATTGAGACTGAGCTTTGTCACAGACTAGCGGCCTGTGACAGTGAAGCGGGGAGAGGAGTGCTCTCCAGGCAACAGAGCACAAAGGGAGAGAAAGAGTGGCTGCAATCAAACGTGGAAGGGGATGAAATAGCTGCCTTGACTGTATTATAAAAATAACAGGGAAATATGCTTCTTAAGCAGGATGACCATCTGTCTGTGATGGGTGACAAGCCTGTTTTAATGTTTCCTGTAAAAAAGACTTTACTGAATTTTTAATTTAACTTGACCTCCTACCTGGATTCTGTCTCTGACACTGCAAAGCCTTCCAGCACACTTTGCCTAAATGGCCTCTACACATCACCCACTGCAGAAGTTTCTTGGGTGAAAACCCTGCCACAGTTTACAGTTCACAGAAACACTGTCTGATAGTTTAGGACAGGAAGTGAAAAATGCCACTAAGCCAAATGAAACTAGAAGGGAGTTTATGTGGGAAGAAACTAATGAGTCAGACAGATATTTTGGAAGACTTACTCATCTAAGAACTGTTAGATCAGTCCCTTAAGAATGCGCAATTGATACTGCTATGTTTTGACTTAATAAATGTTGACAACAGTGGGTAAACCTGCCATCCTGTTTAGGTGTAAATGTGAGAATCTATTGAAATTCATTTGGGGGAAAAAGGTGGCTAAAATACCCACATGCACTCCTCAAGAAACAGGAATGGCCCACTGCCCAACAGGAAGACAACATAAGAGCAGATCTTTTGCTGTAACTACTTTTATGTATGTTCAACTGTCTGTGAAATAAAGGGGAAAGGAGTATAAAAGGCAGCCCAGAAGATGGAGTGGAGCTGGGCTGTGGGAATATCCTGAAGGCGCTACCTGAATGTGGTCTTGCAGGACTGGGAGTGTGTGCCAAGAAGCAGCACGCTATGAGGGCCTGCAGCTGGAGAAAGAGAGATGTGCTTTCAGGGCAAATATAGCTCCACCAGCGGGGTCTAGTTCCATCATCAATTTTACCTTTTGAGGGAAAAAACCTGGAAGTGCAACACGTGTTTAACTACTAGAGTCAAAACAGGACAACAATTCTGTTACAATTTTTAAAGTGCCCTGAGGTATTTTGCTTATTTCTAGTATTCCGTGTTTCTATTACATTTACATAATAGTGTTTATATTACATTTGATCTAAAAGATGACAACATGCAGCTGGTATTGCATCATGTTAAGATGTTACATTATGTACGTGAGCACCGCAACATGGATTTTTAAAGAGGCTTGAGCAAACTCTCACTAAATCCACAAGTGAAACTCACTTGATTTACCATTTGGTTCTAAATCCAAAATTACACTGAAGCTCCTTAGCAAAAATATGAACAGTTATGATTAATGAATTCTATGCAAATTAAATTAAACAAAAATGTAATTTGGCCTGGAGATTCAGATCTTACTTTTATCTACAACTGAAAGTACAATTAAGAAAGGATAAGAACTCACACAATTACATTCAAATAATTTTTTCTTAAAATATGCATTGTCAAAAACAACCATTCTCCACAATACTTCTATCTGTGTTCAGACTTAATTACTTTCTTCCAGGTACCCAGTAGCGGCGTGTGACAATCCTTAGGGCATCTCTGCAGCTTAAAGTACAATAAAAATGCTCTAGGAAAATGGAAGTGGTTGTTAACTGTCTTAACACATCTTCTGTTTGAAAAGTCTACAATGGTTAGCATATTAACAAACACCATAATTCTGATTAAAAAGTTTTGCTTTCATGCTATGCATAAACTTCTTATGATCAAATTATTTTACTCATGGCAGGTATCCTAAATCCTAAATTGTTTTTATACACAGTATTAAAATACCAATGCTATAACCCATCATGGTCATGCTAGTGGAACCCAGTAAGGAATACGAGCACAGCTGATGCCATTATTCTCTTGAGTCTATGTGGTGAGACATGTCTATTGAAACTAGTCCCCATTTTCTCTTCTTCCAAACTTTTTGGTGTCTTAGTGGTACCAAACAGCACAGTTTCATGATAACACTGCCAAAGAACACAAAATCCAAGGCTGAATCAAGTCTCATAGCATGCTAAAAAGCTAAGGGATGTGAATGTCTGGGCTACTTTTCAGGAAGATCATTATGTGTGCGTTTTGCTATCTAATTTGCACTCCTACACCAGCTTCTCCATTCCAGAACCAGCTTTCTGTGGTTGGTAGTACTGTACTATGGTATTGTGCTTTTACAGGAGCATTTAGAGAAATCTTGAGAATTTTACAAGACTGATGTGTTAGTATTGAAATTCAAAGATGACAATAATAATAATAATAATTATAGTAAAAAGCAGTAAAAGAAAACTAGAAAATTAGCTTTATAGGTGGTTTCATAACTAATGGCAGACAGCCATGTCCTGTGATCTTATCAACCCAAATGAGTGCTGGTTACCTAAGAGATGCCATTTGGATGTAAGACCTCAAACTCACACTTCTCAGCAAGGTACCCTTGCACAACAGGCCTCAGACACAAAAAGCTGAGACCCTTGAAGCTGTCAGCAGCACCTTTAAGGGAAAGAAAAACCAGACAAGGAGGACTAATAATTCTGTACTATCTTACTGGTGTTTGTGTACAGAAAAATCGTAAACAGGAGTATGACCAAGGCCATATTATGTAGACAGAGTAACAGCATGAGAAAGTTTTTTTATTTGTGCCTCTGGCACTACTTCAAAGCAATAATCCAAAACTCTACTAGCCTCAAGAAATTCTCTGTTGCTTTAGTACTAGTGTTATGAATACCCTGTAATATTAAATGATGTTATGGAGTGGCATGTAGCTCAAAAGTTATTGTCAATGGAGGTTGCATCTAAGAATGCTCCTGTAAGCGCCTATGGGATCCAAGGAGCAGAAAGGCAACACGAAGCTCTTTACATCTTAAATAAGTTTTGTGTAGCCCATGCAATGGCCTTCAGAGAGCTGGAAATAAAGGCATGAACAGGTATTAATCACTTTCAGTGAGAAAACTTTTAAAAATCTTTCAAGATGCTTGAATGCCAAGATATTCCCTGAAACATTTTGAGAACAGTAAATGACAAGTGAATAAATATTCTGTCAAGTGTTACTCATGTAATACCCTGGAGCAATGTGTCTTTAACTGTACACTTATGTCACTCTAGGGCTTCACTGATACTACTCCAGTGTAACTATAATTGCAGTGTCTATTAATCATCCAGGAAGACTTGGCCTAAACTGAAGATTGGCCTGGTATTTTTCTCTTCAGGTCTATAATAAAAATTGTCAGCGAGCACTGTCCTAAGACGAAAAAAGATTATTTCAGGGGAAGGTGTCTGTGGAGTCATTCCTCCTGCAGTGTGACAAAAAACTGACTTATAACAATTCAAACTGAAGTCTTGAGTCTTGAAAAATAGGAATTCTTTGAGCCACTCATTTCTGTTAAGGTGATGTCAGTGAAATGTTAGGTCCACATAGGAACAGTTGCTTTACTGTTAATTTATATTGTGCAATTCAGCATATTACACAAACTGCATTACAATACAAACTCTGAGGCAGCATATTGCTACCTATAAACAGCTGTAAATCACTATGCAGGACTAAGAATAACTTTTGTGAATAGATCTGAATGATAAGTGCAGATAGAGTGAAAGGCATAACTTTTCAACAGCTGGCTTAAAAAACAGCTGCCAATATCACCTCGAAGCCTGCTGTGGCTGTTTCTTAAAAAAAAAAAATATTTTGTCACATATTTTTAACAAGGATTTTATTGTATCTGCCAAAAAATTGGGTCTATAGGACCATCACAGCCCCCCAGAAATACATTTTATAGTAAAAGTTGTTACATAGCTTGATCCCAGTTTTCCACACTACTCTCCAGAGGCTCTGTTCCCTGAATCCAGCTGAAGGCCATGAGGATCCTGTTGCACAGGGCTTGATCACAGACCATTCAGTCTCTCAGTGCATCTGTAATCCACACTTCACACCTCACAATACAGAACACAACTCATGCAAAACCAAGTGTGGAAATGTAACCAACTGCTGCTGAAAATGAATCCGCAATAGCACTTTCACATTTTTCCATGTCTGCATGCAGCCAGTTTTTATTCTCTGTTATTATTGACATGTTATGCCAGAAGAATACCACATTGTTAAAATGTCCATTAATTTAATCTATAGCTATTATCTGGCCTTTTCAAACCATTAGACTTATTTAAGCTCATTGGTTTGTCCTGATCCATGTGTTTCTATTCTACTTAATTTTAATAAATCTGCATTTTAATAAGATATTTTGCCTTAAAATGAGTAGTATCTGATGAGAATGAGAAAATAGAAAAAGAAAAATATAAAGTAGACACATCTGTAGACAAACAACATTATTGCCACAAACAGATATTCTTATTAAATTCACATTTAAAGAAAAAAATTGCTCTTATTAGAACAGTCAAGAATTTTGTCATTGTCACCTACAAAACCACAATTCCTCTTCCTATTATTGTGTTTATTTCTGCCATGGTATTCACCAAAACCAGACAATAAAACCAAGCAAAGCACTGTATTTACTAATTTTTATTAAGTACAGTGTATACATGTCCTTAACTACTAACTCTGGGCCAATTGGTATGAATACAAAGTGACAAATTATATTGATTCAGCCACAAATTATTGATTTTCAGCAGATTACACTGACACAGTAGCATTCTATAATTCAGACACACCTGACTTTGACTATTCTGAGTTCACATATTTGAACCGTGATGAATTAAGATGGGAAAAAATCACTGTATGAAGCTGTGACCCGCACAAGCAAACGAAGGGCGCAGAATAAGAAAATTCCAAAGCAAGTAGGAAGTTACGATATGGACACCTCTTTGCTCACACAAAATCTACTCCAGACGAATTATTATTATTATTTTTTATTATAAAGATGTGGGTTCAATATATCTGAGCCTGAGAGAATTTTAGCTTGCTAACTATTGCTAGCTCCTTTCCCAAGGGAAAGCTGTTAACAGTTTCTCTTTTCAAAACATCTCTCTCCGTTTCTCAAAACAGCTTAAGTAAACAGTGTTCCTTTTCCTATAACAACTGTCCCCAGGTGATTTTTCCTATCACTTAACCAATGGAGAGAAGTGTCAGTCCGATGGACCAATGATATACCTTTTTAGTGCAGCAAGTTATAAAAGAAACTATTAGAATTGTAAATGAAACCTTCTTTCTCTTCTGACAACTACATGGAATCAATCTATTTCATGTCCTACCATGACATAAAGGTGTGTATGCCATCTGGAAAACACTGGCTCAGAGTGAGGGAAGAGGGAACCCTAAAAATATGCACAGACTGTGTAGTCTTCCTGTTGCTTAGAGAAGGACATGGATAGTTCTGAACATTACAGTGTGTCCCCGAGTTAAATAAAAAACAGTAAAACAGTGGGAATCCTCCTTGTCCTTTTGTCCTTGAGACAAAACAAGAGCTGCTTAATGTTAGACTCAAGGAGAATTCCTGGGCTTTCAATGGGAGTTTTGTCTGACTGGTGTGCATGGCATTGTTCCAAGAAGGATGGGGAGCAGAGAGGTGAAGACTACGAAGTGATATCACCCTTCTCTGCAGAATGGTGTACTTTGTAGAAGACGAAAGGGTTTATATTCAGATCTTACCATAACCATGTTTTTCCACCAATAGGATCTGTGTTCTGGAGAGGCTGCTCCCATTCTTTATATGCTGAAAAATGAGGAATAAATTTGAGGAGGTAAATGACATTGAGCTCAGTCAAGTCAACCTTTCCAATATTGCTGCTGGGATTTTGGTGTGTTGTCCTGCACCTTAACTTCCCAGTCTGGATAGCCTGTCAGCTTTTTTACATGCATGTCTCTCTGCATCCCCACCTTCTCTTTGCCTCAGGGTATTTCTGTTTATATGTAAGAGGAGCAGAAAGAAATGGAATATATATCTTTTATGCAGCCTTTGATTGTATTTTATGTTTTGTAATTATTATAAAAATACCTCAAAGCTCTGTTTTTCATTTATTATTGCTCATTTGATAAGATAAAGCACTGTGAGCTACAAGATCTTAACTTTTTTGTCATCTGAGATTGAAAATACAATGATAAAGACATTAAATATTCACAAAGGGAGTCAAATAGGGTCATGGAAAGTGCCATACATTAATCATAAATGTGTGGTATTCCCTTGTTAAATGATACAGTTCAGCTCTGCATTTTCTGACAAATGAGGTCAAGATGTTGTTTGCAATTAGAAACTAATTAGAGGAAATTCTTCATTTTTTAGTGAAGAAAAGCAAACTTTTGGAAATGATAATGCGAAGAAAATTCAGACTATGGTGAGCAAAACCAATTTTTTCCCCAGAAGAATATTTCTAAAGAAAAAGTGTGATAAGTTACAAAGTTCACTTGGCTCACATTCTAATCATCTCACCAGCCAATAAGGTTATATCATGGACAAATGTCAATGCCTTATGGTAATGAGAGATAAGAGGAAAACAATGATAAACTGATTACTATCAAAATCTGCTATTATTTGAGGTATTTCACTTTAGTATTGGATATTAATGGGATCAAATGAAAGAATGACCTTTCAAAATATAGCTGCCACACCCCTCGTGTACAGTTCATGCCCAGAAGCTGCAGGCTGCCTCTTCTTATCACCTGGGAGAAGGTGACAGGTTGAAAACGAGTTGGGGGAAACACCTATGACCCTCACTTGTCCCTACACCTCAGCCCATGAAGGCAGCTGGCCCCTCTGGAAAGTATTTTGATCTATAACCACTTACAGTTGAATTTCACAATGTTCCCATTACAAAGATGTTTCCATTCACACATGGGATTTTTTTTGTGTAAATTTATCTTATGGACAATCAAAAGGCACATGTCACTATCCAAACAAAAATCACAGTCCAAAACAGAAGTAGAGGAGTGCCTTCACAGAGGCATTACTTGGGTTTTGGTTAGGTTTTTTTTTTCCTAATTAAAATGATTGTCAATATTACCACTTTCTTACAGAAAGTGAATCTCTTTTTATTTCCTTAAAAAAATGTGGATGCTTGGAACAATGTTAGAAATTTTCATATCCTTTGAAAAAGTTTTGAACATTTTATAACAGAGTAGGATGGTCCTAAGTTATATTTACCATGAAAAAAAGAGGTTTGTTCAGACAGACTGTATGCTGAAAATGTGTATGACATGTATGTTCATGCTTCTTATCAATCAGGGCATCAACGATTAAACTCTATAAGACAATGGCCGCAAAAAGAAAATTTTTCTGCTTGCTTTCAAGCCCTGCTGAAAGTCAGGGTAATTCTGGCTCTGAGTCTGAGGATACATTTGAATATATATATCTGAGGAAACAAAAACCCTGGGCTATATCCCTGCCAGCTAACCAAGCATGGCCAGGACACACCACTACTACAGGAGCTTTTGCATCACTAATACAACCCCTGAGCACAGTTTTGATCACAGTCAACTACAAAACTCTCAGGAAATTCTTTGTAGAGAAGCAGGAGGTACCACAGGAGGTAACTACCTGAGCCAATAGGCAGTTTGAATGCAATCACCTTGTCTTGAGAAGCTGGGAGTGAATATCTATGGTGATTTGAAATGTGTCAAGCCAACTGACTTTGAAACTGGAGAGTGCCTAACTGGTTTGTATACTAGCATAGATGTAGTTGAATATTCCTATTTACAGGAAAAGAAATCCTCAAGACTGTATTTTTCATTTTAGTTTATTTCATATTAGAACTTTCTGGAGTGTTTTTAACAACAAAATAGCAAAAGAAAAGCTGGCAGACAGTTTACCATCAGTAAGAGAACAGAATTCTGTCAAAAGCAGAAGAGATACCTAAAACTCTTAGCAAATCTCTCAAATGTGTATTTTTCTCCCAAAGCCTGTCCATATGTATGCAACAGTTAATTAAAGCTTTGACCAGTGAAAAATCTTCCCATGTCCTCAGATACTTATTTCTACCAGTTTGAATGGAAACAAACTGTTCATTGTAGGGTGGACAGAGAATTCTTAGAACCAGTTTCAGTTGATCTAATAGCGCGAGCATGAAAGCATTTGTGAGAGGACCGAATACTAAATAGTAAGGGTGACAAAGACCATCAGCTTTCAGACCTAACTATCCAGAAGAATGCACAGAATGCAAGAGGTGGAAAATTCAAAAAAGAGAATTTCACAGGACATTTTTGTGAAAGTGCCAAGAAACATTTTGACCTCCCCCTGCATTATTTCTCTGGTAAAATAAGTAGCACTGGACAAAATCTGTGGTGCTGTCATACACTACAAATGGTAATTCCGCAGTTTCTAGTGAAACCCCCTGTGCTTTTTTACAGTGTACATTTCAATATTTCTTCTGCATAGAATAAGGTCAACTCTATTCTACTTGCAAGAACTACTTGTAAAGAAAACCACTGAATAAAAAGAAAAAGCAGGTTATTAAAAACATACATTAATCCATTTCTAAGAATATACCTAATATTTCAACTTTGTCAGACAAGGTGAGTAGGTCTCTGTAAAACCATGGCACAGCTTAAAAATAGCACTGGGTAAAATGGTATGTGCTGTGCATCACACAGTCTGTGGTAAGACAAACAGACTGTTATCCGTGAGGAATTACGCTTCATGAATTAGGAAGTCATCCTGTTCCATCAAGCTTAGTATGGTCATTACATAAAAGCCTTAAACTGGTCCAGGGTCTCCTTTTCCTTGTTTTCTTTCCATTTTTGTCAGGGCTTGTGGTTTCTTCCAGGAAAACAAAGGTTTCAACAGCCAGCCCAGCAAAGCATCATCAATAGAGATCCCTGTGCCAGCCAGGGCACCCCCATGAGTGAAGACGTGTGCCCAAAAACCATGGCTCCAGAGAGAAGCTAAGATTAGCCATCTCTTTGTTATGAGGACATGAGTTTCTGTGTTAGGCATGACTTTTTGCCAGACTGATGAGGCTGGCAAATATTCCCTCAAAAAAAGAAAACAGTGTTTGGTGTTGAAAGGAGATCTTCCCTCTTCCCAGTTGCATAGGCTGGTGATATAGCCAGGAGTTTTATGCACTCTTCCTTGTGGCTAATCCCATTGTAGTGCCAAGAGTAGGTTCCATTTTAAAATCAGACTTTCCAGATCTGGCAAACCAAACATGAGACTAGGAAGCAAAGAAAGGCAGAAATCTGTCCTGGAGAAGAGCAGAAACAGGTTTCCATACACAATGCCTTTTAATTTTCTGGGGAAAAAAATGTCTCTTCAATCTGTCTTGAGTTTGAATTTGAACACATGCATACTAAGTAGAATGAAAAATACTGAGGAGGATGGTTTTGAAGTCATGGTTTCAAAGATAACAACACATTCTGTATTTTTTCCCCCATTATGTGCTGTTTTCCAGCCTTCCACCAAATTGAAAAGGATTTCACAAGCATTGCCTGGACACTGGTCTATGATAGAACAATGCAGCATTTCAGGACATGGGTCCTGGGAGAAAGGAAGTGTCCTTAGATGTTTGTTCAAAGCAGCAGGTTTATGGCTGAGCAGCAGTTTGAACAGGCTTTAAAACATAGACATAAAGAAATTTTAATCTTAAGAAGAAAGAGTTTTTTTCACTTGTGACAAAAACAGATGTCTTGGAGTTTTTCATAAGAGATGTAATATCAGTCATTGTGTCCTGGCCAGTTTCCAAATAAGGTAATTATAAAATACCTAATTAGACATTTGCTTAGCTTCAGAAGTATTATGGCTAGGATTGCTAAATTTAAATTTGTTAGTAGTGTTTTTAAGTCCTTTCATGGAGCTGCTGCAGTCTATTTAAGGAATCAACGATTGATACACAATTCAGTTATGTAGGATATTTACAAACTATTTTCTAAATTCTTCCAAAAGATACTATAAAAACCTATAATTTTTTTTTCCTCAATGACTTAACAGAGGGAAAATAAAATATAGTAAGGAAAACAGAGAGAATAATCCTTTCATTCCCTCACATGCCCTCGGGTCAAGGAACATTGCAAAAATATCTGAAAATTACAGAGCAAGATACATTTTAAAAACCTTAGTTTTTTTCTTCTCTTCTACTACACTTTATGCATGGACTTGAGTCTGTAGACTTTACGTTAACAGAATTGAGTTCAAAAGCATTCTTAAAATAAGCACTATAACAATAAACTGTACATAGAATATAATTTTGAGTTCCTCAGAGCAAAATCCAGTCTTTCCTTTTCAAACTTAATTCTGTCCTCAAATATTGGGACAGTAAAGGCTTTCTCTGTGGTTTCAATCCACCTCAGACTGAGAGGCACCAGAGAGAGGAGCTCAAAATCAGCAATCTTACTTCCCCAAATCCCCCACACGCCCTTAAAATACAATACAAACTATATTCAGAAGGCCTTTACAGACCCACTGACATTTAACAGGAAATTGGGGTCCATGGTCAGAGGAAAATTTTCCTATAATGTCACTAAAGAGCTCGAGAAAGATACTTTGCTCTCTCTATACTTGAAGATATACTTAAAACAACTCAAAACTGAACAAATATAAGGAAGAAAACCTTAACAAGGAAACAGGAAGATGAGGTAGAAAAAAAAAATGTAGAAAATGTTTTATATAACACACAAGAACTTTCATGTGGAAAAATATACAATGAATATCATATATTGGCTATTTTTAATATCACGTCATCCACAGCTGTTATGTTTACTCAGTCTTTCTTTGTCTTGCCCTACTCTTTGTACTCCTTTCTAGCCATTTTACTGTTCTGAGAAAGCAGATACCTGTAACATAATCAAGGACAAAGAAGATTGCATACTGAGTGACCACGGCACAGGCTTTTAGTCACAATTGCACCTTGGCACAGGACACTGTGTCATATCAGAAGGTTCTCCTTTGCTCTCCCCTTCAGCAGTGAGCCAACAGCTGAATATGGTCCCAGTGTATCAACCAAATGATCACGCCCTGAGGAAATCTCCCTTGTGGAACACAAGCAAATGCTGTGAGAAAGAGAGACATGCCTTTGCACAGTGACAAAGGGTGAAATCAAACTTTAGCACTGCAGATATATAGATTCCACACCTTGTCAAAGATACTACAATTTCTGTAACACAACCTCACTGCTCCTATTAGAGAGTGCAACTAGTATTCTTTGTCATATTTTGTGCAAACATGTTCATAAGTCAGGACACAACAGTTTTTAGAAAATACATGAACGAAACCATTCATGGCTTTGATATATTCCACATCACTCTCATTCATTAATAAATGCAAAATGAAGACAAGAGGACCATTTTTCTTTTAATTACAAGTTATTCATTAATTTGTTTTACAGTGCAAGAAGAAAGCCTAGCAAATCAGGGAGAGTGGGAAGTAGAGATTTAGTTCCTGTTAGCCAAAATAAACAGAACAGAACTGAAGACTGAATCCCACTTTCTGACCAAATATTCTGGTGTAAAACATTTAGAAGATTCAGTTGTAGAGACTCATGTATGGTGGACATCTTTGACACATTTGTTTGAGGTTTTATCTCTTCCATTGATGATGGATTACAGTTATTTGTTGGGCTTTTGATGTGTGTGAGTGTACCCAAACTTAAAAATACCCCAGACCTTGGACAATAATAATTGTTCATGTATTTATAACTTTTAGTCCTCTTCTGAAATTATTTACCCCTTCAAGCACCACCCAAGACTCTCAAATGGAGTTAACTGTGTAGAAGAGTTGGTCTGACCTCCCTCTGCTTATGTAAGGAGATAGAGAGAATCCAAATGGGAGAGAGTAAAGCATTGCTGTGATAACTAGTTGGCACTTTTCCACATTTTTGTACAATCACATACATTTCACTGGCAGCAAACAATCCATGGTTCACTTCTACAGGATGGATCTAACAGATCATTGCCAGAGAAAGTGTAGACCCCCCTCCTCCCACATTTGTGTTCCATATATGTTCCTGCTTATTTGGAACTGCCACTCTATCCTTTGCTGACCGCAGTGGTCTTCTGATGCCACTGTCAGTCAACTCACCTCCCTGACCTGGAAGAAAATAACCAGAAAGTGGACAATCCTCTGAGTTGAACTGACACAAGAAAAGAGCAAAGGGTGAGCCAAAATAGTGGGGACAGGGCTCTGAGGGGGTGGGGCAAGAAAGGAAGGCTCAGAGTGGGGAGGAGGAGGGAGTGAGACCTTCTTCTGTGGCAGCCGCAAGCTGTTAGGTTGGCTTGCAGCCATAAACTACCCTCAAAGCACCAAATAACCAGTTATGCAAAACTGCTAGATGCAAAAGAAAGACAAGGCCAAAACTGTTTTCCCCAGACACTTAGAAAAGTGAGTTCCCCCTGAGAAAGAAAAGGCACATACTTAGTTAATATTTTGAAAAATTGGAGTTTAATTTATTTTTGCCAATGGGGGTGGAGGGTGCAGATTGTTTCTCCTCTTAAGTTAAGCAACTGTTAACAACATTCCTTCTGTTGAGAGGTTAAAATTTAGATGATTTATCAGCAGTACATGACGTTACTATTTGCAAACATAATCATTTCTAAACTAGAGATTAGCCTGATCCAGTCTAAGACCATAACTCTTTCGGAGTTGCACATTCCTAAATATAAGTCTTTCCTTTGCAATTTTACTTTCTTTTTACTTATCCACAGCATTGATCAAAGGAATTTACTTACTCAAATAAAGGCAGTAGGAGGTTTTGGTAAACTATAATGTTATTACTCATTGTAGCATTTGCTTGATTATATCATTTGCAAGACAGGCCTCTTGATAAAACACTGTTTACTTACCCCTGCACTGAACACATCTGGGCACCAATCACTGCAGGGTTGATTCAGCCATTCAGCCTCCAAGGAAAGATAAATTAGTTCCAAGTTAATTTGGAAAAGACCTCCCAAAATAAGAGTTCTTTGGAATCTAGGAATCAACTTTTACGGAGATAGAGACTTTTGCGCTTTGATTTGTCTGCAATTTGAAGTCACAGTCAAAATATTGCAGAGATAACTTTACAGGGAGGCACTAGGACAATCCTGGCACTGCCCACTTGTTATTTGTAGACAAGATCAAACATCACTCACTGCTCGGGCTCTCATATGTTCAGACTCAAGGCAGTCTAAGTTTCTAAAGGTATTGTTGAGTTAGCCACCTCTTAGAACTCATCCATATCTTACTTCTGCACAAGAAATAAGCTTGCTTAAGTAATCAGATAAGTGTTCATTTTCCTTAGGCCCCTGAAGGGACAGCCTCCCCAAAGCCCCTCTGAACTCCCACTGGCACCACAGGTGCTGTTCAGGTGCAGGCTGGTTACTGGGGGCTTGGGCAATGTGGTGATGGGCCGAGCAGCCCACCTGAAGCAATGGGGCTGAGGGGATCAGGAACATTGGAAGAGGTGGGAAAGGTGGCAGCAAATGCTGGACAACAGCTCAGAGAAAGTGGGTGTTCAGAGCGCAACAGCAGAAGAAAAGGGAAGAACACACAGTTACTGTGTGTTTGACTAATATAGTGGAGATGGTTCATTTTCTGCTCATTTAAATATGGTAAAATCATTCACTGTGTGACTCCTGTACACTACTATTCCTATTTTATTATTATGGTTCCTTTTATTGTTGTTGTTATTGTTATTTCACTTTTATTGTGGTCATGAGGTCTATATTCACTGTCATTTATATCCCTATGTTTTGAGATGAAATCATAATAACATTGTACCAGTCAGGTGAGGGACATGACGACTAACTCCAGTCTAGAGAGCTAGAGACACCCTAGATATCACTGTTTGCACCACAGTACCTAGGGTCAGTCTCTGAAGGTATTGCTTTACAGACCTAAAACTTTCAGCGAGGCTGTGGAGGGAGGAGGGCAGAGGGCAGAATTTGTCTCCGCTTCATTCCCTTGACCCACACAGAGAAAGGAGGAGAGGCTTCACTTTCATCAGAGAGGAGCAGCACCCATGAAATCTTTGTTAGATGCTGTTAAGATTCCCTCTCCTTCCCTGTGACCAGGTGCCTTCAGCATAAGGCCAGAGGGGTCTGCAGTGGCTAAGGCAGCACCAGACATACATGACGCTTTTGAAGTTTTAGCTTAGCAGTTTACACAAAGCTACGATGAATCAGCAGACTACCAATCTTGATTCCCAGGCCAGTTTGCAATATTCGAGGTTAAAGACTGTGATACATGAAAACTCACTGCGAACCGAGAAGTGTGATACAGAGGAGAAAGATAATTGTCAGCTGGGGTTAGCTTTTAGCATGAATTCTCTGTAGCCATTGGCTTGCTTTGGCTCCTCATGCTTGTTCTTTCCACAAAGAGAGCAGAAAACAAGCATTCACAGAAATTGTACTGAGATGTTATCACTCTTCTCTTTTGGAGTGATAGTGTTGGCAAGATGACATATTTCAGTCCCTCCAGACATCTTTCAGATGATATAAATCAGCATCATTCTGTTACACTGATAAAGCCGTGAGGATCCCATTGAACAACAGGTTCCGATCTCCTGTTGGGAGTGCTGTAATACTTATGCCTTCTAAAAACACTTTCTTGCTGCTCAATTTAGTGACCAAATCAGGAGGAGTAAAAGTCTGTGATGTTTTCTAAGACTGCTTGCACATGGATATAGCCGATTTTTCAATGTCATGTCAGCTGTTGGACATTTAATTTGGTAGTTCAGAAGAATTTAATGTAAAAAACAGCTAGCTGTATCACTTTAGCTACCAAATCACAGCTGAAAGGACAGAAAGGAAACGTCATATGGATATTGCAGACTTTAAATATCAGCCTTCATGACAAAAGGTTTGGCTCATTTCTTCTGACTTAGGGATGGTCATGGACACTTCTTTTTATGTATGTATTGAAATCTCACTACAGTCCTCTATCCTAATTTTCTCTATTCCCACTAGGGCCCTGGCAGTAAGTACACCTTAAATAAAATCAGAAAGAGGAATTATTCATTAATCAGAAAGCTTGTTATGTCTAGAGCAAAGAAATATTCAAATTCGTGTACTGCAACTAATGAGCAAATGAGCAATTTGCCTAATTTGCCTGTGGCTTCAGACTTGACAAGCGTCCTCACCATGACCAGCAAAGAACGCTTAGAGGTGCAGAATGACACTATTAAAATAATTACAAATTGACCATTGTTCTGCACAGAGAAGATCTATCCACAAAAGGACCTGATCTTTCATAACGTAACTGACATTTGTTAAACCACTCCCAGGGAAAAGAGTTTTGAAAGGAACTGTTTCATTTCCTTACTTGAATTCCTATCCAAATATAAACCTGGCCTCCTTAGGTTGATTGACAGCAGATAAAACCAAGACCTTGCATTCAGAAACACAATGCATACTAAAAGGAATTTTGGAGTGACAAAGAAGAGAATCAACAAGCAAAAAAATGCACTTTCATCTTGACTTAGCTGATATACCATACTGTGTTAGATTAGACTACATTGTCTGCAATTTAATTACTCCTGCAAAAGACACATTTCCACTGTAATAGTCTCTACTGAGTGGTAGACACTACCTACACTATGAACAAAATCAACCTATGCTAAATTTTCAAGTGGATTGTATATAATTTATGATTACAGCACAGTTTATTCCAATCACTGAGAATTTTTCATAGTACTTTAAAAAGATAAAGTTATTTTCAGAGAACTTAGTGTCTTTGGAATATCCAGAGTCAAAGTGGAGCTGCCAACTAAGATGCTTTGTCTGAGGCAACTCAGCTACTCAAAAAATCTTGATGCTTTTACTCTAGGCTAATGAAATTATATAAGCAGAACTACTTAATATCACTACAGGACAAAGAACATACATACAAGATAAATAATATTTTTGCACTGATGATAACACCTTCTTGTTTTCAGCCATCTGATTTTCAAAAGGTAGTATTCCCAAAAATAAGACTGATGTGTTCAGGTCCACGTGCTTCTGTTTTCTTGTTTATCGAGACAAGGAAATTTCCTTTGAAGGCAGCTGCTCAGTAAACCTGCAGGGCTTACTTTATAAACTGCTCTAATTTTATCTCCTTTCAGAGATATAAAGATTGGGCAATAGCCCCTCCATTTTCAAAGCATTGCCCAAGGCGCAGGAACACAGGGTCCCACAATAATCACTGGAAATTATGCAGCTGAAACTCCATGTGGTATTTTGAGCCTTCTTTTAGCTAAGTGACCCATCTTAAAAGAACATATAATTTCACTTGGGCCCTCTCAGCTAGGAGAGTACTGTGAAAGCCAGTGACAGCAGTCAAAACTACCTGGTATCCAGAGTCATTCTGAGACACACTGTGGGAGGAATGTCATTGAATTACCTCACATTTTTATCTTAAGTATATGCAACCCATAAGAGCAAACAGAGCAGGATGCTATCACCTCTTTTGTCATGGTGGGGATATAATTTACCCTAAGAAGTAAGATGCTTAGATCAAAGCCCACTAACAGTAGCTTTATGTTGTTATTCTTCTTCTTTGGGTCTTCTGGCAAAGGGAATGAGAATGAGATTAAAGAATATGGTAATAGATTTCCTAGATTCATAGATAAATAAAGTCAAAAAATTTTTGGACTGGACTCCTAAGCAACACAAGCCAAATGACTCTGTGAATTAATCTTTTTTTAACTAGAGAATATACTTACAAAAACAACTATCCTTGATTCACTCCTTACACATTGTGAGTTATGCCAGTGCTGTTAAAAAGAGGAGCCTTTATCAAGTCCAACTATATTTAATCAGTTTTAAAGACTGGAAAAGCCTCCTTCTATCAGCTTTTCAATGATTCAAAATTTTCAAAATATAACGAAGATACTCATAGACTCTTTTGGACATCCTACTTGGGTTGAACACCATGAGCTACTCATATAAGGCAGTTTTTCCAGTCCTTTAATCACATCTGTGGCTTCAATGAATTTCCATACTTCTCTCTGTCACTTTAGCATACAGTTTGGGTGCTTCCCCACTACAGTTCAAAAATATCCCTTTTATACATACAGAATTTGCACACACTTTTTCGATGAAAAATTGCCCTGGCATAGTCTGTAAGATAGAAGTTGCACATTTTTCTGTACCTCTGCAGCATTGCAGAGTCCTTCCTGAAGGCAGGTGCTCCTAGGCACTATGTTAAACAAAAGTTATAATCATAACACTAGCAAAACTAAAAATATTATTCTGCTCATCATAACCTCATTAGTTTCAGGTTCTTCTCATAGATACGATGTATCTGCTTTCTTGCTACCATATTTTTTCCTCTTTGACCTACCTAAATCACATACTTTTTTTTTTTCTGTGACAGTGACTGATTCCTTTTTTACTTTATCATTCTTCCCTTGATCTTTGTGCTTTTGTAAGCTCAAATTGCAATTGTTTTTGCACTTCCAGTTTCTTTATAAAAACATTAAATATTGTAGGAAAAAGTGATCTCCTCAGAACCCTGCAGCTGTTCATTGATGGTTCCCTCTGTACAGTTGTATTTTGAGATTTGATATGCCTCCAAAGTTTATTTTCTGTGATACTGATTTCATTTTATCTCGGTTTTAAATCAAAAAGCAGTACAACATCAGTTCAGCATTTTACAGAAATCTATTACATTGATGCTATTACCTATTTCAAGTGAACTAGCCTGAGCAGAAACAATACGCTTTATTTTCCATATTCCACGTGTTTGTTGGTACTAGTTTAGTTATTCTCCATTACCTCTTTCTTTATGGGGATTGAGACTGTCTATTTAATTTTTCTGCCCTAGACTGACAAACATCTTGAGCAGCATAGATTTACTTTTTGTGAGACTTTTGAACTTCTTCCTCAAAAGGTTCCTAGGCCTTTTCCAAAATCACACCGAATATGAACAACTATTGTAAGAGCTCCTCTAGGAAAAAAATAAAACATCTGGACACATGGATTTAAACAGTCCTGGGTTTCTAACAACTACTGCTTAACACCTTCTGGTTACTCAAATGGAAACCATTGTATTTGTCTTCCTGGAAGCCACCCAGTGAATACAACATTTGCTTATGAGTGTTGCAAAGACATCTGTGCTGCAGTTCAGTCTTGGATTTGGGTACTATCATCTCTAGGCTCCTCCTGACACTGCATTCAATAGGTTTCCATATCATTGACCTTCAGCCCTGCATTTCAGTAGTACAGCAGAAGAGGTCTGAATTGATGAGTGCTTCCACAGACCAGGTAATTCTGACAGGTCAGAAGCAATAAGCTGCAATTAATTGGACTTAATTGGAAACATCTCATGCCAATGAATGGGGGAAAGGATTAGCAAGGCAAAACTTCCTGCTGCCAAGACATGACCTAGCACATATACTGGAGATGATAAATGACAGGAAATTGTTGAAATAATAAAGAAAAACAGGAAATTCAGGGTTTTTGCTAGTTGCAAAATCACAGATGTTTAAATGTAGTATTATTTGATAATCTGTCTTTATGAAAAATGACACTGTGAAGGAAATGCTCAAGGTCACTCCAGTTGCTACTGGTGTCTGCCATGGAGCTCTACTCTGGTTATCGGGCATGTAAATTACCCACAGGGACTGGATACTGCAAAATGCACCACATTCTTTCAGTTGCTGTGAAGTCATTGTACAAGCTGCAATTAGCATCTCTATTCCCCAAAAGCACAGCTTGACAAAAGCATCGTACAACTTGCTGTGTAGTGTCTTCTGCATAGGAAGAATCGTTATTACATGAAGTGGCTGCTTGGAATGAGGGTGAGGGATGTATTTTAACAGAAGGTGGAGGAGTTCAGATTTGTTGCATTTGCATGCACTTACAAGTGGAAACCACAGAAATTGGCCTAATTTCTCTCAGCAGAGTAGCCTGGACTGCATGTTCCTATGATTTCTCTTGCAAAACCTGGTAAAAAAACATGGAAGAACAAGTGCTGGTTTCCCTTCCACCATATGTAACGTATTCAAAATTATGCTCCGGTTTTTTTTCCTCCACTCCCTATTTATTTCAATTTTTTCCTTATTTCTCTTCTCTCCCTTCTTTCTTTCTTTCCCATTTCCTTGCTTGTGTTCTCTCCTCCCAGTAATGACCCAGGGCTTAGCTGGGGAAAGGCAGGAGCTGTGGGGCAGGACTGTGTTAATGCCCTAATTAAGTCTGTAGTTAGCTGATGGGAAAATCGTTGTCAGAAAAGCTGATAACAAGCACAAACATGACAAGCTTGTTTTGAAAAGCCATCCTGTCATTCTGTTTACTTAGGCTACTGCATGCAGCTCCAAGCTACTGTCATATATGTTTATATTGATCCATCTGCATCACTTCCCTCTTCCTTCTTTTTTTCCGTTGTGGGTTTTGGTGTGGGTTGTTTTTTTTTTTGTTTGTTTGTTTGTTTTTTTTGCAGTTTAAGTAATATAGATAAAAACTTCATACATCTTGCATTTAAAGGGATCAAGATGTCCCCACATTAGACACATATATTCACTGATTTAAGTCATAATACAGAATATAGAAGAGAATGACTGAAAAGGTGAGGAACTGCATGCATCAGTTTCAATTATCTGAATGACCTACAGATGACCTTGTCTGTGATAAGTTTTGTTGTGATATTAAAGTAATTCATTAGATTATCATTAAATATGAGATGCTTATTTTACATATACTTTCCCTTGAGATCTGAAAATGTTAAAAATTATAAGGAAGAATAGCAGTGTGTATAAAATACATCCCAGTCTTTCTGCCACAGCAGACGCTGCAAGTGCAGTATTTCTCCCACAACTGGAATTGCATCATTAGATATGCTTCATTCCAGTGACAGCCAATAAGCCTTCATGAACTGTTCAAATTATAGGCTGTATAAAAGTGTCCTTCAGGCCATTCAAGTGGCATACAGTTTAAGAATTTTGCTTTGGAAAACTTGTCTTGGTTTCCTAGAGTGGAAGATTTGCAACAGTGTGAAAATTGAGACAAATTATCAAGCCTTGTGTTCCTGAGGAGTCCAGCATCAACACGTGCCTTTCTGGCTTCAGATATTAGCAGAAGTGACAATGTGAGCCTGTATCCATGGCTCTGGAACTGGAGACTGGTTTACATTACAGAGCCTTCATTTGGTTTTGCTTTGGCGTAGGCAAAAGGAGCCAAGTTTCCAATTAAAGTATGCATTACCTTCTTGTTGCTGATGTTTCCTCTCTTAACTACAGATGACTCATTTCAGGTAAGTAACATTTCAATCCGACTTTAATTATTAAGCTGACACAGGAGGGGCATGATTTGTCACTGTCAGTGGACGTGAAGAAAGTATAACCACATTAGCATCTCTTTCCTAGTGACTGGGATTTTAACAGAATTCATTCTATTTATAGCATGTAAAGAAATAATTCCAAGAACCAAGGAGGAAAGATTCATCACAGACTACCTAATAAGAATGTTTTACAAAAATGACTGTTTCTATGGAACTAGATTTTTATTATCATTATATCCTGAGAATCAGGAGGAAAGATTAAACACCTGAACTTCCTCAAGGGTCTTCTGTCATCTAGAGGGAATCCACAGTGTGATTCATTTCATTTTATGTAACAATCAAACAGGTAGATATCCAGAGATCCTCCTCCTTAGCTTGTGAAGAAAGACAGACTCCTCAAAAGGGTTTCTCCTTAGCACCCTCTGGCTTTAAAGAACCATTTTAAGATGGTGTGAGCTGACTTCTGGAGGAGTGTGCCCCCTTCCCTGACTACATACAGAATCTACAGTTTAGAAAGGACAACTTGCATTGTCAGCTGAGTCAAACAAGACAGATGTCATCCTGTTTTCTGGAGGTAGGACTAGGATTTCATCCTGTACATGGATCAGATACCAGAAAGTACAAAACATATTTGTTCTTAAGGAATGTCCACAACACTAAACATATTTTCTCTTTGAATCATTGCCTTTATCCACTTCTCTCAAACACAGTATTTATGCAGGTGCCAGGGGTACCTCCAAACTGTGGCACTTGCTCTCACTGCAGTTCCTTGGTGGGGAGGGACTGCCTACAGTTTTGCAAGGAGCAAACACTAAGGAACAGAGAGATTGATGTTCAAGTCTATAAAGTGTGCTTGAGCACGGCAGTAACTCCATGGCACAGCAAATCACTTTTAGGTGTCTGGCTCCTGTCCAAAATCCACATCTTCAAGTTTTAATGTGCTTTGATTACAATTGCACAGGGAATTTCTGGTGCAAGACAGAATTTAGGTCTTCCAAGTCCTAACCTCTAAAAACATCCTAATACCCAAGTTTTCAGTGTTACCTTTTTCAAAGGAAATGCTAGCATGCAGTGGTGATGACTGACTTCACCTCTAAATTACACTTAGCTCTGTGCAGATAAATGGCTAAGCCCCGTCATCCCAGAGCAAACCCATCCATACATGAAGTAGCTATACTTCATTTGACAGTTCTTTTCTTCATCACAGCTGCAGCTCTTATTTCATAATCTTTCCTTTCTTACCTTTAACTGTAGCAAATCCACATTTTAAACTTCTTCAATCAGTGATAAAAAACCCCAGAGTGACCCATCTCCTCCCTAGCAATGTAGAAATACAGACAAAGCTATATTGCATCATAAGGGAAATGTCAGATGTGCAGTCACCTGCAGCAGTCACTACTGAAACAGCAATTTCTTTACAACAATGAAAGGAAATAAAGGAACATCACTAACATATTTTTCAAGTTCCATGTTGTTAACTCTCACATCCTGGCCAAATGCCAGCCCAGGCATTCTGAATGACCTAAAATCATTCTCTCTATAATTCCAGCTAGATAAGTTATTCTAATGGGAGTAAGCAGAGAAAATTATATGCAGTCACTGGGGCTGCTTTTGGAGAACAGCTTTCATACTGAAGACTCCCAGCACATTTTGCCAAACACAAAATCAATTCATCTCTGTGTTATACCAGCCCTTACAGTACACCAGAAGATGTGAGATGTAACAGACAAGTCTGCATCATTTTATGGTGGAACAAGTGCCTCTGAAATCCCTTCTTTGCTAGGAAGCCACAATGAGTTAAGGCAACTCAAGTGCTGATTAACCAGGAAAGCTGCTTAATTCAGGACGCAAAATTCCTCAACAGTCCTGAGTAAACATTTACATTCTGTTCTTCTGGTGAGAAGACCCCATGTAAGGTTCTCATAAAGTCTAATTGTCATGATGAAAACAGAGGGTACAGTTATTAGAGTGGTAGAATCTGTAGCCAGAGGACAGAGGATGTTTTTAATAAAAACAAATCCAGGTGGGTGAAGAGAAGTATTTTCTTTTTTTTTTTTCCAATTTTTATTCAGCAGGAGTACCAATAAAGTTTTTCTTGACAGAACATATCACAGGTGTTTCAACATATTTTGACTGAGGCCCTACAGGTCCTTTTCCTTCACAAGTCTTGAGTAATATAGAAAAAAGTTCCGCCTTGCTTGTAACTCATACTTGCTTAGGACTACAGGAAACTGACATCTAGGGCTAAATGAGCAAGACAATTTTTAATTTTTTCACTTTTATGTTTGCAAGCTGCATGGAATTATGATACGGAGAAAATGTTCATGAAACTCCTCTGGAGAATGGCCCGTAGATGGCTAAAGTGGCTCACACACTAATGCAAATGGAAAGTTGATGGCGAAAAGCACCTTCATATATGCATGGAACTACCCATGTTAGTGAAATTTCTGAAGAGACCACATCTACCACAGAAAGTGTTTACAACTGCACAGACTGGCAAAGGTCAAAAACCATTGGTTAAATAATACATAGATTTAATTGTACATCTTCCTTCAGTGGAACCCATCATGTGACCAAATTCCCATCCACCTCTTTGAAGAGTTCTCTAGAGATGAAAAAGCTCTCTCTTCTGTTATCTGACTAGTCTCCAGTGATTCATGTTGAAAAGCAAAACTTCAGAAAAACAAACAGCCTCTCAGAAATATTTCTCAACACTAAATAGTCTTGTTTTTAAAGTCTTCCCTGCAGACAGACTTACTACCTCTGGGCAGCTGTCTAATGCCCTGTCTAACACTGTACTTCTGAGAAAATCAGGCAGCTCTTCTCTGAACAATTAGGCAGGATGAAGAACTTTGGAAAGGAAGCAACAAAAATATCAAATCTTTTGATGAATTGTTCAAACTCTTCTCTTTTCCAAATCAGTTCTACATGTCTTAGCAGGGACATACTCTACCAATATTTTATAACAATTCACACTAATATGGGATCACCCAGAGGAGGAGATCAAAATCATTTATATATACACTCTAAGAAATGTTTAAACAGAAAAAAAAATCCCAGAAAGCTCTAGAACTTGTATTAATTTACTCAGTGAACTTACAACAAAAAGAAAAGAAAATCCTCAATATCTGTCTTTGAACACATATATAATAACTACTGCACAAGTAACAATGATCTGACTGGGAACAGTATTGAACTAATATACCAAAATAGAAGTCTCTCCAAGAACATATTTCAAGTGCAAATGAGTCTATAAACCAAACACAGAGTGTAAGAGTCATGCCCAAAGTGTTTATGTTGGAAAAATAACCTAAAAACTGAATGAGACTAAAGTACAGCATGTTGGCAGGCAAAACAAGTACTTGCTGACAATACAGGCAACTGAAACAAACCATGGGGTAGGAAAAAAAAATTGTTTCTTTTCTCAGGAGAGAGGGACAGCAGATACAAAGATTATATCAGTTAAATGGTGCTCCCTCACAACATAAAGTTTTTTTACTCTTTTTTTACGGTCTCTGTTTGACTTAAGGCAAGCTTTCAGAATACTACAGACTTTAAACATCTAAGAGCACATCTAAGGATATGGATAATACACCTAAAATAATCAGATGCCTTTTCACATAGCACTGTTAGAGCAATATAATCAGTGTCAGTTAACATCTGCTTTGAATTACTGTCCCTCTGGTTAGTACCCAGTAAACTCATTAGACTCAGGTGCTGTGTATGTGAGTGCAATCTTACATTACTATGCTGGAGAGTAAGGAATACACATTTAACATAAATAGAGAAGTTAGCCCATATTTGCTACTGGAAGACAATCAATTAATTAGTCCTGTTTTCTTATTGTGCCTGTGTTAGTTTTGGTTGCAGCAGTGTCCAGCCTGGTGGAAGACAAAGATAAAACAGACTCAGAAAAAAGTATTTGGAATAATCAAGGTCCATTTTTCAGAGCGAGCAACCATTGACTTCAGTGCTATTTCAGTGCTGGCAGTGGAGTGGGGGAAAATGATTAATCACTGTAGCTACCATAACTTCTCACTATTATGTGCTTTTTTACTAAGTTATATCTGTGCGCATTTTTGTTTATTGTTCTAGAAACTTGACTTTCTTTTAAAACAGCACTGCCAGATCTTGAGATTTTGCCATAAATCTCACAATAATTTGAAAGTGAGATACTAGAAACTCATTAATAATGTGTTCTACATTTTCTTCTTTTTTCTTAACTGTTTTGTCTTTTTTTTAGTTAAACATACATCAAGGAGAGTCAAAATCCAAATAAAAAAATAAGGTCTTAATCTCAAAATCTGTATTATTGTTGACGCCTTACTGTTTTAGATGGCTTGGCTCATAACTTTGCTGAATATTTGTGTGGGCCATGTAGCAATAGCTTCCTGGGATAATGAAATTACTAGCTCTTTATATGGGATAGTTCTTCCTCAGAGCACTGATCTTCTCCAGAAGAATGATGAATAAAACCAGAAATAGAAATCCCCCCGTCTGCTCTAAGGTGTCCAAAAGGTGAAGCTGTTCCATGACACAGCACCAGAGGAGCAGACCTGCAAGGCCAAAGAGTTGATGCTGAAGAACTGGTGCCCACGGCAAGCAGATGGGAGGGAGTTTCTGGCTTGGTTGGGTGGGAGGATTTTAGACTCCGTCTAGTCACTTATGTCAGCTGACTGTCCTTCCACAGTTGCAGTGCACTGGGAGTACACCATCAGTTTCATCTAACCTGAGTATGGTTTGGGCACGAAGACTTCTCTGCAATGCAAACCAAAGCACAGTATGTGGGGACAAGGCAAAGGAAATCCTTATCCAAACTACTGTGTTACCATGAACACATCCTGAGCTGTAAGAGGTAAAGGCTGCAGCTTTCTGCCAATGTAAACCCATCTAAACCAGAGCTGTTGTACTCTTACCCCACAGTGATTTTCTCCATTACCTATTTTTTCTTTTTCCTTCATTACGATGGCAAGTTGCTTGCCTGGGAAAACACCATGGTTTCAGAATGTCAAAAGAGATTAAATAAAATAATTTAAAAAGAACCCTACCATTTTTTTCCCTACTCACTCCAGTGCTTTTCCCTTTTCTTCCCAAACCCAGTGCAACATGGAGTCAGACAAGCTTCAGTGCTCGAGGTGGAAACCCTCAGCTGGGGATAGAACTGAAGACACAGAGGACTCTATCTTTAGACTGGAGTTCAAATTCACTGAAAAAGCAGCAACAAGAGACACTCTGGAAACATCTGTGACTGGAATCTTCCTGGTGCAAACCAGCAAAATTTAGATATCCGTCCAGGCCCAAACGCAGACTATATAACTGAGGTGCACACTAGCTTAACCTTCTCTATAAAGTCTCCACTGCGCACTTTAGCTGAATCCCCAGTTTCTTCTGTATTCAGGTTTTCTCCTACCTGAGCTGTTGTCCTAAACTCTATGCCCTGTCCCAGGTGCAGAATCTGACATTTGCTCTTGTTAAACTTCATACAGCTGCTGATTGTCCATCTCTCTGACTTGTCAAGGTCTCTCTGCAGGGTGTCTCTGTCCTTGTTTAATTGTTTACTTCTCAGTATGGCTTTTCCCCAATCAGTATGGATCTTCACTCGCTTGGGTGAAAGAGGAAAGCCAAGATTTTAAATCTTGTGATTGCTCTCCCAAATGTCATGAGTTGTTTACAAATGTCAGTGGCTGAAGATAAATTACATTTCTGAAGAATGTCATGTGGCTGAGGGGTGTGGGAGTCCTTGTGGTCAGCTGCTGCCTTCTCTCGCTGTCACATTCAGAGCCCTAGATGAAGTCAAACAGCAGTTCTTCTGCCCTCACTTTCACAAGCAGCTTGAAATGTTCAGTTTGACTTTTGACCAGGACCAGGTCTTGAGCTGACGTTCTTATAATGTTTCCTATTTTGGCCTAGGATTTAATTTTTTAGTAATAGCCAGTTTACAGACCATCAGTTTGCAACAGAGCAGGATTTTTTTTTTTTTTTTCCCACAAGCATACACCCTCTTTCTCTAATCATTTATTTCTTTCTTGAACAACACAGGCCTAAGCAGAGATCTCTGAAGAACTTCAGTGGTGATCTCACTTAAAATCAAACATGTATTTCTATTTTGAATTTCCTTTATTTAACCATTTTAATCCATATGGAAAATCTTCCCTCTTTTCCCATTACCACTTCTTTATGGGATTTTGATAAGCCACTGTTTTAGATGTTCATCTGAACTGACACATAACTCTTTTACAAGGCAGTTTTAGATTTTCTTCATACCAATTCAAGATTTAGACATACTTGGACATGCCATAATTCTCATAAGATTTAGAGTAATTTTAAGGAGCTCTTGTTTCCCCCATTTTTCTATAATTTATGGCACCCATCACTGGAAAGATGGTGATCTGGATAACAGTGTCCTTTACTGTTACAGTCTCTTTCCTTCAGAAAAGTCAAAGTATGTTAGACACCCAGCAATAAGACAGATGATTGATTATGCTATATGTTCATTCTGGTATATTAATAACTTCATAGTACAAACCTACATCATGCTGGTAGGCTAAGCCTGCTAGAAAATATATTCAGAAAACCAAAGAAATAGTTCATCCCACAGGAGTTAATCCAGTTTCAGAATTCCACTTGAAAATGGGAAAGAAGGACTCTGTTCGTTCATCTTTGTTATGTATTTACTGTAAATTACATCTGCTGCTTGCAAAGATACTCATATTAAAGGTCACTTATTCCTCCTCTAAGAGTGTTCTGTTTACATTGATATTGGTTTAATAAATTCAGATGTGAGCGTTACTTGAAGCAAATATAAATATATGTTGCCTTTCTGTGGGCGGAGGGGATTAAAGCTCAGTTAAAATACTACGATCTCTAGGCAAGAAAAAGAAAATAGCAACAGTATACTTTTGTTCAGTTCGATATGCTCTCTCCCGAAATCTCAGTTAAATGGTTTTGCACCTGGACTTTCTAAGCACCAAGTCCTTTTCAGAAAACTATTGCAAAACTGCTTCTGAAGATGGTCTTAAAAGATAAGGCTGCAAATTGTTAGTGCTTACTGAACAGATGGAGAGGATACCGCTTGAGAGATAAGAGGAAGAATGGAAGAATAGGCATTCAGAATGACCAGAGCTAAGTAAACAACTAGACTACCAACCCCCGGGGCCTAAAAGAACCAAAAGCAGAGATGTAAAAACAAAACAAAAAAATGTAAGATGTAAAATCCCCTTATAACGTCAAAAAGTAAATCAATCTTCCTGGTGAAGAACTTCCTAAATGCTGGATGCAAATAAATCAAAAATTGCTCAGATCACAGACTTTTTAAAACACATTTTAACCAAGCATAAATAGTAACCAGTTCACTGACCCTTCACAGACATCCAAGATCAGTGTTAGAGCACATCAAGCCATCTGAGATTAATTTGAGGTCTGCAGGGTGTAGGATTTGAAAGACTTGAACTTTATATCATCAGATCAGGAAAACTTCTGACAATATCATGGGCCCATGTCTTTAATGCAGTGTGCACAAATATGTGTACATGCCAAAGGTGGGAAAGACGCCACACTAAGATTTCAGTGTTAGGTGAAGTGGTACAATAAATTTGATGACAGAGGGTTTTTCGAACACTGCTTTTGTGGAAAGTTTATAGGGATTTTTTTGTTTTTGTTTTTGTTTGGTTTGTATTGGGGTTTTGTGTGGTGTTTGTTTTGTTTTTGAGGGGTTTTGTGTGGGTTTTTTGTGGTTTTTTTAGTTTGTTTTTCTGGGTTTTGTTTTATTTCTGGTTTTGTTTTTATTTTTTGGTTGGTTGGTTGGTTGGTTTTGGTTTGGGGGCTTGGGGGGGGTTGCTTTTTTTTTTTTTTTTTTTTTTAATTTTTTGTGAGGGTTAGTTTGTACAGCCTTTCCTCCATATATCTATAATTTGGGATAATTTGGAGAAATTTGTAGAATTATTCAGAGGACCTTTTCAAGAACACATTTCCTTGAAGGTCTTTCTCATTATCACTTCTTGGGAAATTGATACTCTGAAGACAGGTAAAGACATGTTCCTTGATGGATCTTATCTGGTACTTAAGAGAGTGATCCTCAGTATATGACCCCACCTAAGATACACTTTGAAAATAGAAATTGCAATCTTATGGGTCGGTCTAGATCCTGAAAGTGTCCCTCAGATGGAAGGAATAAATTAGCCTGCCGCCTGCCCTTCTCAAGGATGTTTAGACAACCAATCTGGAAAAGTCCAATAATAAGTCTTTAGAATTCCTCATGGTTTCTCTTTGAATCACCAGCAGAGTGGCATCTTGAGAAGTTTTATTCTGCAGGTCTTGCATGTGAAGGTACAACCTTGGTCAGGAAAAGAAGAAACGAGGACCTTGAACTCTCATTTTCCTTCCTAACTCCTGCACTGAGACAATTTACAGAGGTGATTCTGCCCCTCTCTGCTGTTGTGAGACCCCATCTGGAGTACTGAATCCAGCTCTGGTGCCCCCAACATAAGAAGAACATGGAACTGTTGCAGCAAATTCAGAGGAGGCCACAAAGTTTCTAAGGGGACTGGAGCATCTCCTCCATGGAGACAGGCTGGGGAAGCTGGGGCCCTTCAGCCTGGAGAAGAGAACTTTTTGTGGAGACCTCATAGTAACCTTCCAGTATCTGAAGGGGGCCCACAGGGAAGATAAAGAGGGACTTACTTTCAAGAATTGTAGTGATAAGACAGGGAGTAAAATGTTCAGACTGAAAGAGGGGAAATTTAAGGTAGATATATGGAAAAAATTCTTTACTCTGAAGGTAATGAGGCACTGGAACAGGTTGCCCAGAGAAGTTGTGGATACCCCACCCCTGGCAGTGTTCAAGGCCAGACAGGATGGGCCTTTGAGCAACCTGATCTAGTGGAAAGTGTCCCTGCCCATAGCAGAAGGGTTAGAACAAGACGATGCTTAAGGTCCCTTCCAACTCAAATCATTCTGATTCTATGACCTACTCAGTGGTTTTTGTAGATCCACTGGAGAATCAGAAAAAATAGGATGATATCCTGTGTCAGATATTCAAACCTGGAAACCTGTCCAAGGCCATGAGCACAAGATAGTAAATGTGTTAAACAGGATTGCACTTGTGCTGATTCCTATAACTGGACACTGAAAATATCCTTTTAAGCCATCTCAGTAACTCCTAGTTTTATGCTTTACTCTGTAAAGTCATGTACATTATGTTTAAGAGGGAACAATGGAATTCACAGCTTGTGCATATTTTGCTGATTGAAACTGCAAATTGACATATTAATGGGAAAAGATGTTTGTGCTACAGACAGGTTGATTTACACATTGCTAGGCCAAGCAATGCTAGGGGAGACTAAGCAAGTCTCCCCTGGAAGGAACTAGGGCTGAACTAAATGAATCCTACATCACTTTGTCCATTTGCCAGCTCAGCTGTGACCTATGGGACAAAAATCAGTTACCATCCTGAACAGACACTGCTTTTCTGTACAGCCTTCGAGTGCCCCATACAAGTTTTAGCTTAATTCACCCACTGGACAGGCCAAAATTCATACCTAGAAGTAGATGTCTCAAACCAGACTGCTTGCTCTCTTTATAAGTGCTAATCAATTAGGAATATATCCATTGCCACTGAGTAAAATCTGGGTGTGGAATGAACAATTATAGATTTTATGTAATCCAGCAGTTATAAAATCATAGAACAATTTAGTTTGGAGGGCACCTCTGGAGATCGAAGGGTCTACCCCCTTTTTCAGAGCACGACCAACTTCAAAATGAGATCATGTTGCTTTACGCCATGACTAGTTTTGAGTATCTCCAGTGACATTCAGGGCAGACAAGCTTGGACTGAGAAAGACACTGAGTTGAAAAACTTGATTTTGATAACTTAAAGTGATTCTGGGTGCTCTGTGGCACAAAACTTTAACTTTTCAAGGAAATGCTATGGAAAAAAATATATTGGTTTTACTGGATGTTCCTACAATTCAGTAGAAGCTGAGTTGGAGAGTAGAAGATCTAAAATGTCACGTGTTTATATGCCCACTTAGCATATTTCAGTGCTTTTGAAATGCATTTTCTGCTTTCTTTTTACATGTGCTTAAACTTAAAAATCTTGCTAGCCAAAATTCCCCTGGATGCATACACCTAGCTCCATGTAAATACATTTTCAGATAGGCTGCCATGAGATGGTGATAGAAAGGTCAAATGATGTTTGTACAATATTTAAACCAACGTAGAAGACAGAGGGCTTACAAGGTAGAAAAAAAGTCCCCCAGGAGCTGGAGAAGGCTTCATTAAATGAATGCTTACATGCTTTCCCAATTACTTTCAGTGCAGGATTGTAATAGGGTGGTTCCTTAAGCATTAGGTAGGGAGAGATGGATTAAAGAAAATAGGTGGCAACAATACGCTCCTTTAATGTAATTTGAAGTTATAAATTATTTACTTTGGTCGACATTTGAAGTCAAAGCAAAATTGCCCTGAATTTCAAATGTCAAAACCACAATAAGATCCTAATTCTTCAAAAGTCTAAAAATCTAAATCAAAGCTGTAAAACTGAGTTATTATTTCAGTGGGCAAAACTGAAATTAGGTTAAGGTATTAACTGGATATGGTATCCATACATTATAAACAGCAATTTTCATATATCTGAACATATATTTCTCTATCTGATGACATCCCTGATGAAGTTTTAGCAATTAACTGAAATTTGATCACAGTAACATTATAGAAACACATTAAGCTCTGTTCTAAACTTGGTTGTGTTTGTGGATTTTTAAAGCTCTAATAAGTATGGACTTCTGATCTACATTTTTGTCAGGTATTCTAATGTCCACATGTCAGAGAACTGATTTAAAACATTCGGGGATAATTCTCATCATTTATCAGTGAGAATATTTCACTCAGTATAACTCCCTCCTAGTTAAAAATTTTATTCTAATATGAATATTCACATGTATGTGTGAAGTTCATGTCCTTAGACTCCAAAATAGCTTACAGCAGATGTGTTTTTACAGTGAAGAAACAGGCACATAAATGTCATGTAATGCAATGAAGATCACTAAACAAATCCAGGACAGAATTTGAAAGTGGACAGTAAGATTCTCCAATCCTACAATGGGTTTTGCATGGATGATGCTAATTGCCTACTCTTGGGTTGTTATTTATTTCAAAGAGTATCTCTCTATTCAGTAGGAGGAGGCCATATTATTTTTTACTTTTGTGGATTAAAATTAATTAGAGCCCAGATGTTCTGAGATACAGCTTGGATTTGAAGCACAAAGAATCAAAACAGTAAAATTCACCTATAAATTTTAAAGACTTCCTCAATTACTTTGCTGTTATGGGAGGAAAACTTCATTTATGACTTACTTTTTCTAAGAAGACACTTACTGACAGCCCATGGAAACTATATCCACCATTAAGCAACAAAAGAAACATAGCAAAGATCTTGTAATTTCTGCCAAAAGTTAAGAGCAGTAATTAATAGTAGCTTCCTTGGTAGCTTTAATTATTTAGATAATTTTACATTATAAATAAAACTGGAACTCGAAAATTATTATGGGGAAAAAAGAGCACTAACAGGGTATCCCCAGTTATTAGTAATCTGGGGCATCTCTGAGACGTGACTTTACAACACTAGTCTTCCTGTCTCATTGTAGGCACTGAAAAAGCTTTAGATTGTTCAAAACAGTAGCTCATAATTTTCTTTGTAAACTGAAATAAGAAAAGTATTGAGCAAACACCTCTCTGGTACTCAAACATCGAGGACAGTAGATCTAAAAACATAGCCTGAAATGGCAGATATTTAGGAACTGTGATCTAATTCTATAAAATTGGACTGTTGGAATTAAGTTTTTTGTTGAACCCTGAAACAAAGGCAATATGTTCAGGCATTTATCTTGTCTAGTCTCCTTCTGGAAAAGTTTTGCTCCAGGAGTAGTAGACTGGATTAAATCAGAAATTGGGTCCTGATAGAGGAATCAAAGGGTGGGCTGCGCAGAGCACACTGGAGTCAATAGGACAGAGGAGTATTAAGAGAGATACACTCTCTGCCTTTTAGCATCACTAGGAATATTTTAATTTTGGCTTGGTCTCTGAAATGGTCTTGTCGTAGAAATTGGGCTTCAAAAAGCACCAAGTCAATAGTTCCTATTACAGGACCCTTTTCACTGGCAGTCTCTCATTGTAGCTAAGAAAGAAAACATTTTACAGGGACATCCAAACTAATTGTGGGTGGAACACACATTAGACACTTCTCCAATTAAAAATTATTACTGCTGCAGAGAAGCAGTCTTTTCTATGGCAGAAGCCCTCTTGCCTTTGGCTTTCTTCTATTTCCCTTCTGAAAAAAAAAAAAAAAAGTTTTCATTTCACTGACCCTTCCTTCCTAGGTCTCATAGTTACCCAACTCCACAGACATTGCCCCAGAATCATCCTTTACACATCGTTCATGTCTTCAGATTTTCCTCTCTTTTTATCAAACTCATTCCTGCTTAGTCCTCCTCCTTCACCTCAATAACTCCCTCCCTTTTTCTCTTTTACCCCAGAGCTGGACTTATTCATGGAAGCTAGTTAAACTTAAAAGTGATGGCAATTCTTTTAAATTAAAGGTAAGACTTAACAGCCTCAAAAGCACACTGCTATAAGTAACATACTGTCTCTTACCTGTCCCAGAAAGCTTTCAATATAAATACCCAGCTCCTCCAGATCCTCCCACTTCACCCATTCCTCTCTCTATGACTTCTTAGCCAAAATTTCCCCCTGGACAGGCTCATCTTGCAGATCCCTTCTCCCCTCCCAACAGCATCCAGCACAGAGCTTGAAAGTCTCTGAACAAGCTGTGCAAGCTGACAGGCCCTCAGTCCTAGCAGCCACCAGCACCCTCTGCCCTTTAATTAGAAGGCTGTTGTTGCTCAGCCAGCCTGCCCACCTGCCTTCCTCTTCCTGCAGCAGCCAAGCTCCATCTCCTGTGTCTGGCTGGGTCCCTGCCACCCCAGGCACGTTCAATAACAATCTGTCCAAACAGGGTTCTGACAGCAGAAACAAGAGAGCGTGTTAGAGAGAAAAGAAAAAAAAAAGAAAAAAAAGAAAAGGACAGGAAAAAGAAAAGGCATTGTAATCCTATATCCTCAACTTGCCACTCTTTATCCCGTACCAAATAAGCTTATTACAACATGACTATGCATCTTGTGCTCTCCTGGTGGCACTGAATTAAATCCAGACAACTCAAGGAGACAATTCAGGAGGGAATTTAAAGATGGGAATTGCATTAGCTGAGTAGAGAACTGAGTAAGGTATAAACAAGTATTTCATCAAAGACAAGGTCGGGGTGAGGGCAAATTCTGGCATGAGTCCAACCATAGTAATAAACCTGAGGGAGATGCTGGTGGAAGAAAAAGTTCAGGGTCAGCAATGACAATGAGATTTCTCGCCTGGGGAGAAAAGTAAAGGTCTAGAGACATGAGAAAACTGTAGCCTAATTAACAGATCTCCTTGTGGAAAAAATCGTAGCAAAATAACATAGCTTAATTATTATCACCATCATTACAGGAGCCCATATATCTTTAACTTCCTATCTAGTTATAGTGGCACGGCGAGGTCATGACATTTCCCTGAGATTGTCCCATGGTCCAGCAACGTTCCTCACAATGGGCAGTCCTGAGACCTTGCACATGGAAAAGGCAGGGGTGGGGCTAGGCCCTTGACCTTTGCCTTGGAGATGCTGTCTGAACATCACTAAGCTTAAGTCAAGAAATGCTGAGGTAAATGAGTGGAGCAGGTTTGTTTGTTTGTTTAGGGTCATGCCTGAAATGCTTTAAAGCAATGCATTTTCAGCTTGTTTTGAGGTCCCTGCATGCTCTGTGACAGAGATTCATGTTGTCTCTGTATTTCCTGAGTCCTTTTAGGGAGCAAAATGCAATGCACAATAAAACACCAAGAGCTTAAAGAGCGCTGCATTTGGGAGTTAATTCAAACAAGACTGTCTTTACCTAATAGTTAAATGGGCATTTGCAACTCAAAAGAGAAACGTGTCACAATTGCTGGATTCCAATTAGGTTATCCAAGGAGTAGGTAACACTCTTGATGTAAAATATGGAAATCTGACCCAAAGAATTCTTTAGTGGAGATTGGGCTACAGATGAGCGCAGTTCAAAAGGTAGAGAAACGCTTGCATAAAGTGACATAAAGTAAAAAATTAGTTTACAAAAAATGTGTGCCTTCCCCCCTCATCTTTCTCAAGTAATTCTAATTTTTTCAGCATTTTGGTAGTATTGATAAGGATTGCCGCTGTACCTTTAATTCCCATGTTCTGGAGACGAAGGAGAATGAAAACCAGAAAGCTTTGGGTAATAGCTCTTCTGGTGGAGCTGAGACCTGAATCCAGCCACATATAACAGCCTGGTAATGTCTGATACAAGCCATTAAAAATGCCCTGGGTAGTGTATAAATTACAGCTGTGAAAATGGAACCAAATCCTTTTAGTGTGCTTTCCTCAAGAACATATTTTTATGTACATCTGTGTGTTTGCCTAAGCCCATATGTTATTACTTAACCTCTGAATCTATCAGGTATATGGACAATAAAATCCACAAAAGTTAAAGCCTAATTTAGTAAAGATTGGTCTGGTTTTCCTGAATTTCCTGTACTTTTTAAAACATTAGCTTTGTTACCTGGTGGGCCTGCAATTGCTAGTGTTCCTGAGTGGATTACAGTGCTGGTAATTAAATGTGTTATAGAATTTGAGTATAAAAATTCTTTTCCAATTAGGAACTACTTTGAGGTGGGTGATATTATCTATGCTGTGTATGAGACAGCTAAGTGTGCAGATCAGTGGCACACAGGTGCATAGCATGGTACCTTTAGCACCTTACTCCTGCACAGAACACGATCAGCTGAGCCAGGCCAGGCCCTGGGCAGGGGTGCTGAGCAAGGAGTGACAGAGAGATGGTCCATTACCATTAAAAAAAACACCTTTCCTTTAACAAATGTGAAAAAAGGAAAGCTTTGACAATCTACAAATAGTATGTTTGATTTTGCAACTTTTTCCATGGTTTTATAAATAGTTTACTTTAAAGGTTGAATATCTCACCTTTTAAAACATTGGTGACAAGTGAATGTCCAGAAAATTATTGTAGCTACTGCTGGAGAAGGTTATAGGGAACTGAAAAGATAATAGGATGAATATCAACTAATTTTCTTTCTTATAATGAAGATATTTTAAATTATTTTGGAAAAAAAAAATACTGCTGTACACAGTACTACCTGATGATTTAAGCAGACAAAATTAGGGGAGATATGTCCCATGGTATAATTGCTTCAATAGTACATAGTCAAGTAGGGTGATTAGTGGTTGATTTCAATACATTAAAAAAGTGAAATAGTTACCAAAGCCACTTCTCCTCCTTCAAGGGGTTTCTCTGGGCACTGGAAATTTTAGAGGAGAAAAACGAGGAAACAGGACTTCTTCCTTATTTTTATTTTGCTTTCAATCTTTTTGTTGCATTATCGTTTTCAATATTGCTGAGGAATCATATAAGGTCAAATTCAGAAGAGAAGCAAACTTTATATAAGGTGTCTGACACCAAAACTTCATTTAGCTGTCATGGAAGGGACTATATAAGCTTCTTAAACTCACAGAAAGGAAGGACTGAAATTTTCATACACATTCAGAGGACAAATCTGACACTGGCACATAGCCAGTATATATAAAGATGATTTAAAGATTTACATTCTGAGAAGGCAAAGAGGAGATGTAAAAGTCTGTGTTCTTGACACATCTCAAATGCAGACCTACCTATGACTTACATAACTTGATCATAAAACTAGGAATTCACTTGCACTTAGAAAAAGATCAGTTTAAAGAATACTACATTATATGTTGAAGTTAAGGATCGCTGTCTCAATCATTTCCCAAAATTTTGGCTCACTAGTGCCTATCTCTAAATTTAATTTCTTACAAATGCTTGGGATACAGGCATATAAGGAATAACTCAAGAGTTACCTGCTCAGGTGTGTAATGAATGGCAGATGCTACCACCATCACATATCCAAGAAGGGGTTTATTTCACTCTTGTAAAGGTAGTTCATATGCAGAAGAAATTCAAGAATACCCTGAAACTCAGCACAAGCTCTAATAACTGCTTGTTTTTAAGTTTCCTTCATTTCATCTACCACAACAGTTCTTTCCATCACTGTTGTTCCAACACAATTGGTTTTTAATAGATTATATTAGGGGGATTTTTTATTAGATTATAACATTTTCAGGAACTTTTTTTTTTCTTGGAAGTGGACTAAAAATCAGTTGTGTGACTAAATGGGGAAAGTTAGAGCTAAAGTTTCCATGCATTTTGTTCCTATCTAGGTAAGTTTGAAATCCTACTGTGAATTGAGGTGCTGCCATTATGAAAAAAAAAATAATGAAATAGCCTCTTAAAGGGTGGTCAGATTTTAAACTACATAGACAAGTATGTAAGAACCACATTTGTTTGATTCCTTAGGATTTAAAATTATATCAAATTCCCCAGAGAACTTTGACCTTCCATTAAAGTTTCCAGTATCCACATTTGCCACCCAAGACCCAGCGCTTTTAGGATGCATTAGGGCTCATCCCTTAATGAGAACGTTGTCTATCCCTGTTGTTGTACTCTGTGAACAGCTTCAGAACAGACCAACCACAAAATCTAGAACCATTATAAAACCCCTTAAAATTTGTCTACATCTTTTCCTTCTACCGCAAGCCTGTGCAGGAAGTGGGATCAGAATTGTTGCACTCAGGGTTTACCCTTGCACCTTCAGGAGGTATGCCCTTTTCTATATAAAAACTGTGTGAGAAAAATACTGCACATCAAAGTTACCAAAGGAAACAATCAGCATAATACAAACTTGTGCCTTAATATTTTGGTGTTATGTCAATACATAAAAAGAGATCCTTAAAATTAGATTTTAAAATTCTAGTCTGAAATAGTTTAAAGGTACCTCATAAAATTAACAGTCCTACCAAGTGTTTATGACATCAATCCCAGATTTAATAACACCATGGTTAAAGGAGGCTGTGTACTTAAGATATTATTTACAGAAAGAAAAGGCCAGTTCTATTTTTATGAGAAAGGTGTTTTTCTTGTTCAGGGTAGCAACTGATTAACTTCCCACAACTTTTGGGTTGTGTCAGACAGTGACAGGGACCTGATTCTAAACTTTGTAAAGCCCTGAAATCATTTGCATTTGTTTTGTAACTGAATTTCTATGCAAATATATAGCATTCGACTTAACACCAGCCCTTTTAAATCCACTAAGTAGAGACACTTTCTGAGATTTTGTCAGAGGGAAAGGATTAGAAGATTTGACTGAAATGCTGGTGGAGTATAGCCCATCTGAAGAAGTTTCAGGAGTTTAAGAAGTCACTATTTTAAAATTTTTCTGAAATTTTTCATTTAGTTAAAAAATAAAAAAACCCTCCTCTCTTTTCTATGCCTTTTGAGCTGCAGAAATGTTTTCCTTCTTTTTCTCCTGAATTCTTTCCAGGTAATGATCTATTTTACATTAGAATAGCTTACCATCATTCTGTGCACACCTATACCCCTCCCACTTAGATTCACTTCCCGAATTTGCTTGCTCCATAACACTGCTCAAATTCCTTGTTTATTCAACACTTTTTTAGCTGTCAGAAAGTCTCTGGCCACTGATGGCTTGCTTAGCACAGGTGCAACCCAACATCATTGTGTATTGTAGGGAACACATGAGTATGGGAGAGGAGTCCAGGATAGCCAGGGGAGCGGCAGGAAGAAGAACACGCACACACACACACTCATCCACACTGAATGGGCTGTGTAAGTATGGGGAGTGGGCACCGGTGCTTGCTCTCCCCTTCTTCCTGGAAAAATTTGACATGAATCCCAATAACCAAAAAAAAATACAGCAGGTGCAAATCTTCCTTAGCCTGGGACAGTACTAGCCAGCTCCTTGTTCTGAGAACAATAGGGGACAGCAGTCATCATAGTCATAGGTGACACAGGACACTGTCACCTTTGCAATGTCACTTTGCAATGCTTGCATTAAACATTTTTTGAGCTGTAGATTTTGAAACCTAAGTGATAAAGAATCCTTAATTACTAGGAAAATCTCTGCAAATGTTTAATAATTGTTACTACTAAAATGTGAGCTTCACTTTTAGGTTGAATAAATTTAATTTTGTACTGTAACTTTGAATGTTTTCACCAGAGAGCAGAAGCATAACTTTCATAGTTGCCCAAATACCAATGCCAAATCCACTGTGACTTTTTTTGCCCGCCGCAAAATGCACAATAAGGGTCCCTTTTCCTGATGTCATATCTCAAAATCTAGTTCAGTAACTAACAGGGGAAGCAAAGTGCCACTTCATTAACTCAATGAATAGAATAGAATATAGAGTAGACATGAAGTGCTAGAAAGTCCAGCTGTTACTCAAAGGGAAGACAAATTTGAGAAATTAGGATAACAGAAACCACTCTTCTCTGTCTGAAATATTTTTATATGTTGTTGGCAGCTAACAACTCTTGTAAGCAGCATGAGTTGCCAACAAAGATATAGGTGGAGTTATTTAAATTTTCTCTCAGAATTATTAGCTTTGTAGGCTTCCTGAGAGCTACTGAGCCACAGTACAGGTTTTACAGGTACAGTGATATGTCTACAGAGTTAAGATCAGATAGAGTACAGTAACTGAGGATGGGTTTATCAAACACCTTTGGCAGTGTCCTAAAGAACTAGACTGTGAATCTTAAGCATTGCAGGCCTCTATTTCATTTTGCCCTTTGTGGCAAGATGCATTGTGCTTGTAGTCTTTTGATTAAGACACACCTATGAACTGCAAAAGTGGTATTATCCCAGGATTCCATCCTCAGAGAACAGAGGATGCAATGCTTTTTTTTTTTCTTTCTTTCTTCACAACTGATGCCATAGTTGAAAACACAAGAATTTTAGGAAAAGACACAAGGTGTTAGATATTTTTGGCAATACTGCCCTTTCATTTAGCCATTAGGTATATTTATTTTAAGTTGAGCACTGTTCAAGATGAAATAGGACATTGCATTTCAGTGGTCAATATTGCAGCACTAACGTGTCAAAAAGGAACCTTTTATTTTTTCCTCAGCTGAATCCTTTTTCTCACATCCACCAATCTGGATGTCCTCACAAATACTAGTGACATCACAAAGGATATGGCACAGACCTAAGTCTAGGGCCTTGGGAAACCAAGAAGGAAGAAGGGATGTGAAAAACCAATCCTTTTAACTACAGCCTGAACCTGTGTCTGCTTTAAACCACAGCCTCATACACTCAGGTTCTTCTCCCTGTTTGGGGTGTTATTCTGTTTGGTCCCATATGCTTGCTCTGCACATTCAGTTCTTGTCTTCAGGAATTTTTGGCAGCCATGAGCTGTGGTTTATATTGGGTAATTACTGGAGTTGAGTTATTTAAATGGCCACAAGGAGATGAAAGTGGAGGTGGGGATTTACTCACCTAATCCAGCTCTGCTTGCTGACAGGGAGAGGAGTTTAGCTCACAAGTGTTACAGTCAAAACCAGTCTCCACATTATTGTGATGACTGGAGCAGGATTTCCAGTGCAAGCACTCCATCCCCTGCAGGGGAACATCCAGCTGGCACAAGGGTTTGGTTATGAGAGGTGCTTCAAAACAGTTTGAGATCCAATTATGAAATGATGAGAACACTTAGGGGGCATACAGGATGTTTGATTTAGAGAAATTATCTCCTCACAGGTAAAATGACCTGTGCTTGTTAGCAGAGTGATTAATATCATCTGCGGACTTAAATTAAATTGCCATTTCTCCACATGCTTGCATTATATCATGCAGAAGGAATACATATTGATGGATTTCCTCATACACCAAGGGCAGAGCACGTTCCTGGAGAGCAGGTGGCTGGCCCTCAGCTGTCCCTGGGAACCCATCCCATCTGAAAGCCCCCTCCAGCTCCTATTGAAGAAATCCCTCATAGCAGCGGCTGCATCAGTGAATTGCAAGATGAACTTTGGATGACCGAAAAGCAAAACATGTTGGTCTTTTAATCCAGCTGCTAGAGTTGGACTGATGCCTCTTGCCTAACCATACAACTTTCAGCCTCATCCCTATTCATCTCCGTTCCTAGCCTGGATGCATTTAAAGCATGTAAATTATTTGCTCTATGTACCACTCTAAGCACACTACTGTTAACCAGGCCTTAGCTGTGCTTTCTCCAGGCTTTGAACTTTAATGACTCATTCTGATATAAGTGACATGATGAGTGCTATCTACGTTTAATTATGAAAAAGATTTTTCTGATACTCTGGTTGTAATTTTAGTTCTGGCAGTTGATAATCTTCCCCGGCTAGTCTGAGTGCTTTTGGAAGTCAAAGAGAAAAGAAAGTAGATTTGTGCCTTAAACTACTTTCTGGGAAGTGTTAGAAGATAAAGTTACATCCCAAAGTAGCTTTCCCATCAAAATTTGACAATAAGCATGCTGTAAGCAGTGGTACCCCTCTAAGGAGGGCTAAATATCTCAGCCTCAGATATAGGTTTTCTGAAAAATCAGAGAGATGTGGTTTGTCTCTTTTTCACTGCAGGACAGGCAGTGAAAGTCCCAAGGGACCATAAACTGCCCTGTGAGGAAGCAATTGTAACAACAGCGCCCTCACCACCACCTCACACAGCAAATCTAAATCAGCTCAGGAACATTTCAAAGTGTGATAGAGCTACTGCTCTCACCCTTGTTTCCTCAAGGCTTATGAACAAAATCCCTGTAGAGCCTGACTCACCTCACTTGCTGTCTCTATCAGAACTCATGTCATGAGTTAGAGCCACAACCAGGATCTTTATTTGAAAGGTTATGCATTTTTTGTTAGATATCTAATGTTAGGAGCTTAATCTATGCTTTATATTTGTTTCTCATCAGGTTTTCTGACATTTGTGGTTTTAGTCTGGAGAAAAGGAGACTCAGGGGAGACCGAGTCACTTGCCAGAGCTACCTGAAAGGAGGTTGTATCAAGGTGGGGGACAGCCTTTTCTCCCAGGCAATTCATCACAGGAGGAAATGGCCTCAAGCTATGCCAGGGGAAGTTCAGGTTGGACATCAGGAGGCATTTTTTTCACTGAAAGGAGCGTTAAGCATTGGAAATGACTGGGTGTGGCACTTAGTGCTATGGTTTGGTTGGCACAGCAGTGTTTGGTCAAAGGCACTACTCAATGATCTTAGAGGTCTTTTCCAACCCTAAAGATTATATGATTTTATGTGATGAAAACTATGGTCCCACTTCATTCAACAGCATTGCAACTTTCCATCTACTTTTCATTCAGTCAATATGTTGTGTACTCATTCGGGCGTGTCCTCTGCAGACAACATTTAGCTACAATTGCTGAATTAATCATTTACAGCTCTCCAAGGTAGGCTTTGAAGAAAGAATTGCTTGTATCTCAAAGGTCAACATGAGACAAATCCAAGGCAAAAGCTCTAAACGCTGTTAATACCCCACCCAGTGTACTTAAACCAGCCTATTCTCAGAATAATCAGGTACTGATGTAACTTAACTTTTGTTTTACTGGGTGAGGTAATTCTTAAAACAGTAATCAGAAAATTTTGTCAGTTTGGTTTGAAAAATGAGGATTTAAAGACTAGGCTGTTGCATCCAAGGGCACCAGTTTACCAGAGAAAGCTGAGAACCAGACACAATGCTGCACTGGAAGATGGCATCTTAAAAACAGAAAGAGAAAATCAGACCCAGGCCATTTACTGTGAAGGATGATCTATACCTTTCTGTCGTCACAGGTGAAAAGTCAGAAGGATTAGATCAACGAAGACGCTGCCTCTGAGTGAAGTAAAACCAATCAGCCTAGGAACACAGTAGCTCTGTGTCGTCATTATTCATCTTGGAGAATACCTGATCAGCAAATGGTATTATTCAAATGAATGTGTTGCAATGAATTTTGCAAATACAGGAAATAGATTTTGTATCTGCGAGTGCTGATTGATTAAGCTCTTTCAAACTAATGTGGCCCATTTACTGCAGTATCACTGGGCAAAATAAGAATCCCTCAGAAACCGCCAGGAAAGAGCTCTGGGTGAAGAACAAGAGGTCTGAGGCACTGCACACATCTGCAGGACCATGCAGGCTGTGGGCCACCTCTTTTCTAACCCAGAAGTCTGACCTTACCTGGGCTCAGGACAAGCCCCAAGGCATTCCAAAATGCCTGCTCTTCTTTCTTAGAGCCATGTAGCAGTCCATATTCATCTTCAGGAAAAATACCACCAACAGAAAACAATCCCAGTGACACTGCGTGGTCTTTGTTACATCCATCAGACAATGATAACTGTGAAGTGGGAGGCGCAACATAATTATAATCTATCATTGCTGTCCAGAAAGAGAAAGTGCACAGGGAGGAAGCTTGTGCTGTCCCTCGGGGGAATTTTGGCTAAAAAAGGCGACTTGATGGAAAACCCACCTAACACCTTGTCCAGCATGTTTCCTTCGTCTGTTGGTACTTGGGGAGCTGCGCAGCCAGCTTTCAGCAACTGCTGTTTCCTCAGAGACATTTCCCAAAAAGCCTTGAACCGTTCAACACCATATAATATAAATTGAGTTTTTAACACCATTTTAGAATTTTACTGTGTTTACAATGTCATCTGTTACACACTGCTAGAAATCAGCATTGTTTGACTATGGCAAGCTGCACATATTTCAAATAATTTTTCAACATCCTTGGAAATTAGTAACTTTGATAGGGTCTTTAGAAAAGATTCAAATGTGACCTATTTTTGGCTCATGTAACATTCTGCTCACAGCTTGATTTTATCTTTATACAACTTATGTACTGCTAACTGTAGGCCTTGAAACTATTCATTGGAGCCCATATGAAAAGATGGCCATTATTCATCTTTTCTACTAAGTTCTGCAGATCTTCATAACCTTCCTCATGAGCTGATTATATTTCAACAAAGAAGCATTTTCCCTTTCTTGAAAAGAATGTCCTGTAACAACCAGAAAACTCCATCAGATGACCTACATGTTATATGTTAGAGCTACCTGTAGATGGAAGCCACCATTCAAATAAATGTAAACCCTACATGTTCACCTGTGAATGATAAGTGAATTATTACCTTGGATGAGAAGACTGATACAGATGGTAGAAGTCTACCTTTCATCTGTGTCCAGAAGGTTAGTTTTAATATTCACAAGATTTTTCATTTTACTTTAAATATTCAATTATTTGTGCTGGACTTGCTGTACACAGTCATTCAGGGAGCACCAAAGTGCAGCAGTGCATGCATTTAACTTGCTGAATCATATCTAACAACTATAGCTTGAAGGAAGAATAACCAACTGTTTGCAATCAGTCCACTGAAGGTAGAAAATAGTTGTAAATACCCTATATATACAACCTATATATATATACACGCATATATATATACACACACATATATATATGAGGTAATCATCATGCAAAACAAAAGCAAACACAAAAAGAGAGAGGAATTTTATTAACTTCACCTCCTTAGAAATAATAATTTTTGTCTATACTTACTGTCATAGATAACTCCCTTGATAATCTATTAAAAACCCACATACAAATGGCCATCATTATCACATTGCCTAGACCCCCATTCGATGATGAGATCACACACTGAGAAAAATAAGTTAAATCCCTGTCTTTTAGACCTTTGACGTAGCTGAGATGAATCCTACCTTTACTTAGCACACTGTATATGATGAGGAGGAAGAGAGACCCTTCTCGCACAAAAATGGAACACATGAAATTATTCTGAATGCAAGCACTTTTTCTATTGTTGAGTGTTCAAAGACTGGAACAGCCTGCCAGAGAGACATTGTGAATTCTCCGTCCTTGGGCATACGCAAAGCCTGAGCAACCTATTCTTGGGGATCTTGCTTGAGCACGGAGGGTGGACTAAATGATCTAAAACGATCCCTTCTACCATCAGAAATTCTGTACAATTCTGTGCAACATATTGCAAATTTTTATTAAATAGTGGTTGACTTTCACTATTAAATCAGTTTTGTATTACAAGGTTGACATATAGCATAATTAAGAATGTGTAAGAATGAGGTTTCTGCTAGATGTATGAAGGGAAACTCCACAAGAAATCTGTCCCAACAAATGTTAATACCTTGATAAATAACATTTACTGACTAAGGCAATATGGAAAGAGGACCAAGCTCTTTCAAGACCCACATGAAGCGGGCTTGAAAGTAGATTAGAAACAGTAGTTGACTCCTCTCACATATGGAAATAAAGCTCTCTAAGTCTAACACAATGGCAGAGTACAATGATTCTGCTGTCAATTTGATACGTTCATCTTTCTTTTTCTAAAGAAGAAATAAATTATGTAACAGACAAACTGATAAAACTACAATTTCTGACATTTGTGACATCCTTATAACAATAAGAAAGGACAAAACCTGATGAGAATGAATGCAGAACTATTTCCCTTCATTCTCTTGACACTTTTAGTCATTAATTGTAGTCACAAGTAGCCTCATTTTGCACTATATTGCCATGTCTGAAAAGATTTTGAAAGAAACGTGACAATATTCTTAACTTGCCTCCACCCAGCATGCTTTTTCTGACTACATTCCCTAGTTTACTCCTTCTACCAAATGAAGGGCCTGAGTCATGGAAGCAGTATTGGTATGTATTCATTCATGATTTCAGGCATAATAACTTTGCTAACTGCTGTAGCCAATCCAGTCACTAATTTCAGGTACACTGAGCCTCAACCTGTCCACTTTGACATCATCTCAAACTTTAAAATACGCTCTTTTACAAGTGGACTGAATAACTAGAAACTGTGATGCCAGCATGTATTTTGTCCATAGATTATACACATGTATAGTTCAGCTGTTCCCCTGCAAACATCAATAATGAATCTGGCCCAATACTGGCAAGAACACTGATAGGGCAATAATTATATTTATCTGAGGCCGATTCCCACAGTAAAAGTGGGCAGGGTGAAATCAGTACAGAATCAATGAAGGAAAACAAACAAACAAACAAATTATCTCCCTAACATAGCAACTAATGACAAAAGAGGAAAAGAGGGGGAACCAGTCAACCAGCTAAATGAGCATAACAAATAACCCTGAAAAAAAGTAGTATCAAAGCCTCTGTTGTTGCCCACACCACAGACTGATTGTCTCAGAAACACAGGCTGTCTGGGGCCAATGGAGTTCACTGGGGGATTTCTTGAAGTCTCTTTTTTTCCTCTGGTTCTGTAATTTAAACCTAAATAAAATTTAAGCAACAAGCAACATTTAACAGACCTAAAGTCCTCCTCTTTTTAGGACAAGTCACTAAACAAGGAATAGCAGGAGCATGAGTATGGTCGTTCATATATAATCATGATGTGGTTTACAATTCCGTTCCTCCCAACTTGCAGTGCTGCAACGTGCTTTAACTAGCACAAAATCTTTATTCAAACTTCATTCAATTTTCCATTATGGAGTTCATAAAGGCAGTGTCCCTCTGAAACTAGATGTGGCTTCAGATTGATGCTAAGCCTGACTCTTCTGATGATTCAAACATGAGAAATTTTCTGGTTTTAATGTGCAAATCCTTTGAGAAGCCCAACTATAACCACACTGAAAATGCCTGCTTTGTCTGCTAATTGGAGGTAGGAAAGTCTTACTGAACACAACCTAGGAAAATTAGTTGTTAAGCGTTATTATTTGGTTTTGTTTGCTTATTTGCTTGTTGGGATTTGCACTATCATAGAGATACTTTCCATCATATTAAGACCCATTCTTATGCTTGGTTATGTATTAGAGAATGATGGACCCAAGTGTATTAGTGTTAAATGCTGCTCCAAGCTCCTTTCTTAGAGGTCATCTGGTGATTTATTCTCAGCTTTTCACTTTTACTAGTGATGCATTTCATCTAACCATCTAAATGAAGCTGGGCAATTCTTTCAGAACATTTTGCAACACAAATGCATCCTTCTTTGCTTATTATTTTTCATATTCCCAAAAATATTAAGTATTTCAAGTGGAATAGAACAGCCCATGCAACACAGAATGACATTTTGGGATGTTTTGCTTTGTTAAGTATTTTTTTTTAAATTCCCTTTGATCTATTCTACTTTTATTGTTATTTATAAATTCTACTGCTGAACCAATAAAATCAATTACTCATGTTGACCTAGTTTCAGCTACAAAGATTTTGTTGTCTCCTTCAGGCAAAGAAAGGGTTCCCAAAGCACTGGAGCACTATCACTGTTATCAGAATCTAAGAGATCACCAACTTTTGACCTTATAGTTGGCATTACTCTAAAGTTGATATGATTTTATAGTCAGTACGATCTCATAAGGGCAACGTTTTGGAATGACAACTTCAAAAGTAGATAGCAACATTTCTGAACATAGTTCCTAAAGCAAATGACATGCCCACCAACTATTTGAGTAGGAAAAACAGGACCTTTGTGGCGACTGAATATTCTGCACCAGATTCAAACACCGGGTAAATGAGAACAGTTTAATTTGATCCAAAATAGAGAGTTTTTGGAGAATTCTAGTCCTAATGTAAACAGGTGAAGTTATGCTGAAGAAGGGTAAAAGGCTTGAAGTTACCTTTAATTTTTATAGGATAATCCAAATCCAGTTTTAATTTAGGAAATTTTTTTTTATTTATTTTTTTAAATGAGATATTAAAGCCTACTTAGCATGGAACAACTCTCTGCAGTTGATGGCTTATACCACCACAGCCAAGGGGTAATGAAGCCAGTATTTTGTCCAACCGTCAAAATTTGCTCAGACACTGCTCAGTCTTAACAGGGGATATACAGTGCATTTTGCTACCCAATATCTACCTAATGGTCACATGCTTGGGAGAAATCACTGCAGAGACAAGGCAGGATAGAGTTGTACTGACAGGCAAAAGCCTGAGGTGCAGAGGGTATTTGAGGCCCCTTTCTCTAATCTTATGGACAACAGATGTGCCTTAGTGAGAACAGGATTAATCTTCAAACGTCTCATACCTCCTTGCTATAAGACACAATGAGAGTTGCTCATACAAGGAGAGGAGTGCCTGCCCCAAGATGAATTTTCCAGTATTGGGATGGGATCCCTCTTGGCTGAGTGCAGAAGAGGGTATTGTAAGTGCTTTTGAAGTGATGAATGGTGCATCTAACCAGCTGGAGAAGGCCACCTGCATGCCATACACTGGTAGACGTGGAAGTACTTGGGAATTAGTTAATAATTCCTTGAATTTACAGAGGCAGATTTTGTAGCCTTTTGGCAAATGGTGGCTTTAAAAACTAGATTTGCATTTACCCCCAAACCAAGACAACAGCAATTCAAACTTATGCATGCGTGTTTGTGTGCATGTGTGCACACGTAGACATCGCATTTTATGAACCCCCTTGTTGACTCATTCCAGAAGTGAGGCAGGAGTTTCTCCATTGTGCAGCTTGTGCCATGTGCCAGCGGGACAGGATGAATTGAAGACAGTATTCTAAGTAGCCTAATACGTTCTTGCTGTTGTAGCTAGCTTTCAGTATAAAGCAGGAGGAAAACAAAGGGCTAAAGAAAGGAAAATTCAGAAAGATCTACAGTCCAGGGAACCTGAAAGGGATTAACTTGGTCTCCCAGGCATGATTCGTTATGCTGATCTGAGAATAAGACAACATGGGGCTGCAGTAGCTGCTGACCTGCTAAGCCCCTTGGAAGCCTGAATTGTCAAATATCACATCCCTTCCTGAATGACTTGCTCCATCTGTGTTTGCTAGTGTCCACATTGACAGCTGCCTGCCATCTTGGCAACAAAGTCGATGCAATTTGAGAACCTGCAGTGGATGTCTAGCTCACGCATAGACAAAAGCCCCCAGCCTTTAGGCTTAACAAAGCCTGTTAGCTAGCCACTCCAGTACATAAAGCAGCTATCTCAGTATATAAACCAATTCCAAAATCATTAGGAGTGCTTGAATCTATTAACGTAGTGGTGGCTGAACATGTATTTACTCAGACAAGGTAGTATTAAGAACTGAAGGTTTCTGTGTGCATTAACTCCCAGCCAGTGGATTCTGATCTGGAAGGTATGTGTTTCTTTAAAAAACAGGCAAGATGCATCAATCTATCTCACTCGTGATCTACATACAGCTGCTATTCATTAAGGTCAATAATTAGCTTTCATTTAAGTAACTTTATCAAAGCACAGAGGATGTCTTGCTATGAATGTGTATCACTGAATATATAATGAGGGCATTTTCATTAAAAAAAATGAGCTAAAGAATAATTCAGTGAACTTGGAAAGACTAAAGAATTGAGAATTCCACCCACTGTTACTCATCCATTTGAATAAGAGATGAGCTGCCAGTGAGGAGTACAACAGCTAGTAACACTGGTATATTTATACAGGTCCTTCAGAAAGACAGAAAAATATCAACATCATTTATAACATGTCATTTAATAGAATCAAACTACAAATCTCTGACTACCTGTGGTTAGTCCAGCTACTCCTTAATCAGAAATAAAGATACCGTCAGAGGTTTCATATGGTGGTTATATACTGGTAACAGGGTATTTAAATATATCTTGCAATAAGTATCTTTGTGATACTTTAGCTTTTCATGGTTACAGATTCATACATTAGGTCTGATTTTTCTGATGGGATTTTAAGGAAGTAGAAATACCTCATGAAACAAGAAATATTGTAGTTTTATTTTGCCTTCATATGCATGCATTGAAACCAACTAAAGCCTCAGGTTAAAGAAATTTAGGTCACATTTGTGCAAAACAGTTCTGCTGCCACAGTTACTAGTTATTCCTGCTTGCATAACTGTATTTTCAAGAAAGCAAAGTAGTCCATTTCTTAAAGAATATTTGTTCAAGACATTCAACCAAAAGAACTTTTAAAAGAAAAGTTGAGCTCTAACAAGAAAATTGTCTCCAGAGGATGTATTACAAACCAGCAAAGATGTCCAGGCAAATTCCTGCAGCATTACTCACCGGCCCTGGCACCCTTAACTACTCTGGGGATGAAGCACTGACCTTGTTCTGCCCTGCGTGACTAAATGGCAAACAGGAAACTTCTTCTGGAGCAACAGAAACCATGGAAGTAGGAGACAGAGAGCAAATCCATGAGCAAAATGTTTGCAACTATGCCCAGCTTTGGGGCTACAGAGGTTCAGAGAAGTTGCTAACTCCCCCGCACTCTGGACTATAGCTCAGGTGAATGGTAGAAACAGAAGTGGAGAGTGGAGAAACAAAAACGCCGCCCACAAGCTGACCATGTTCATTCACTTCACAACCGCCAGCTTCAAACTCTGATCCGTACAGAGTGAGACTCATCAATGAGTGGACTTCACCCTCTGGCATCTTTGACGTCCCTTCCCCATTGCAGGAGCAGCTTTTCTTGGCACATTCGGGAAAAAGAGTAGTCTGCTGTTTTGAGTAGAGTCATAGCTCAGGCTGGGAGGGTCAGTGCTGAACCATCAGAAACATCAGTTTCTGGCAGCTTTTTGTGCTGCTTCCTGTGCCAGGAGAGAGTGAATTTGGCCCACTACAAATACTGTGGGGTAGGCTAGGATAATGCAACTTCACTAGCCCAGTTTTACTGGCCACCTATTAATAATAAATGATACTGCCTCAATGGTTTCCTAACTGTTCAGCAGGAGTTCACCAACTTTTTCATTGGAACATACAGCTTTACTAATTTATTTGTTTGTTTGGGGAGTTGCATAATCCACCCCACACACTTCCTTTACTCATGAAAATCTTTCAAACAATTTGCATAGTTAATTGATAAAGTGTCAGCTTAGATAGTGTCTCATCCTTGAGCACTGTTATTTAATATGTTTCCAATTCCTGCAATTACCTCCCTTAGGCACAAGGTTGAGTAAATAGATTAGCATTTCACCGTACCTGAAAGGTCAACTATTTCAGGGTCTGTCCAGCCACCTGGGAATGTGGGTGCTAAAACTAAGGATCCTGCACCAGTATAGCCTTGCTTTCTGCCCTCAGACATTCTTTATGTCTCCATAAAAAGCCAGCTCTCAGGAGCTAGGCATAGAGAGGTTAATCCTTATTACTAGTGACACTGGAAAAAGCTTATGACAGATGCACAGTGGGTCCCTTTTGGAAGACTGCATAACTGAGAGCATGGGAAGGATGTTTTGCACAGAACTGCCAGAAGGCTTAGAAACTGTATTAGAAAAAGTCTGGTTCTTTAACTGCATAGCTCATTTAATGAACCTCTGAGCCTCAGGGTAAGGGAATGTACAGTATTTGAGCAGATAATCTATGTGACGCAACAAATTAACCTCTGAAAAGAACCTCAATAGTTATGCAAAGCTGTATCTTGCTTTCTTTTGAATAACTAAGCCCCACATCCTGAAAAAAAAACCCCAAAAAACCAAGTTCTTGCTAAAAGATAAATGGCTTGTGCTCTGCTATTACACGATAGCAAAAAAAAAAAAAAAAAAAAAAAAAGGGAGAAAAATAATGTTTCCATCTTAGTGGGACACCATTGTGTAAACATCATGAACAAATGACAAAGGTGCCTCTTCAACCATCTTGCTTCCAAAGGAAATTTTTTTGTGGAACAAATTCTGCTTTTATCATAGATTGGCATTATTGGTAGGGAGGGTATAAAACCACACAGTAGCGGAGGAATCCTAATTATCAAGAGTCACTAAGTTGCAGGTTTGTGCTGCGATCTAACTAAAGCACTTGCAAAGATTTTTCTCTGTCTCACTGGGGCTGGACTGATGCCCTGAAGATTAAACAGGGCTGCATAATTCCCTAGTGCCTGCCTAGGGTGATGGTGGGCACTGCATCTTTCCTCAGCAGCTGCTCACAAGGTGCCTGGACAGGCCCCTTAGAGGCTTCTTGTCCCCAAATAGTGTTCTCTGTTTCACCTGCCGCATTTCATTGCATGGCAGGGAACAGCACACAATCCTTCCTGAAACAGAGCCACAGTGGTCATGCCATAACTTCTCTAACAAAAGCACAATAAATAGATTTCTAAAGAGCCAAAATAACTTAAATGTCAAAATAGGGTACTCAAATTTCATAAACAACCAGGCCTCTGGATTTCTAACAAAAGTGGATGCAGAATGAACTGGAGCTTGTTCATTACACATTAAGGCTTGCAGAGAAGCAGTCACATTCTTTGTTTGCCAGCTGTTAGGACTACATTAAGACTTTCTTACATCCTAGATAAGTGGTTTCATGGAGACAGTTTTCTGAGCCGTAAGAAAAGTCTCACTATTGCATTTGGTTCAGGACAGCCATGCTAAAAACAGGCAAGAAGGAAAAACAATGTTGATATCTGAGTGAAAGTTTATTGTGAAGTACAGAGCTGTTCTTGCTCAGCCCTTTTCTGTATTATTCAGAGTTTCCAAAGAGAAAAATTTTTGTGCTCACTGAGAAGCTTTCATTTTGGTGTAACTGAGATTAAGGTATTCTATTAATTTCCAGAGCCACAAAAGTTTTCAGGAATTTTTTTTTGTTTGATATATCAAAAAACTTGACCATGTAATGGGTTGTTTACATTCTGAAAGTATCTCTGGGATAATTTCCTGATGAGGGCACAGAATAAAATGGTAATTTAGTATTAAGCTAAACCAAATAATGCAAAAGAGTAAAATAAAGGCAAACTGATTGCACATTGCATCTTTCGCACCATGCTGTACTTGGTTGCTGCAAAATAGCAACTTCAGAACAATGTACCTTTTAGGGAACCATGCAGAGCACAGTGCTTATACTGGGAATCAAAACCTCACAAAGGGCAACATGCTTTAGACTTGTGCTTCAGAGTATTCTCTAATCCTCATTAATTCCAAAGCTACAGAGTGGTCTGAGTGGCAGAAGGTCTAAAGCATGCAACAAAAATATGAAATGACTTAAAGTGAAGTCAGAAAGAGACAGTTTCCAGTAATTAACCACTTAGCTTCCAATTTTAGGCATTTATTTGTCTTTAGCGTGAGTAACCCTACAGAATGTGAGTCTCTGGAGTGTAGGTTATTAAAAGTCACACAGCAGTAGTAAATAACAGGTGTGGGGGACCTGAGGAGTGGGAGAGAACTTGGACTTTAACCTTGTCACTCCTTCAAGAGTGATTGTTCCCTGTCCTGACCTTGAAGTAGTGGGATTTTCTGAAGGGAGAAATTCCAAGTTTGTGGAGAAAAAGGAAACATTCTCTGGCAGATTATTTTGTTAACAGCAGCTGTGTGAAACTGCTGGGATACTTGGAATGTCCCAGTAAGTCCCAACAGAGAAGGCACAAAGGGCAAAGGACAGGTGAGGTTGTGCCTCTCTTCTTCAGGCATTGGAATATTTGCTCTGTCTGATCTCTAATTAGACCTGGGCCGAGAACTCCAAAAGTAAACATGCCTCTGCCAAGAGCTGGAGTCTATATTTGGCCAGGAGAAAATACTGCCTCTCAGTCTTACCTCAAGCACGAACACACACATGCAAGTGCAATTGCAATGTAGAACAAATCTCATTGGAGGGAGAACTACTTAATTTAGGCTGCAGCCTAAACAATCACCGAGAAAACACAGTAAGGTCTTTTCAGCTTAGCTGGAATCAACTTAGAGGGCAAGTAATGAATCTAATTGTTACGCTAGTTTCCATGTCAGCAAAATAACAGATGTACAGTATAGCAGAGGGGAAACTTGGGTTTTGTTTGTTGAGCAGGTGCTACATTAACTATCACATGGAAGTTTCTCAAGTACATTTGGAGCCAGTTGGAAAGGAGCCAAGAGTACAGCTTCCATTTCATCCCCTGGACATCCAGCTGTGCAGCTGCATAAGCCCCCAGAAGCAGCTGAGGCAGTGAACACAGTGACACCTCGTCACTTCTTCAACTATTTCTAATACCCCACCACAAATATGAAATAAATAAAACAGGAACCACCCTCCCTCAGTTAGGTATACCGTGACCCAGCTGCCAGATACGCCTTTCAGAGCATGCTGGGCAGAGGGGGACAGCAAGTTTTCCCTCATCTCCAGCAATTACTGCACTCAGCACATCAGGGAATGGACTTAAGTCCGCACATGTGCTAAAGGGACTTCTGGGTAAGATCAGTGGGGCTGTATAGGCATCACAATGATAAGCTCTGTTGTAAAGAAATAATTTGACATGCCAGGCAACTGCAGAGAAACCAGTGCCTGTTTAATAGAAGTGCATAGAAAACGTAGCCAGCAATTAGGCTGAAGCTGTCATCAACAGACAGAGAGAGGCTTAGCACTATTACAAGAGCTGAGGTGGCTATTAAGTGCAGTCTTTCTTCACTAAACAATTCTTCCATAGCCAAGTGACTTGGAAACTTCTGCTGATACTTTGCACAAACTCTTTGCCCAAACAGGGCTAAAGCTATGGACAAGGGTCCTACAAATGGGAAGGCACCTTAACACAGATTTAAATATAAAGTGATTGCAAAACTATCTGCAACAAGAGTTTCCAGAAATATGAAATGTTCAGGGTGGTTTTTAAGCTACCAAAGAAGGGAAGATGATAAGACAACTGCATTATTTAAGCATGACCTTGCAGAAGTTAACTGATTATCAGCAACAGCTGAAAAAAACACGAGGTGAAGGGTTTTAGGCAAATGCAAAGTAAAATAAACATCCATTTCCATGTAATAGGCATTCAGAAGTCAAATGAAAGCAAGACAACCTGTGCAACACTGATAATAAGGATAACAGTGTACACAAATGATAAAATACTGTGCAGTTGTTCAGAGTGCTGTATTGTAAGGGATGAAAGTCAATAAATTCAATGCATTGACAGCTATAAGGAATACCTGTAAAGTTATAAGTGTACTTTAAAGTTATATACTGACATTGAAATATATACATCAGAGTTATGCCAGTGAGCAGGATGGGAGATAACAGTGGTGGTCTTCAGATATTATGGCAGGATGTGATGCAGAAATAAAATATTCGGATTCTGTAACCTATTGCTTATTGAAGTAACTAGCTGAAGTCATAAAAAAAGAAAATAGCCATATATGAGTCGTGAATTGTGCCCAGGTTCTGTTCTGTACAACAATTCACTCTGTTCAGATTCAACATTTGTGCTAGAACACAAAAAACCCAAACCAAACAACTGCCTCCAAAAAAACCCCAAAACCCCAAACAAACCACAAAAATTCCATCAACTTCTGACTTCCCTGTGACTGTAGTAGCTTATTTCTGGGAAGAAAAAAAAAAAAAAAAAAAAAAAGAGGGGTTTCACTAAAAATTAGGAAGCTTGTTAAATTAAAAGAAGCAACTAAAAAGATAAAAATGCTTACAGTTGCCTTGGAGACAGTTTATAAAATAAAAATGAGATGTTCAGAAGAAATGCATACTACAGTCAAAAGACTTTAAAAACCTTAAGAAAAGTTAGTATAGTTAAGAAGGAGAGTACAAGAAACTATGAAAGGCATTATGGCATCTTCAAAAATAGAAGTTTATGAAAGACATAGAAAACTGAGAAGAATAAAAAGGCTGATAAATGTGTAACACAGCGTGAAAAATTATTCTGAGAAAGAGCTTGTTAGTCACATAGAAGCTGTATATTTTCTGAAAACACCAACCAGGTAACAACTGAGTCTTCAGCACTCAGATCTGAAGCCTAAGGGCACTCTAAGGAGTTGTATAATAAAAGATAAATGATTGATTTGCATCAGTATTTGCCACTGAGCTCTTTGCAAGGATTCTTCTAGAGGGAGGTTTGAGGAGGTGTTTAAAATTAAAATATCAACAGCTTTAAGAAAAAAAAAAATTAAAAAGTAATCACAGATAACGTTGCCACAGCTGTCCTAAAACATTCTCAGCTATGAATACCCTGGCTATTAACTGCAGTGCATAGCTTTGTCACTCAACGCGGTCCTAGACCTTAAGAGGTTTGTTTTAAGAGATTTAAGAGTTTTGTTTCAAGATTGAATGAGGTTTTAGGGGAAAAAAAACTGACAAATGAGACTGATTTTCATACCAGCTTAATTGTCATTTACAATAAGAATAGCATTTGTAGATAATTACATAATTCAGTAAGACCAGTCAATCCAGCCTTTGGAAAAGAAAGTTATACAGGGCAGTTTTGAGAACTGACAAGTGCTATTATCAGGGCAAAGCAGGGGAGCCCACAGGGCAGGGGTCTATCCCACTACTTCAGCCTGGAGCAGAAAAACTGAAGGGGCTGGGGAAGCTCCAACTCTGGGGAACCAGGCACTGCCTTGGGGGGCATGGACCAGCTGATGCTGGGGCTGGGCTTGGACGCAGCCCCATGTGAGCCCAGGATGGGCACGGTCCATGGCAGGGACAGGCAGGGATGGGGGTCCTGGACATCAGGCCCCCTGCGGCATCGATGGAACAGGGGCTGAGGTTCCCAACAGCTGCACGGGGCACTGGGATCTGCATGGAATGGGCAGCCTCAGGGGCCAGGCAGGGACAAGAGTCCCAGGGGCGCCCTCAGGGCCTGGGCAGCTCTGCTAAAGGATCCCCTATAGGTTCCCCTTTAGAGCTTCCTATGTCACTGGTCTAGAAAAAGTAATCATGAGATGAAGATAACTCACTGAGAAAGGGAAGCAGGGATAGTAAATGATGAGGGGTTTCATAGCAGATGGGATCTGCCAGGGATGCCAATTGCACACAGGGACTGTGCTGGAATCTGTGTTCACATATGTTCATGTAGTTCATAAACTACATGGAAATGGTGAGAGCAGATGTGGAAAAGCTCATTAATGATAATGTTATCCGTGGCATTAAAAATAAAACTGCATTTTTGTAGCTGTACCTCACCCCTGCACAGCTGCAATACAGAACTGCTGTGTGACAAGGCAGCAAGACAGCAGAGGAAATTCAGCATTCGCAAGTGCACGGTGACCAGCAGGGGACAAAAGCACACTGCCTGGACACAGCACCCACGTCCACGCTTGCTGTCCCTGCTGGGGGAGGAGATCCAAAAGCTCCTCATCACATCACTTAGGTGGTGGGCGGAAGTCTGGAATGGCCACCAGACTCTGTTCAGTGTAGGTCATGTACAAAAACTGTCAGTGAGAAAACAAGACACAGAGGTGGCACGTGGCTTCTGTCTGAGGAGAAGTTACAAAGACTGAAAATCCTCAGCATTACAAAGAGACGATTGAGGACAGAACTGTCAGAGCTTCATGAAGGCACAAATAGTCAAATGAAAATTAATCCAGAATGATTACTCACAATTTTTCATACTTTTGCATATTAAAAGTTTATATAATAGAACCTGTTGCTATGGTATGCTTAGATGTCAGTAATCTAAGACAAGCGTTGAATGCTATTAAACAAATTGATGGTAAAGCAGTTTATTTCACTTGAAGACACAATGCTGTTTACTGATCAGGAAGCCCAAAACATGGATCAGAGGAAGAAAGAGGAATGTCATGAGGTATGGCATGCAATAAATAATCCATATATAATTATATATTGCTAAATTATTTCTCTGAGATTACCTTAAAGACAACCATGAGGGTATGGAACCAGATAGAACTTTAACATGATTTGCAATAATATTAATATTGTATTTCCTAAGCTGATACAGTACTGTAGTCAGTGATTCTACCTATTGCATCTTCCCATTCACTACTGCTGAAATGATCTTCCTTCCTCCTCAGACTCTGATGTATTTCATCTCATGTAAAGAGGGCCCACCCCTATCCTAGAGGCACTCCCAATATATTTTTTAATTAAACCACTGCTAGTATCACTTTGCATACCTGGAACTTAATAAATGCCTAGCCGTGAAAAGGAAAAAGCAATCATCCTTACTGTGAAATTGCACATTCCTGAATCCAATAAGGTGAGAGGTGTCAATTCACAGCTCCTGAGGCTGTAGCTTCAAAAACACTTCCTTTTTTTAAAACAGATTAATTTCTGCTGGGGTCAGTTCCTTGACCCAGATCATGGCCCAGCCACATGTTCATTAGCATTGCTGCAGCTATGTTTGCAGAAATGCACGGCCAGGGCTGGAAGCAGAGAAAGAGCCATCATTTAAGCAGTAACCTCCACTTAATGGTGGCTGAAAAAGTTTTGATAGAAAAACAGGAAAATATAAGCCAAGCAGCTTTTTCCCTATGCCAAGCAGTAGAGAACCTGCACCTTTCTAATCATGTCAACATACAACAATATTGAAAAGGCAGACATAGAGGCAAGGCTTCCTGCTGCAGGAACAAAGAGGGAAACAGCTGCTTTTTGAAAGGCAGTGTCATCTTCCTGCACAACACAATGCTACAAGATAACAGACTGTGTCATATGTATTCTCCAAAGTACATAGCCGGATGAACTCAGACAAGAACAGCTCATCTGGTTAGACTTTATTGCCCCAGCTAGCCATAAGCCATGCCTCTCCTAATGCACATTAGTTGAAAGAACACTTGACATTTTACCACTCAAATTATTCAGACAAGCACCTTTTAACCCAGTACTTGAAAAGTTTAAATGAACAGTAATGGAAAACTGTTAGCTAATGAAAAAGGCTACTTTGTCCCACACAGTGTTAATTAAGCATTCCTGAAGATCCAGTTCCAGCTTCCATTATGTCCCACTGACATTTAATGCTTTGGAATATGGTGAAGAAAAATCTCTTATTTCAAAACCTCTGCTGAAGCAAGGAGGGAAATTACCTTACTTCCTTCCACCTGCTCTTCCAATCTGCCAAATTGGGCTATAAAAAAATAAATATATTGTAAAAAGATGCAAATCTCTTTGATTTCACACAAACAAATCAATGAAATAGCTGCAAAGCAAAGCAGGTAGGCAGCTGTACTGTCAGTTCTGAAACCACAAAAATACTGTAATTACCTCCCCTTGACACACTGTCATACCTATCTGCCAAGCTGCTTGGCATCTGTCACTGAGCAATATGCAACTGGTGCCTGTGTGGCAGAGTGGACTTTGCCTTTCACCTGGAGCTTTGCTTCTGATAGCGTGCTCACACTGTTGTATCACAGTGCCCTGCCAGAACTATTCTTCTAGAAATATATGACAGAAGCAAAGACAGGCTTTCAGTGGCCAGCAATAATATCCTTTCAACATCAGTGTATGGAGGTGCCTGCATTTACAGTGTACAGTCTAAGTGGGGCTATCAAAGCTGCAATAACTTCTGTCATCATGTTGGCTCTGTTTTTTGTTCTTCCTCACAGCCTTAAAGCAGGCACACACACTCTTCTGTACCTTATCAATAAAGAATGCATGCTTACATTCCTCACACTGAGGTAGGGAGTGGGATATCTGTTTCTGTGCCAATCAAAAATGAATTTTTCCCCATTTCTCTTCACAGCCCAGAGTAAGATTATCTTATGATTAAAAAAAAAAGTTGGCAAACAACCCTTCAGCTTTGCATAATCATCTCACAGAAAGTGGCACTTTGCTGAATCCTTTGCTGATCCAGTTCAGACCTTGAGATAGGATGTATCTCAAAGAAAAGATCTTAAGATGATGTAGCTCTGAAAAACCTGGTCTGATGAAAGGTGTCCCTGCCCAAGGCAGGAGGCTTGGAACCAGATGAGCTTTAGGGTACCTTTCAACCCAGGCCATTCTATGATTCTGATATGATTCTATAAACTCTTCAGCTCACAAGACACAACATTCTCTGAACTCTCGCTATTCCAGAATAATGCTTTTCCGCCACCTAATTTATACATCGTGGTACCTAAGTGGCCCAAACCAAAGGGTTTGAGTGCCTCATTTTGTTATGTTGGCTGACCAAGAAGGACTAAAACCCCCCTTGCTTTGAAGGAAGTAGGTTGGTCACTGCAGATCACCCTACTGAGCTATAAGGCAGGCCAGCTCCTCAGGCATTAAAGGTGCCACTTGATTCAACCTAACACACTTCTGAGAAAAATGTCAGTTTTGTTTATGCAGTGGCTGAAGTAATTCTTAGCAATTTAACCCTATGCCTATTGCCATAACAGGACATCTTTCCCACTCCTGTGCTCTAATATGCCTTCCACACTGATGAATGATCCATGTTTGGACACCTATTAGTACAGGCTGTCATACATTAAAATTCACATGCACGTCTCACTCTCTGATGGTGAAGAGCTGCCCGCTCCACTCACTCGAGGAAACTTCAGGCACAATGCAGCATCTCACTGAAGATTTGGAATGATGAAATCTGGAGGATGCATTTGCCCTCCTATCAAAAGCATCAGGAGATAGCATGATCAAAGGAAAAACGCTCTTTAAGCTATTTATCTCCGCAAAGAATGACCTGATGATGTTTAATGGGATGATTAGGCATAGCTATGGTTTAACGCGTATTTAAAAGATTATTTCTGTGATTAACTGATTGTCAGAAGGAAAGTATCTAATGACAATGGTAAAGAAATTTCATCAGTGCATTTGAAAAGATGGTTTGCACTCGTGGACTTGATATGCAGCTCTTTAATTGGGTCATCTCAGCAGTGTTTCAGAAGCAGAATTGTGTGTTACTTTAAAATTGAATTTTAAAAATTACACTGAAAGGAGTTTCTTCTGAGGTAGATTAATAGAATGAGCAGTCAAAATATTTGAATCTAGATAACATAGGTGCTATTGTTTCTCTCATTGCTTTAAATATGCCTTTTTGGGATGGAGAGAGATGGGAATTATATAGACGGCAAAAATATACTTGTGCTGAAATTAAATATAGTATATGGAGTCCTGAAATTTTAAGCCATGGCTTCAATGTTTGAATCCAGATCACTGAAATTATGAGCTGCTACAGTTTATCTTATTAGAGGTCAGAGTACACAAAGGACTAAAGAATGTGTGCTTTTTATTATGCAAAATAGCATGTCCTGGTACAAAATACATGATGAAGCCTGTATATGTACATATGTACATTTAGAGGCTGAAATTGGGTTACTGATACAGGTCAAGGTAGAAGCTTTGCTGGAACATGTAAATAATTCTGATTAACCAGGCACTGTACTACTAAATTTTTCTCCTTTTCCCACACCTTTTACATCTGAAGTATTGAGGTATCTTTGATCAAGTGGAAGAAAACTGAAGGGGTCAGCTTGCATCTCAAATCAAATTCATAGACTTTGTCATTATTCAGGATTTACATAATATAAATGACCAGACTCATTGTACAGGAAAAACCTAGCTGTTTAGCTCTAGCAGAGCCACTTTCTGGAGTTTCAGGAAATAGAGAACTCAAGGTGTGCAAGTCCATGTCTCCTTTAATAGTTCTCAAGTATTTATTAGCTAGAGAAGTTGAATTCTCTGACATATTGAAAGGAAAGCAGGGAAATTGTGCCCAGAAAAAACACCTCCTTTGTCCCTCTGTGCAGGTTTTCACACAAGACAAGGAAAATCAAGCCAGAATTTGGCTTCTGTTTTCCTATTTGAACCAGGGAACCCAAATAAATGAGCTCATAATGTACAATCTGCCAGCAAGCACTGCAAACGTATTATTTACGCAGAATCACACACTATAATACCTGCATAATCAAAAGTACACCTGCAGCTTTAATTATGTGAAAATCATGTTAACAAAGAGCAATGAAAGCACTGTGTTTCCACCCTTTTATTTTAAACCTCGTGTTTCATTTTAGTCTTTCAGAGCCTTTCAGAACTAGAAGTCAATTCTAAATCTGGCTCTAAAGATTGGACTTATTCTAGGTTCTAGGCTGACTAAGAAAAGAAAAAATATTTTTCCTAGCTGATGCCCTCTCAAACTAGAAAGAGGCAAATATCCATAAGTGTTTCTGACTTAGGAATTCTCTGAGAATTTTTGCTGAATTTTATTTTAGATGTTTACCCCAAATATTATGTTAAGTGTCAAAGTGACACCACCTGTTGCCTCACAGGATAAAGATTTTTCAGAAGTCACCTTACTATCCAACAAAGCTAGAAGGACAGGGAAAGAGTGACTATAAGTACCACTACAGAACTGAGTTAAAACTACGATTGGTTTTATCTTTAAAACTGAGTTTTCTAATTGTTTTCAGCTTCCAGTTTTCTTAGGCCTGATACACTTTTTGTGTCTTTCGGTGTTTAAATATAGGCTGTTGAAGCTTATTCAACAGTCTCCCTAAATATATATCTTTACTAGTAATTAAATTCTAATAACATGCTTTCCTTCTTTCTTACTCTGCTCTCCCTTCTTTCCAATGCTCCTTCTTCCTTCAAAGGAAGAAGAAAGATAAATTTTGGAGATTTTCTTTCTTTCTTTCTCTTTCTTTCTTTCTTTCTTTCTTTCTTTCTTTCTTTCTTTCTTTCTTTCTTTCTTGTTCTCTTTCTTTCTCTTCTTCAACCTTGTGGAAACCTTGTCTCTGGAGTCAATGTTCTTGCTCCCTGTGCTTGTCAGAGGACTCCAGTCACAATCAGAGTGGGAAGAAGTGTTCCTGCACACTTCTGTCTAGACACACGCTGTCACAGTAAGCCCTAGATTTTGTGTCAGTTTACAGAGGCATAAGCTGGTGGTTCCCAGAGCTTTATATGGTTTATGCTTCCATAAGGCAGCTCTCTAAATGGGCATACCACTGGTCTTGTCCTTCCTATGCCTCTGTCATTCTGGACAGACCTAGTAGTTGGCCACATAAATTTTCAGGATCACTTGTACTGGGAAGGGAATAGAATGACAATCTGGGGAGCTGAAGGTAATTTTAATGTCCTCGTAATATCAATCACTTTATCAAGTTGGGGTCAGTACACAATATTGTCTAGGCTCATTGTTTTAGTTTACCTTTTTGCTTTACATGAGACTCAGGTTCAAAAACTGTCAACAAAGAAAGCCTTCTGCCATTCTAAAATTATGTGAAACTTTCTCTATGCCCTCTTCCTCAGATACAACCATGGTGTCCTTATTTGGGCAAAACTCCAATAAGGAAGGGAGCAAGAGATCAGGACCAAGCCTTCTGCTAAGATGGTGACTACCTCTATGAATGGTTATTGTTGCATGGCTAAAGCTCTTTCAACTAGAGCTTCTGACAGACTTGTGGTGGCATTTTAAAGTTGGGCAGCTGAGCTGTTCACTCCCTGAGCTGCCCACCCCACCCTGGAATCGTCAAGGACAGCATCATCTAAGCTGCTTACAACTCACCTCCTGTTTTCAGCTGGTCATGTAAGGTAAACCAGCTCTGATTTCCGTTTATCTTACTGTGTTGCAGAAATCACTGGGGCAATTCAAATGCTCCTTTACAGGAAATTGTGGGTAATACCATCTACAAGACAGACAAGGCGCACAGCTAGAGGCTGTCTTCTGATATCTGATTTTAATTTACTTCAGTGAGTTGGGCAGAGCTCTTATTTCCATGGACTTGCATTTGGGAGTAGGTTGGATTTCCAAAAACACTAAGTGGTTCTGGAGCATAACTACTGTAAAAAATTAATCAGACTAGTAAGCCTAAGTCACTTTGGGACGCATAAGAATTTCTCTGATCACAGTTAGAGCACTTTTAATATCCTCCGCTGTTTGCCTTCTAGCATAAGGACAGTGTTTTATTTATGCTTCATTTATCATGAAAGAACACCCAAGATTTCAAGCTGTTAAGATAGGGCTTGCATCTAGTGGGAAGTAACACAATGAAATCACAATTAAAGCAACATTTTTGACTTTTCTGGAGGGGAAAGGCAGGATATCCCAAAAAAGTGACACAAATTTATTCAGCCTCCTCGTCATGATGAGAACTACCAGCTGACTTTCAAACAGAGGCAAACTCAGCCCTCACATAGCCTTAGTGAAATCAGTGACAATATTATCAGCATTGAGTATGGTTCTATGCAGCTTAATGCAAACATTTTTAAAGATTATGCCCACACTGCATAACCATAGACCTACACTTTAGTCTGTGATAAATAAGATTAGCATATTAAAAACAAAACAACAAAAAACAAACAACCCCCCAAAAGAAAGCAAAAAAACAAAAACAAAAAAAAACCCGCCACCCCTCCCCACTACCACAAAGAAGCTGCCTGAAAACTCACCCAATACTGACTGAAAATCCTGAAATACATTATGCTCTTGACTAGAGAAATGAAAAGCAACCCACTTAAAAAGGGTACCTAATGAACGGACCCCTCCCACTTCTGAGCAAAGAGCATTTAGAGAAAGACTACAATATTATCAAAATACAGACACCAAGCACCAAAGCAATAAGGAATCATTTTATTCTCTACTAATGTGCATTAGTTCTAAGCTCAAAGTCTTGCCGTGCTCCACAGCAACACAGAACTCTTCTAAATGCCCCAGCAACTGCCTTGTAATCTTAGGGCTGAGTAGGGAGGGACAGACACATTGTACATGGACCTTAGCATTGGTGCTTGTACCCTTCTTTCTGTTTTTCCACTACTTGCCGTGTTTCAAGTGTGTGGTCCATGACAGAAATTCACTTCATTGTTAGATCAAAGAAGGCATTTTAGCTTCCACCCCACAGGCATGTAGTTCACAGACAAATTATTCCCAGTTTCCACTTCTATACTTCAAATGTGTTAAGAATGCAACATGAAAACTAATAATAGTTCAGTGTGTATGCTATATAAATACAAATAATGAGGGCTCCCTTGATTAAGTCCTCTCCAAATCTCAAGCTTTTAATAGCAGAGGTAAATGTCTTGGTCTTCTCATGAAGTTTATCAGCCTTGAAGAAACTGAAGAGAAATTCGCTCTGACTAAATGTCCATAAGTGATCCTTGGTAAAGTGAATCCAGCGACATTACACCCATTTCCTACTGAACTGTAGCTGACCTCTTTCTATTCCTTTGCAATGTGCAAAATTGGAAAACTTAAAAAAAAAAAAGAAAAGAAAAAAACCACCAAGAAAACAGTTCCCATAAGTCAAAGCAGAGATATGTAAAGCAAACAGACTGATCTAGAGAACAGATTTTAGTCTCAGGTCCTCTGACCCTCTCACAGGGAGAACGAGCCTGTAGAGTGGAATTCCTCCCCTTGCTCAGCAAGCAGGCAAGACATCCTCCAATTCAAACACAACTCTTTTAATTCAGTTGTCAAGGTGACCTTGTAGAAGATATCTGAAAGCTGCATTGACCTTAAAAAATCCCAAATGGCAGAATAGCTTAAACATTTTGAGTTGAATTAGTGTAATCTAAAGGAGAGTTTCAGTGTTACCATCTGCATCTAAGTGACTCACCTTTGGCTTCCATCACAGTCAATGGTACTTCTAGTACAGTATTTGACTCATGTTAACAGAGAAGAGTGAAATAAATCATCTGGGTCATGACTGAAAAGTATCTTTTCTTCTTCATACAGCTATAAAAACTAGCAAAGGGTGATGACTTAAGATGTAGACATCTACCTGTAAATATCCAAACTTAACATTTTCAGCTCAAAACTGTGACTGGATTTCATTCTGGGCCAGCAATAGACTTTGTGTCTATGGTTTTTATCACCAAAGTACAAGTGCCAGTAATGAATGGAAACATGCCAGTTCTTAGGTGAAAAGATCACCCCAGCAGGTAAGGGGATTTTGCAATTCCATTTCCAAGACCTATCCACAAAGGCTCTGTGGTGTTTGATTTCCATTACCACACCTACCAATGCCAGTCAGTCGACAGTTCAATAAAAAACGTCAGCCATAGAGCCTAGATCACTTTCTGTCATTATCAATCAGGGATTTCTGATGTGCTAGTTTGTTGCATCATTTTTCAGATCACTCTCAGGAAAGGATATAGGCTGGATGGCTGAATAGACAGCCACTCAAAAACCTACACAGAGAAGGCAGGGTCACATTAGCAAAGTCATAACATTTCCTTCTTCTTTTGTATCCTCAGCGTAATTTATGCAAGGAAGCATTGTCCACCAAAGAGACAGGGTGTGCTCAGTCTCTTCTGTCTTGGCGAGGTTTACTTTATATTGTATATGGTGTAGCTTACATCCAGCTCTCAGTACAGACAACGTACAATCCCTCAGGATTTCTTCTTGTGAACAGATCATAAAAACTGAGTCGGGTCCACCAGCGTCAACAGGAATATTGTGGGAGTAGGATCACTGCACTGTAAAATCACTGCAATGACAGTAAGCAAGCTTGCCCTTTGTATGCCAGCTTGACTACTGTGCCTTGCCAGTCAGTCAAGAGGGATTTATGCCTTGTTGATGAAAAGCAGCCTTAGCTAGTAAATCTGGTGCAATATGAATAAGCATCTGTTTATAGCTAGAAAGAAAAGTCAAAACGTTTCCTAATAGCAATCCCTTTAGAAACATACCCATTTTATTTTAAACCAGACAGAACCACAAATTTCTTCTTTGTACCTCAAACTCTACTTCTACATGATAATTGTCCTAAGGGCTTCCATTAGTTGGTACTACTTAAGGATTACAGTTATATGGTTTCTTGAAAGTTTGCTAAAACATTGTTTTATACTTGTAAGACCACAAAGTAATCTAGGTCTCAAGCCTTGCCAGCAACTATGTGAAATGACAAACTGTTACTCCTATGCGGTCACTCCTGCTTGTGTCTACCTTCCACAAAATCATTATGTAAAAGAGATGTACTACAAAAGTCCACATGCTATTTTATTGACAGGAATATCTGCAAGTCCTTCCCTTGATTGCAGTAACACAATAATTTTCACATAATTGCCCTTGCACGGTGCACCTTTTTCCATGTTTTACAGATGAGAAAGCACAACAAAGTGAATCAAAATGATTGGCCCAAGGTCAAACAGGAAATGTGTGACAAAGCCAGGAACTGACCTGTAGATTCCTCTCTCCCAAGGTAGCACCTGTCTTCAAATCTAGTTCTGATTTCTCACACTGCGTACAATACAATATTTAAGCCTTGATCATTTAAATCCCTAGTGGATGAAAAGCAATACATATTGTTATTTCTATTTCTAAAATATAAGACTAGAAAAGGAAACCTTGTGCAGGTGGTAAGTAGTTCAAAGGTTTTATCATCATGCCTCTCCACCACTGAAGAAATGATGAAGCTGGAATTTGGCATGATCTGCTCTTCTGACAATGAAGAGAACAGAGCACCTCAAGGAAGACAGCAGTTTGAAGTGCAGCAGTACGTGATGCACATCTGTCTGGCTTGTGTCACTCAGCTAACTGGCAAATATAAACAGTGGTCATCTGCTAACAGTTAGCTCTGTCTAGACATAGTGTGCTCCTCATTAGCTAATTGTTCACACCTCTCCCTATAGGCTGCAATACAGCAAGAGAAATAGAGGCAGAATGTGTATCTGTGCAGCAAAAACGACTCAGAAAGTGAAAGGCAGGCCTTTTACACTTCACTCTTAACCTGGCGGGCAACTCCCCAGTTGGGTGGCCTCTGTCAGGAGCTCTGCAAGTAATCATTTCAAAGCCTACACAACTGTCTGTTGTCACACACTTCATGTGTGAGGAATTTTCTGTGCATAGATACCTTAGTGGCCCTTTGTGATGCAGGACCTCTCTGCTTTTGTGGGTAACAGTGGGGAAGAGAGTACTAACATCGTGAAGACAACACAGAACTCAATAGCTTAAGTTAAGTGTGATATAACACTTGGCTTCACACTTTCATAATTATCAAAATTCTGCATGAATGTCATAATTCAGGATTGCTGTACTTTCTCTTAGAAATTAAAGAAATACTGTGTAAATCTAGCTCCTCTGAAGCGTTACAGATTCAGAAACACAATCTACAAAATTATTCCTCTTTATACAGGAATTTAGATGTATTGAATGAATTATGACTAGAGTTACTCAGAAATTTCTCAGTGGAACAGTTCATTTTGTTAAAACAAAAGCATTTCATGGGAACATACATAAGTGAAGCAAGGAACTTAACTCTCCTAGAGTCTAAGAGGTACTGCTTACTCTGGAAAAGGATTTTGTTAAAGCTACTCAGTGCCACTAGGAGTAGCTCAGCTGGTTTGAGCAGGATATGAATAATGCCAGGGTTGTGAGCTCTGTCCCTGTATAGGCCATTCATGTATGAGCTGGGCTCCATGGCCCTTGGGGATACATTAAAAATCAGAGTATCCTGTGATTCTGGTAATTGAAAAACCTTCTGCAAAGATAATAATTTTTTAAAAAGCACTTTAACTATATATAATTAAGTATAGGGAGAACTCATTGCTTACCTGTCATAAGATTGATGACCCTCACTTGCAGCCTGCATTGGGTTTAACTGGTGAGTGTGGACATGACAATTCTTGCTCCTCATCTCACTCCTGATTATACCAGATTTGTGTCCTTCTCACAGGAGCAGTAAGTACAATATATGCTGACTGCTCAGCCACCCTCATTTGCAGCCACAGTTACCCACAAAATTCTGCCAACTTCAAATTCCATCAGCCACCTTGGGAAACAACACCAAAGCAAGGAAAGAGAAAACACCCACAAGCCTGACAGCAACACGAGGTCAGCAGCTGAAGGCAGTGGTTTGTCATTAAAAACTCAGAAAGGCCTTAGGAACTGAGGAACAGAAGAGCGGTGGAAAATTACTTCAAAATGTGTTTTACATATTCAGTCTGCATTGCCACTATAGTTGTTTCCTGTCTGATATGAACAACTTTTAATCTCAGCACTTCATGTGGGAGAATTTTTACGTCTCCAGGTTCTAATTTTGTTTGTTCAGAATTAATAACTCCAAAACCTGAAATAGACACACAGTTTTAAATATTCTCCCCCCCACCCCACAAAAAAAAAAATAAGGAGAAGCAAATATTACACTAAATGACTTTACAATATTACCAGGGAGATAGGAAATTCCATTTTCATTGGTTGCGTCAGGTTTGGATAGATACAGACCACTTTGAAAGGAAAGCAACAGCAGCAACTATAACTGGAAAAATACATTATTGAAATAGATTAAGAGTCTTCACCAATCCATGAAAAGCCCCAGAAAACTAGGACTGGTGCCTTTTGGCTGGCTCACACACTGTCACAGCAACTGGCTGGCTCCTGGTGGTTTTACACCCATCTGGTTGAATAGCCAGTACAGTCCTGTAGCACACCTCACAACAAATATGCCTCAGAAATGTCTGTTTCAACACTCATGCTTTTCATGAGACTATCATTTTAAAGTACAGTTAATTGATTCTCAGCCATGCCTGAAAGCCACTTCAAAGCTCTGTACAAATGCGTCATCACTGTTTCTACACTCACCATAAATGTGTCTTGAAACACATCCTCCACTAAGATTGCAGCAAGTGTATGGGGGCTTTTATAAAAATAAAATACTCCATGATTTTTAGGTCTTGCCTAGAATAAACTACACATGCCAAAGCTACCTTGACCCTAACCTTCTGCTTTGCCACCTAGGTTGCCCCTTTGCTCATCTGTGGCTTCTGTACATTCTGCTTATTGAGATTAACTTTCTGTATTTGTGTATATATATATGTATATGCAACAGGCTGCAGGTGCATTGGATACGCACAACATAAGTTGTATGGTTTAGATAGATACAGGGAAATGTGCATTACTTCTGATCAGGAAAGTGTCACAGAGTAAGGCTATGATTATTATCTACCCTAACATCCCTATAATTAGGCCAAGTGATTCATTGCATGGGAACCAAGAAACTTAAACTGAACATTATTTTCAGCTCTTCAAGAGAGTGTGAATTTTACAGGCTAAAAACTTTAAAGGTTATGCTCATTTTGGCATAATTTCCATTTCATTTGTTTTTATTTTTAGGGTGCTTTCTCCTAAAAATAAAGGAACTATAAAAAAACCAAAATCATAAAGAAAAAACAAAACCAAAACCAAAAGCAAAAACAAAAAATGAGGAAAGCCAATTATTTTTAAATGGTGCGAGGTAATGAGGCTTAAATAAATCATCAGAATTTAATGAAATAAAAATTATCTGATTTAAGCAGAACTATATTTGTTCAGTATTTGATACACTGCGAAACTCCTTTTACCATTCACACAAAGACATATGAAAAATAGGTCTCTTGTTATAGAGAAGGTAATTCCATTACATGCAATCTTACACAGTCAATATAAAAAAACCCAGCTTTTGGTAGATGTTACTTTGCTCCACCCAAGCTGTGCACAAAGGAAGTTCTTCAGATGAAACTTTATTGAAGAGGCTGTGGTCTGAGTTCCTAACAGTATAGGGCTACAACTCTAAAATACATGGTAACAGAGATAATTATTAAAATAGTTAGATGTAATAGAACACACCTGGAATACTGTTCCAACCTGCAGAGTTCAAATTGATTTCAAGAAACACTGTAATCATGGAAGATGACATAATCCAAAAAGTCAGAAGGTTATTTTTTTAAGCTGTTTTAGTCATTTCTCTCTAGTTATTTGCCAAAGGAGGCATAACCTTTATTTAAACACTGGTCTTCTTCCGGAGCAGAAGTAAAATATTTCAAATACAGATTCTATATGGACCATTTCTTGTACATGTCAGGGACATCACCCAAAAAGGAACTTTTCCTTCATTATTTGACTGCTTCTAAATCATCACCAGATTTGAAGCCAAATACTGAAATGTGTTATCACAAGTCCATATATTTCTGTCCTGATTTGGCTTGGCTGCAAAAAAGAACAGCATCTATCCCTCATTATACTAATTCTCAATTCCAGAGGAGAAGCCAAATACCAGGATAAACATAACTTATGTTTTATTAATGCAAATCCCCTTTTTGACAGCTGGGACACAGTGTGTGTTTGATTTTTAATAAATTTAATAAAGAAAAGCACAAAATTAATATAATTTGTAGGGCTGGCCTAAAACTGGCTAATTCAAGTGCCTGAAGTGAAACAACCAACAGAGAGTTTCAGATTAAGAGCTGACAGCCTGTAGCTTATACTGAAGTCAGACCTGATCCTCATTCTTACAAGGAAATTTTTCCCAGAGATATATGCATTGTCCCTGGAGGTTCCAGCATTGCACACCATTCTCTTAAGATGCAGCTGCAGCATCCCTCTCCCACCCTTCTCATATCTTGTACTTTTTAAAGCTCAGAAGACTAGCTCATGTGAGGGAGATTTAAGACCCAAACTTCCTGTCCGGTAATTTTAAATTCAGTAACAATCACCTGTTACCAAACAAGTACATCTTTTGCCCTGGCAAATTCTGCATTTTTTCAGTCCATAAACATCTGTGCAAAATGCCTTAGGCTTCCTGAGTATTTGTCTTAATAGTGTAAATTCTTCCTGCTGTATTTACCCGTCTATGGCAAATTAATGCCACAAATCCTTTATGATTAGGATTTGGTTTTCAGCCTAATTGCAAAAGAATGTAGTTACTTTATCTTGAGAGATTATATTATGCAGCTCATGTTTTGCCAATAATAACAGAGGAACATACCCTCTATTCTAACAATTGACCAAATAGCAGCCTACTGCTTATTTATCCACTGGGGGTTTAAGCAAATTTAATGACTGCACTACAGGACTTGGTTCAGTTAAATGACTGTATATTATTCAGATATTCCTACATCCTTTGTAAAAAAGTGGTCAGACCAGCTTATCATATGTTCACAAACTGTAATAAAATTAAAGCAGTTCACAAACAATATGTGGACTAGGCTTAAATAGTAGAAGGCAAAAAGTTATCTAAAATCTGTTCCCTGTAAACGTTTCAATTTTTTCTGGACTAAAGTAGAGCTTCCAATTCCCAATTCATATATTACAAACTCTATGCTCAGCAAATTATGTACTTAGTTTGCCAAGTACTTCTAATCATCACGTTTTGGAATGTACTTCTCAGTTTATTAATGGTCTTTAAAAAACAGTCCCTGGCCTCAGCACCTTTCCACTGAAGCCATTAACAAATTTGCTCTGATTTCAGTAAGGTATCTGCCTTCTTATTTTTATGCTGTATATGTATTTTCTAGACCTGCTGAATTACAAAACGTCTGGTGTGGAAAATTATATTTAAGTTCAATAAATTAGTTCCATATTACTCTAAGCTGCCTATATGCATTGTCATTTTTATTGCATCCACCATTTTTATAGCACTTTAGTAACCATTTTGCCATGTGAGAGCAAGTCCTGGGAAATACTTGAGTCAGAAATAAGAAAGAACTTGTACCAGAACTCAAAGTATGTATGACACAAAACCTCAACATCCCAAATCCCAAAATGTTATATTAAGAAAGTACAAGGTTCTTTGTAGTAGTTCTTGTTAAGAAGACCTTTCTTTACATTTTAAGGCAGTTTTAAGCAGCAAACATATTTGTGAGAGCTTGTCAGTTAAGGGATGGGGAAAAAAGGGTTACATGACAAATTCCTCATTTCAAATCATGCAAATAACTGGCTCCATGGGGTGCTTATTCTAGACAGAATTTTCACAACCTTCGAAAGGGTACTTATAGATCTAAATTGTGAGATAAAACAATGAGAATGAGTGAGAAAGTCAGCTCTATAGAAAATTGGAGAAATTTTAAGCCTGTGTATTTTGGGGTAGAAATTATTGAAATTGCAATCAAACTGAAGAAAATATTCAGAGATTTTTTCCTCCTGAATTCTGTAATACATGATGCTCCCATAGGCAAAAATCTTTTTAGAGGTGCTGTACTGCAAACCTCCCCAGATTACTGCTGTCTCACCGTGGTGGCTCATAAAATGAAGTAAACTGAGCAATTATGAAATAAATTCATGATTTCACAAGGAATGTACTGGGATACATTCACTTGCTACTTTGTGTTGCTGGAATAATTCAGAGCAGCCCAATGAGCAGCTGAATGTAGCAGAATCTGAGCTTCTAACCTGAATTACAGACCATTTCATTGGCAGTTTATTCCATGTTAGCTATTTATGACGAAGTTTGGTTGTATTAAAGATGTTCAGTCATGTCTTGAGAATACCAATCCCCATGGAGCAGGAGTCCATATTTTGTTGAGTTTCTAGAAGTGAACACATGATCACTCTGGTGTCTTTTGTCACAACATTATACCAGGGTCTGCAAACACAGAGTTGGGATGAAATCCCAGTTGGGATGAATCCCTCTCCAAGATGCAAACCTTCGGTTCTCTAGTCACGATTGTCTAGAAGCAAGGAGAAGAGTAGTTGTAGGACAGGGAGAATAAAGTCTAGTTTTCCCTTCTGAACCTAGAAAATCTCTCCTTAAAAAAAGGAGCATGCAAAGAGCTGAGATCCCTGTGTTTGGAAAGAGATATGGGAAGAACAAAGTGCCTCAGTGTATCCTCAGATATTGCAAAGTGTTGGATTATCCCTTTTTCTGATGTAGAGACAGGGGTCCTGAGAGGCGTTTTAAAAACTTTTATTCCATTTTTAGTCTCATGTAAAGGGTGTGATGGTACAGATATTACTTTTCACTCCATCACAATTAGAAGCCAAACTATTTCCTAATTACAATACATTATAAGCATCTATAATGTAAACATTAGGCGTCATAGGCGTTAAAAGCCTATTAGCTTTTGCTACACAATGCTACTAATGTCTTAAAGCTAATCATCTAAAATTATCCCTCATGGGTCCTACTACAATACGTCTTTAATAGTTCTATTTCTCCAAAGTGTCTGGTCTCTTTACAAAACCATCATTTGAAACTTGTTTTTAGTTCCATTTTTCTGTCAACAATATCTGTCCTATTCCATGGTCTTTTTAAGTCGCATATTTTATCTCAGACTTTGCATACAGATACATACTATGTGAGCCTTCTATCTGGCTTTGAGAGCTCTCTACAAATCCATTTTCCACAGCAAAGAGACCCTGTGTTGGAAGGGGATTGCACTGCTCCTCCTTAGGCCATCTCTCCTTTCAAGAAGAGCTGAGCAGAAGTTCCTTGAGTGTTGCTGGACTTGTGTAATAGTGTCAGCATTTATCCTTTCCATTTTATCCTTCAAAGGAAACCAGGACATAAATGTGTATTCATTCTTTGGGGAATTGAGGTACCCAAAACAATAACATTGACAGAGGGCATCCTGGAGTGAAGGCACACACAGCTGACCTACCTTCTTGCCATGGTCTTCAATTTTAATTTAGTTAAACATCAACATTTTGCCAAACTCCCAAAATCCTTCAGGAAGAGATTTTTCCAAAGGAAAGATGGCCTCCTAATTGTGTTCTGAGGACCAATGAATCTACTATATATAGATCAGAGTATTAGGTCATCTTGTCTGATTCACAGCCTGGCTTATTTTCATACAAATTAGGCAAATTCCTACCTAAAGTGCATAAGATTTTTAATATAGACAAAACAAGCTGAATTTTTAAAAAGTCATAACTGATAAAGATTTTTCTGTTCTTTTATTTCACTCCATATTAAGAATGATCTGGTTTGGTTTGCTTTCGTGTTTTTGTTTTTTTTTCTGCTCTAGGACTGTGAACATGTAGGAGTCCAAAAGCATTATCTTTTTTCTTCTCCTAGTGCAGACTTGGCACAAATAGGAAATGTTCACTAGAGAAAGTGCCTGAATGCTGTGATCATAACTCTGTCCCATTTGTAATACTACCTACCTAAACTGCTCAGGTTCTAGCAATCTTGGTCAGATGGGCTTAATTGATCAACAAGGGTCACTAATTGATTTACCCCTTTTGTAAGAATACTTCACCGTGTGTTTTTTCAAGTCAATTGGAAATCATCAGTAGTCACTGCATAGCTCAGACACTGTTCTCACACTGTTCTATGTGTATCTTTAAACTGCAACCATACCATGGGGTGACAAAGTATTGAAAACCCTGGGAAAGGTAAAGTGATGTAAGGTCAAGAAAACACCAAGATAAAGCTGAGACAAAGGATTTTCCTCTCAGCTTCACTCACAGATTTCTTACTTAACCACTCCATGTATTTCACACTCAAAAGATGTAAAAGATGATGATGACGATAATTCATCACCTGATCCAATAATTGAAAATTCCTCTGCTCTTGCAGAGAGGATTGGACTAAATGACCTTTTAAGGTCCCTTCCAACTCAAATCGTTCTATTATTCTGTGATCATACATTTAGCTAAAAAAGGCACCTGTCGCCCTGATTTTTCAGCCTTCTCTTCTGTTCCACAGTTTTCATAGTTTAGGTTGTTTCTCATGCACGGGTGTTATAAATAGAAGCAGTTTTCATTAAATCAAGGAAAGTTTACATTCCTGTTCTTAGAGATATGGACAGCTGATGGACAGTTGTCTTGACCAATGGGATGGGGAGAGGTGTCAGCCTTCTCCCCCAATCCCTGGCCTTTAGAGAAATACTGTAAAATGGAGTCAGATTTTCGTCATAAACAGTTCATGTCTTCTCACCAAAGTGTGTGTGTGTGTATATCTGTGTGTGAAACAGTAACACTCATCCAGTCTGTTTCACATCCCAAGGCCCCTTAGTGGACTTTATGAACTGGACTGATCAAACACCTTAGGAAGCCTGTAGTAATTGTTTGTCCCCTTGACTTGGTTATCTTCCAGGGAAACTGTCCAACAATCCATGCAGAATTCCTATTTTACTTGCCCAGTGTTCCTGCTTGCCATTTTCCTACCACATGGGTTCTTTAGGAGTATGGCACACTTTAGTGCCCGAATTATTTTCACTTTGCCAGAGAATTTTGACGTATATGAGAAAAAAACAGGGGCCAGTACAAGTATCTTCCTAATACAGGTAAAACCAAAAATCCAAAAAGGCACTTATCTTACCTAAGATGCATCTGCAAAGGCACTTTCTGAAGGATGCTAATAATTTACCACTACTGCAACTTAACAAAATGAGCAGATCAAACCTGCTGAATGTCAGCGTCTTTAAGATTAGAATACATGTTCACATCAACCAGTGGTATTTATTTTGTCCTTCCACAAAGAGAAAAGATGAAAGAGAGAAAATTAATGCACTGCGAAGCCTAGATTTAAAATGAAGGAGAGGTAAAGGACTGTTCTTTAAAGTAACCCACAAATTCTTAAAGAACATTCCACTCCATGCATAGAGGAATTTCAAAGGAAAACAAAATAAATCATTTTCAGAAGTATAAAATGTAGTATCTGACCGCATTCACAAGTTATGTTCTTTTGTATTTTATGTTTTTATTATTTTGCATTATTCCTCTAAGAATCAATTTTAGCAGCACTGATGGTTTAAACTCAGCATAAAAATAAAATTCAGCAAATGTCATGGCAGCATGCCAACCATTTAATGTCAGGTTCCCTTATGTTCAGCACTTTGTTGAAGCTTCCCATCCACCAATTAGACAATTTTGGAATATTTTCTTTGTAATTAGAAATAAATCTCTTGTGATAGGTATTGTTCTGTTGGAAGGATTGCCCCTTCATATATCAACCTCAGTATGCGTACTTGTATGTGCATTTTTTTCAGTTTTCTAGTGTTACTCACCATCTTCATAATTAAGCAATTTCTCACTATGAAGACTTTGCACTTAATGCACAGTTATGCACGTGGGCCCATGCAGAGGGACAATCTATTTTCCAGCAAGTCTACGGAACTCTCTAGAGTCAGCCTGCAAAGACTCTAATGACAGGAGCAAAACCTTAAATAAGTGTGAGCAGGCCACACCGATTAAGACAGAAAACAGAGTGTGTGACATTACCCACGGGCTCAGGAGGAAAAGCAGGGGGACGTGAAAAAAAGAAGGAATAGGAATGCATGGGTGGTGAGAGCTGAAGAAGACATTGCTGCCGTTACAGGCTATGAGAAAACTGAGAGGGAGAAAATATTGGGTCCCATGGTGACTTTTAATTCTTGCCTACACTGGAACCTCTCACCACCTTGATGAGAATCAGCCAGCATTGTGGAGGTGACTCTCAGGACAGATATCCTGAAATCAGTATGACTGTGATTTTGAACTGTACCCACACAGTCTATAGAAACATAACTTCATACAGGCACATAAATGCTGCTCTATAGCTGCAAATGCCTATTAGAGGTATCACACATTTATCTTCAGCTCCCTACAATTAAATAGACAGTATCTATACACTGACACCTGGCATCCAGGGCAAATAATTACACACTACTCTCATTAGACTAGTCCTTGTCAATATAAACTGGAGAGCATTATCTTCATAAAAATATTCGCTCTTGAAAATCACACTTTTAATTGTTGTATTCCTTGGAGTTTGTTTGATGTCATGACAACTTAATTTGAGTAGTAATTCATTCATGGTGAAACAGCAGCAAGAAACTTTTTAATTGTTTAGACTTAAAAACAGACACAATAATTTGTTTCAATATCTATTTGTTTGTTTTAAGGCTTTAAGACAAAAGTTTTCCATAAAGTCCAATTGCTTCATCAAAGCACCGTGATTTTGAGATATCTGCCATCCTAAACATTCTTGAAATCACAGAATAATGAATGGTATCACCACAGACTAAGGCAATTATAATCTGTAAAACATTTTTTTGGGGTGAAATGTATTTATGACTTGTTAATGTTTACTGCCGTACACTGTATACTTCAAAGCACAGAGCTGGTCCTGAAAATTTTTACAGCATGAGGTGTGAAATCTGAAATACCACAAGAACAAACAACTCAGCCCAGACTTGTCAGAATCCACAAAGCTCACTGTAAAAGAAAGGACTGTCCATATGAAACAAAGTAATAGCAAAAATATTGTCAGGTTCTATTGCTTTTGTTTAAACTATTATGCAGTGAGTGCAATCTTTAATAATGTAGTAAGCAGACAGCTCTATGATTTTGTCATTTAATTCCATCTTCCTTTAATTGAGGTGTCCTGCTCTGTGTATAACCAAGCACAGGCTTTTTGCCTAGAATCATAGGGCAAGGGTGGATTAAGCAGGGGCTAGGAAGCTGGCTAGGAAGCCGTGCTGTTCAGCTTTTCCTGTGTGCATCAAGACTGTCAGTCATTGCATCAGTGGGGCATGGGTGATATGAAATTATATGATCACTAGATCAGGGTCAGTACACTCCTAATTTGTAGAATCGTATTTGCAGCGGGTGTAATTCTGGACTGCATAAGTCATTTGTATATAGTGACAGCTTCTGCTTGCACACTGATTTTTCATGATCTCCTTACTTTAAAACTGTACCACAGTTTCACTGGACTTCCTAAGTGCTTGAGCTATAAAATTTAGGTGAGGATTTATCTTCTCCAGCTTCAGCATTTTTCACTAATAACACTGATGCCTGGCAATCTCTTCCAGCCAGTACAATGAAAACTGTCTGGATGTACAGCATACAAAGTATTCTTGTACAGAAACATCCTCCCAGTGCTCATCAGGCCAAAAGCTATTTCCTTTCTGTTTACTCACATCCATGGAAATGAATGAACACTTCAATGAAAGGGAGGACTTTGTCTTAAAGGGCAGCCTGTCATTAAATTTTATTTTATGCTTTTTTTTTCCTCTCAGTCTTCTATCCTAACTCAAAAATATAACTCTAAGCATACAAAATTTCAGGAATACCTGCAAGTGTCCTCTAAAGAAATGCTGTTGTCTAAAACAGTTTGGTAGTGTTGTATGTGTGATCTGAAAACTAAACCAAGTGCAGTATAGCCTATGCTGCTCATACTGCTAATAAAAGAAGTGTGAATATATACATAATACTCTGCATTCATAGTGTCTGAGACTGAAAATGCAAAATAATTAGGTCAAAACAATTTGTTTGAAACAAGGCTCCAATTTCCTGTTGTTCTAAACAGAGTATGTTTCTCCAAAATAAAAACTTACTGTAATGTTCTGCTTCTGACATGTTTCTCCTTTTTTAGGGTTGATTGTTGAAATAAAATCAGCATCCTGCTTTCTTCTGTGCGTGAAAAGTATATGAAAAAAGTGGTACCCATAGTGGAATTTCTCAGCTTCTCTAGTTAAAGTCAGATGCTTAAGGCTATTTAGTACAATTAGAGCCAGATGCTCTCAATCACATACAAAATTCCTTTGATATCCACGAAGACTAAAAAAGATTCTTGTTTTCTTTTTATAAGGAGTTTCAAAAGGTCTGCTTTTTAAGGCTGACTTCTAACTTTCTAAAGGGTCTCACAAATAAAAATACATTTTCCTTCAGGGTCCATTAACGTTTAGCACATCTCCCTTTTATTATTTTTTTTTTTAAACAACGTAGAGCACAAATTAGTAAAGACAACTAAACAGGACTTTTCAGCTTCTTTTTGCAGTCACAGGGAAAACACTAATAGGCCAATGTCTTGCGACACCCTCATAGAAAATATAGTTTCAGATAAAAAAGGTCACTGATGTAGGATGATGCTATTTTAGTTGTTATAAAGAGAATTTTTTTCTTACTTAAGAAAATACCTCCAATTAAAACTACCAATAAAAATACAAGGGGAAACCAAACAGTTTCCAGGCTCTTTGCTTTAATTTTCAGGAGTCCATAATAATATGAACTTACTAAAATCACATCAGTGCAACTCTGTGTAAGAGAAGGCTCTGGCCTAATATACCTGCTGAGAAATAAGGGAGAAATAATTAATAGAAAAATAATTAACAGAAAATAAAAGTTCATAAAGAGGTATAAAGCACCATCAGGTGATTAAGGGGTCATTTCTGAAAAATATATAGATTTTTATCTGTTATCATCTCTCCTGAAGTTTATGTTGCTCCAGTGTCCAAGACCACTTCCCTCAAACAATAAAATCAGACTATGTGGCTGTGTCACAGCCATTTTTCTGAAAATTTGGCTTAATTTGATGGACAGTGAGAGCAGCTTTACCTAACCTGTGAGACTGGCAGTGCAGTGTCTGGTGTTCCCAGCTGCTGGCTCTCTGGTGGGAAAACAGGATCCAGCACAAGGGCCAGCCAAACAGCCTGGGGCAAAAGGTGTCCAAAACTGCCATCTGCCAGAGTTCTGCAAAGCAGAGATGTATATGAACATGCAAAGCCCTCTATCAAATTGAGGTATGTTCAGAGACGGGCTTGAGCTGTTGTGCCTCACAACCTGCCCATCTTTGGGATCTGTTTTGTTTAATTCCAGACATAATTCCTCTGTAGCTGGTACCTAGAATCACTTCTCATACTCAGTACTAAGGCAGCAATCACACTATAGCATATGTTATATATCCTATTTTAGAATCACAATGGATTTAATTAAGAGTATTGTTTATGGTTAACTAGGTTCATGTTGGTCTTGGAGGGTTTTTTGATGGAGTAGATTCTGAAAGATGTCTAATGTGATTATCTCCAAATAACTGCATCTATTGCTCACCCATACTGAAAACTATAACAATACTTAATTACTAAATCCAGAAGCCATTAATATAGTAGGGCAATTATAACATTTATTCATTTTAACCTTTATCTCAGGGATTGAGGAATTTGGGGGCTGGTGGGGAAAAGTACATTTAAAATCCCACAGATTGTTTTGAAATAGACAGTTTATAAAACACTTGTGGTAGAATAAAGGGATACCAAACTCCTTAGAACAGTAAAGCATCATACAAAAATATTTGTGTCTATCAGATCCAAACATATCATTGTAGAAGAATTACAACTACATTTTCAATGAGATTTTACAACTAGAGCTGATTCAGTTCCATAGTCTGCTTATATGGGTTGGAACTTTCTAAGGGCAGGAAAATGTCTTTAAGAAAAATAAACTCAGAATTTTAAAGAAATTTCACATAAAAGAGGGATGTGGTATGGGCTTGTTCTGAGCTTTCTACTTCATTTTCATTTTAAAATTCTGACCTGAATTTTCCTGGTTTATTTCTAGTTGTTCTGTGGGAAATCCCAAACCAGCCCTGCCACATGGCGCCCCTGTGAATGTCCTGCCCTTGATGCACATCCACTGCGTGAGGTCCCATTGCTTTAGACTGATTTACAGAAGCCACAATGTGACCTGCTGCAGGATCACTCTTTGTTTGATTCAAGGCTTCAAACAGATGCCTTCATTTTTTGACAGAAGGAAAAAAAAACACAGCTCGCTGGACACATGTTCCCAGCACACCACACACATGCCAGCCTTAGATGCACTTCCCTTTCTGAGTAAAGTCATAACCTCAGAAAAATGTCTCTACCCCTCCTTACAAAATTAAGAAGTACTTTAATAAAACAGTAGTTTAAAAAAGGGAATGTTCTTATGTTACTGCTGGAAGAGGAGGGAGCAAAATCTTTTACTCTGAATTTTACAGCCACACACCATGTCAAAGAGAAGGAACAAATAATGCCATGAAATTGCCTAAAAACTGCAGTTTCACAGGAAACAAGTCAAGGTTGGTTAATTTCTATTTTTTTTTTCTGTAAATAAATAAGAAAAACGGTTACTCTTTGCTCAGCAGAGAAATAAAAACGAACATTTCCATTTTTTTTTATAAATCTTTTGTGCTCAGCTGAGAAATGACTGGGAACTTCTGTGGTTTAAACATGCAGCACCCACAGAGAGTGAACTCAGCCCACTTCAGCAACTGGAGAGAATATTTGCTCACAAGTTTCAGGAGGTGCCATTAGCATGTCTCGAAGTAAAAATTCACAGGATAGCACAGTTTATCACTAAGGTGACTGTTCATCAAAGCTCTCAGAAAGATAAAAAAAGAAAGGCACCCATTACTTCCACACACCTTTATTCTACTTTGCCTTACATACCAAAGTTCCCAAAGTGGTTTGGGGCAGGGAATCCATTGTCACAGAGATACTTGTATTAGCACTGAGTTAAACTTCTGAGGGACAGACCCTCAGAGGCAGAGCTGTCTCCAGCATTTCCTCCATACAGTATCCTATCCTTTTCAAATCCTCCTTACAAACCACAGGCTCTCCCACATTCAAAGCCTCAGCATAAACCCCATCTTTGGAGGCAGACATCCAACTTCTAAGCTTAATCATCGCTTTGCTCAAGTCCCATTCTGGATGTGGCCCATCACACTTATATGCAAAAGCATTTCATAAATTTTTTTTCATCAGAATGGTAACATATTTTTTCCCTTTAAAATGTAGGCAACAGAATATTTTAGTATTTCAAGAATGAGAACAATGCACATAACTGTGGGAAAGAAATTGAATCATGTTCTTGACATAACCCTCTGAGCCACCTAAGGCACTCCCTATGTCTGATTTGCAGTCAGGATGAGTGCTTTACACGGAACTTTATCTTATGCTTGAATATGTGTTATTTCATCAGCATTCTCTTCTATACACTTTTTTTCTCTCTTTTCCAGAGCGTGAGTGACTACGTACAGTGGAAGCAGTGAGGAATCAAAGGCAGCTATCCTGCAGAAGCATTTGTAGTAAGTGAGACTAAAATGCATGGAAAGGTCCAGGGGAGTTAAAGGATTTCTTGACCTGAGGATCTAACAACACAATTTAATTCAAACCTTTCAGAGGAGTAGGCCGACCCTTTCCCAAGAACAGCATTGAAACAATTCATACCTTGAGACCTTTTAAGACACATAAACAAGAATTGCAGTTATCAAAGTTCACCTTCCTTGTGGGGTCACCTATCAGAGACCTTGTGTGTAACCACGTCTGCTTCAGAAGCAAAATGCCCATCAGCTCAGTGGTACCAGACCACAAGGTTGAATTTATGTCAACATAAATCCTATTGAGTCGAGGGGACTACACATCCTCACACAGACACAGCTCTTGGGGGACTAGTCTCAAGTATTTAAATCAGATGACCATGAAATTTCAGCCATAAACTCTAACCACATGGATGTGTGATTAGGTCTCTGGTATTCTTGTAGCTTATATGATGTAATTTCATTTGTATAGGAATTATGACCTTCAAAATAACTGATAATAACTGGTAAAAGCAGTTTTAGGATACTGGAGATACAGTTCCAGAAATGTTTTGTGCTTGCAGCTTACTTGCTTCTGCCTCTGTTAAATGTTAAGCTCTCTTTAAATCTTCTTACTTCATTGCTCCATGCAGTTCTCACGGACTCCATGTCTCTGAAGCTGAATCAACACGCTCAGCTCAGAGAACTTTCCTGTAAATTTTGTCATAGATGAGAGCTAAACAGTTACATCCTGTGGTTTGTGTAGAAACTCTTAAATTCACCAGGCACTGTAGTCAGCAGTGGGCAAAGGTGAGATCCCACACTTTCTAAACTTGGAGGAAATGTATGATTATTCAACATTCAAATTCACACCTGAGCTCTACTGAACATGTGGACAAATAAACACTATTTTCTTGTTGCTTGGGTTTTGGGGTTTTTTTTTTGAAAGAGTGAAAACATTGCAGTGTTCTTGGTTAGACTACAAACAATAATATGAATATTAAAATCTCCAATGACCTCATAGTCTTTCATGTTCCTGCTGGCCTATTGCCTAAATCATGATTTAGAGAAGACATACCTGAAATAGATTTTGTTCAGTGTACCTTGCAGAATAAAACTCATCTTGCTGTGTGTAATTTAAATAACATAGGCCCAGACTGCACTCTGGAATTTGTGTTGGGGAATACTGACACTGTTCTGACAAAATTCCTAGAAACAGTCACTAAGGCTATAAGAGTTAAGTGGTATTTATGAAACTTTTGCTTCTACATCACCTGCAAATGCAGAGCTGAGTAACATAGACCTAAATACTAACCTTAACAGGTTAAGAAAGGATATGACCCAGCCCATCTTCCTGGCAACCACTTCTGCCAGTAGCTGTAAAGTCACAAGGAGACATTAAAGTTGTGATACTGCTGAAGCCCTGTTAATTATCCCTCAGATACAGAAATCTGTGTCTGAAGCTGTGAGTTCATCATAACAGCAGCATAGATTCTGAATAACAGTGTGTTTAAGGGGGTTTTTTTATTACTTATTTTGAATTGGAACTTTTTAAATTCTCCCTGTTCTCCTAAGTAGCAAAATATTAGAGATGTAGGAAAACCTTATGAGTCACACAAAAAGTGACTCAGCTAAGGAAAGCACCATTCCAATGAGAGTGACAGGTGTCCCGGAATGTAATGATGAGATTCCCTGACCTACTGACCATATTCCCACTGTGATCAGAGAAGCACCCTCAGCTGGCAGGTGAACCCATGCTCTCCACCACAGCTGAAGTCTTATGATGCAGAATACCAACACTCAGTGATGCTGCTGGAGCAGATTTCTTCTCTGTAATGATATCTCTGTGGTAATTAATTTATTTAAAATATTGAAAAAAAAAGTATAAAAATCACGGAGCTTTTCTTACTTTCCAAGAGATTTTTTGTTGCTATGCAACTTTTTACAGCACTGGAATAGCAGATAATACAAATAAATGCTACATAGGAATATTTGCAGTAAATTTGGCCCTGGAAAAGGCAACAGAAAATCATAAAAAAGTCTATCCTTAACTGAGAGGGGTTTGCTCTGTTTTTCATGGAAACTATTTTGCAGCTGCTTACCATATCTGAATTAGCAACAGACCTTTATTTCTTCTTGGTCTGACAGATTGTGTATGCTGGATTGCTCCATAGGATTTTTTCCTATGCATCGTGGCAGTGGATGTGAACATTAAATTTTTGGAGGGGGAGAGGAAAAGCCAGTTAGATATCATTTGCTGAATATTGTATTCAAGGAGTTTTGGAGATTTCCAGCATTACACAACAATTATAAACCAGCTCAACTGACCGCAAATTTTATTTTGCATTTAACTGCTCTGTGAACATCCCAAGGAAATAACTGGCAGCCTGCAGAGTGTCAGATTAAATGACTGGTATTTAAGCTTTAAAAATGGTCATTAGACTTTCCCATTAGCCTTTTCTATTAGTTCAGCTGCACCAGGCCTAGCAGCAAAGGGAATCCTGGGGCAGGCATGTTGCCATGGTATCATATTTAGCAAGATAATAATTAGACCTGCTGAAACTAAGAGATTCTACTCATTGACACAGTACCAAGAGGGAAGGATGGAGCAGAGCTCCCAGTATTGGTAACTGTGAGTCAGAAGAAATGGACATTTTTATGTGTATGTGGAGCAGATAAAGAATTTGTCACACCACCACCCTGACTCATCCCCAGGATATATCAGTGGCAGGCTCCTTATCTGTACTGGTCAGAACAAAAAACTGTATTCAGTATTGAATTTATGTGCTGGAGTAAAACAAGCAGTCCATTTCACACGTCTCACAATGACACAGATACTACAGTACACAAATGCTTCTACCAAAGCTCTAACTTCTGTAAAATAGCACTAAACATTACTCACAGGCTTTGCTCAGATCTACATTGCAGTGTTCACTTGCACAGAATCCTCCTCATCTTCTTGGTTTTCCTATCTTTCCCACTCTTTTGCATGGATTCATTGGCAGGGCTGTTAGAAAATGTTGTTAGCTAAGAGACTTGTACCCTGCACATTTTACTATGCCTTTTTTAACAGCCCAGCCTGGATCCCAGTCTGTGTTCCAATCCATTTTGGTCAGCACACAAATATATTGCAAGGCAGTGGAGGCTTGGCTATAGACTTCTGACCCTAAATGAGGAATAGGACATTTAACCATCCCTCAAGAAAAAACACTTAGTTAACTTCTGTTGTCTGAGGATGAATTCTGCTTACGCTTGTTCAGAACTGGAAAGAAATGCATCCACTCTTCCTCCAAATGATTTTTGCCTAGGTTAAAAAGTAGCCACCGTTAGTGGGGCCTCAACTGGCCAGAGGATGTAGAACATGGAACAAGTTTACACCCATATGCAGCAGACCTCATGGCTACAGCCTCACCTCTGATTTACGTTTGCTGTCTTCATTTTTCCTTTTTTTTCTTTTTCATTCTCTGCTGTTTTACACTGGTCTCTAGATTCATTTTCCCATGCTGCTACTTTCCCATTTCACTACACCTTTTTCGCATTCCAAGGTACCAGAAGTGCTATTAGTGACAATTTAGTGCATTAAAAAATTGTCTTCTGTTTTTTGGCATAAAACTAAGTGACCCTGTAAAACATCTAAGGGTTCTCATTCCCATGTGGCAGGGGATTAAAGTCAGATGATTGAAAGATGCATCATGTTCTGTCATTTGTCTCACCCTTTCTCAGAGGAGTGGGGGGTGCTGCCCTCACAGGGATAGCTGGGCAACTCTTGGAGCAGACCTGGAGATGCTGTAGTATTTATAACCAATTTATTAAAGCAAACTAATTTCAAGGCCTGCTTCCTGAGTACTTCAGAGGACTCTAAAAAGGGGACCAACTTTTAACATACACGCTGGACAGATGAGGTTTGTCCATCCCATTTACAACCCCCCACTGTGTGTAACATTAAATCCCCAGTTAAGTACTTGGGAAAAGATGTACCCCAACACTCATCACATATGCAGGTTAAAAGCAGCAGAATAACAGGTATGCTTTATGATATTGCACAGGTAGTACCAACTGTGGCACGAGGAGCACATACACTTTTCAAAATGAGGGGACGATGGTATTTCCAAACCATAAATCATGTCTTACATAAAAGCATGCAAGAACTCTATGTCGGTGTGGAAGATTTAATTACACAAACAAACAACTAGGAGGAGACAGGACATAGAGAGCCACATCCTGCCCATATGGGAAAACATGCTGGAACCCAGAAGAGAGGTGTGGTTGCCTCATGCCAGCTCCATGAACCATTCTGCTGGGGCAGCAAAATGTTTCAAAGCAGGAAATTCAGATCCAGTCTCAGAGGTCTCAGCAGGCAACTGTAAAGCATGCTCCGTGGAGCCATTTCCCTCAGCTTCCTTGATGAAAAGTGAGCAGCTTGTGCCCCCGGCTGAGACATATTTCTGGCAGGAGCATATGCATTTGATAAAAACAGCTTTACGGTTCAAGTAGGGAGAAAGGGTTTTTTCCACACCAGGAAAACCAGCACAATGTTTGTTTCTCTCCCGTTTGGGATGAACACAGAACTTTTTAGATCTTTAAGGGAGGAAATAAAAAGGTCTCTCCTGGCATCAGGCAGAAGTTAACACTTAGGACACTCATCTGGAATTCTACCTTAGTTGTCATGGCTCACAGTAAATACAGCTCTTAAATCCTAGATGAGAGTCACCTTATCAATCAGTCAATTAATCTGTATTCTATCTATGTTAATCAATATAAGGAAAGCAGGCATACTTTGGGTCTTGTTGCATTATGTACATTCCACGAGAAACACGTCAAAAGATATAATTGTTGATCAAAGCACAGTGTGGAGGACTTGAGAGAAGCAAGATTTTTTGCATAAAGGTCCCAAAAAGAGACATATTAAAAAAAGATTAAAAGCATGACAGAATAGCCCTTTCTAGCTCCCTCCCATTATGTTTTGTCTCCTTCCCTCAGGACAGTCTGGCACAGCAACTCTGAATGCCTGACAGTGTGTTCTGCAGGAATACAACTAATTGCTTAGACATGAGTAGCCTCATTTTTGAGGCTGAGCAGGGAACACTTCTGAGTCCACGTGCACTAACTGCTGCACGTATTTCTGCAATACAGGAAGCCAAGGTGGCTGAGCTCGTCACATTCCTTAGCACCAAAAAGTTCTGAGCAGAATCCCAATGGGCCTGCTAGGCTATCTCCTTTCAGACTGAAAGAGTTGTCAAAGCAAACCAGTCCTTGTGTCACCAGTGACTCCAACAACCCATCAGTAAACTAAATGACAAAACCAAGACATGACTTTAAGGCTGCAAACACTGTTTCAGAAGCCTGTGCCAGGGAGCCAGATGTTGCAGGGAAAACATCTGGAATTTCTGATTTCCTTTAAGAATGAGTAGGAGGAGAATTGTGATGTGGCATAAAAAATAGCCTGCTGCATAGTTCTTGGATTAATGACAAAATTATCTCCCTTAAAATTCTGCAAAATGTAAGAGTTTTAACTTGTATAGGGTGACTTAGTAGTAAAAAAAAATATACATGGTACAGAGATACGGAAAATTCTGAACTTTTTCCAAATATGACATACCTCAAACACAAAATCTGAAAGACTTTCAAAAGGGTATTTAAAAAAGAAAACTTTCCTTTCTATGCATAAGCAAAGAACATGCTTTCATAGGGAGGAATTGAGAAAGAGAGGGAGGGAAAATGGGCACAATTCAAATGAAGCAGCCCATTGCAGTTCGAAGCAAACTTTAATATATACATTGGGTCTACCCTTGTTGCTCATACTGAAGGTGTAAATCAGGACTAGGCCTGGCCAGGGAGCATTTTACTGCCCTAAGACATTTTTTTAGATCTGCAAAACACCCCATTATATGTGCTCCAGGACAAAACAGAGACCTCTGAAGAGAAAGGCAGTAAACATTTCCTCTCCGCCCTTGCATAAAGCTGGTGCTAATGAAAGCATGTGTACTGTGGGGGAAGGCAGCAAAAACCAACCCAGAGTTTCCTGTGGTCCTCCCACCACCCTGGGCTCTTCTGAGGGAAGGGGGTTGCCGCACTGACAGCTAGAAGTCTGACTGTCCGAAAGAAGTACTAGGGATCAGATTTCAAAAAAATGCCATGACTTGTGAGTTAAGTTAGTGGAAGTTGCACTTTGAACATAGAAAGTTTTGTAAGATACTGTCAAAAACCAGTTCCTTCAGAATTCCATTTAGGTACATAAATTCCATTTGTGTACCAATTAAACTTTCAGTTTAATTTTTCTGTGCTTTAGCAAAAACAAACCATCCAGATCCACAAGCCGGTGCTGAAAAAAACAGTCTCACAGAGCAGAGAGGGAAGCCCAGATGGAAACAAGCAATTCTGTCTTTAAAGGAGGGTTATAAGGCATGCAGCCACACACAGAACAGCCAGCCGAAAACAAGCCACGGGCTCCCTGCCTGCACCATACGCGCTGCCCATCCTGCTTCAGGAGTGCCGAAGAAGCCCATTGGAAAAAAACAGAGCCTTTGAGCCATTAATTGTTCTGCAATAATGTCTGTATGTAAGGGAACTGGCTTGAGTAACAAAGCAGTCACAGTGGTAGCACGACCTAACTTTTAAATTTTAATAATGTTCTTTCACCGTGGCCTGTTATATCATCCACATTCTCTGTATGCCAACTTCAAAGAATTATGTGGAATAGAAAATAGTTGCTAAAAGTAACCTTTTCAACTGTGAGAAAAATACCTTCCTTCAAGATATTAACTGTAGCATGCTTTATGTTTCTAAACAGTTTCTACTTCTTCCACCTACTTGGTGCCGTTAATTTTCAGTGAAACATTTCTTACCCACCACACTGAAACCCAAACCATCTTTTTATCAAGAATCACATTTCTTTAGCAATGAGTATCTACTGTATTTTTCTAGTATTCTGGGAGCAGCTCTCCTTGTTGTGGCCAAAATCCTTTTTTCTCTACAAACGTTTTTCTCAGAAATTTAACTAAATACATTCCCTCCTTTACTTGTAGTGTCCAGTTTTTGGTTACAGTATCTTCCCCAGATACTGCCCCATCTAGCCTTTGTCTAGAGAGAATTTGTTCCCTTTCAAGATTTTGAAACACGTCTCTGTATCTAAAGATGTAGACAAGAATCCAGATAGATTCAATATGTCCTGCATCCTGAAAAAGATGTCAGTGATTAAATTTGTTAGTTGCACACAGTCAGGGACGAGCACAAAACAGAAGAGGATGAACTAATAACTTTGTAGTTTTGAGAACTACACTAATAAAACATAAACATCACTAGATGCAAGGTCATGGATTGAAGAGCAAGTAACAGAAACACACTATAAATTGAAAGATTACCTCTGAAAATACTAAAAGAGGTGGAAAACACAAGAATACTCACTAAACACAAGGTTTCTCAAGAGCTGCCATTGTCCAGACTGTGAACAAGAAAATGATGAATCTTATTATGTACGCCAATAGTCAGAAAAATGCTCATGTCAGTGTACAGATGATCCCTTGGCACTTTATACACATCTCAGGTCAGATTTGTTCCAGGGAAGAGTATAATAGTGAGAACTGGCTGCATGGACAGACAGAAGACTAGAAAGCACATCTGCCAAGAGGCCCTGAAAGGCTTGTCTTTCTTAGTCCAGTGAAGAAAGGCTGAGAGTAATGGTGGCTGATCTCTATAAATAGAGCAAATGGAAGAGACAATTTTTTATACAATTTTAAAACAATGTTGTTGTAACGGCAAATGGATAAGCAGCATCTGATAACAAACTCAAGCAAAAAGTTATGTTTCCAACCACAGGCAGCATGAGCTTCCTAAATAGTCTCCCAAAAAGGGCATCAGACGCAAAACATCCTAACAATTTTGAAATCAAATTTGAATAGTTTACGGAAAGATTCACATGATGCCATTAGTGACTTTTTGCAACTGCAGAAGAACAACTCACTACGTTGACCTTTGGAGCTTCTTTCATGCTATATTTCAGTAACTGAAAAAAGAATATGATCCAGACTTTTACTTGCTGTTAGTGTAATTCTTCTAATTCCACTAAATTTGAGCCTTTCTATGACCAACCTTTTCTGTCAATTGTCTCCATCTGTATTTTAGCAACAAATATACTTGTAAAAAAAAAATTGTTCTTAGTTAAAATCCTTCTATAAATCCTATCTGTTACATTATAGTTTGGATAAAATTGTTTTAGTAGCTTAAAGCAGAGCAAGATTTAGCAGACCATTTCAAATACTGTTTTACTACATCCAGAAAGACGGGATTGGCTGATGTGTAAACACAAAGCAGCCACATCCTACCTGAAGAAAAGAAAAAAATTATGCTACATTTAGTTGGCTTACACAGTGCAGACAGGACCTAGCTGTCTCCTTGGATAGTGTCTGTGCTCAAAGAGTAGAAATCTAGACGACAAACGCCTAGTGAATAAAATTCAATGTCAAAAAAATGTATTCTCGAAGCAGCCCCTGTCCTGCCCTCACTTCAACACAGACACTGGCAGCACAGCACCTTCCCAGCAGACCTGGAGCAGCCTTGTGTGTGCCTCCGCCTGCTCTTAACCCACTGTCCAGCTTGCAACAGTGAGGTGTGAGAGCTTCTCCTGAGCCCATTCATGTTCACTTGTGGAAGAACAGATGTGGCCACAAACCCAATGCAAACCCTCCTCTCCACCATGGGTACAACCCGAGCAACTGCTAGATAAGAATTACCCCTCCCTTTACACTTCATGTGATGGAAGAGTGTGTTTGTATTTTCACATACTGTTACATCATTTAGGGTGAGCAAACACTGTCATCTAACAACAGCTGAAAAAGGCAGGGGGTGTCCCAACTTTACAGCCAGGCACAGACTCCTGTCACTTCCTTCGTGCTGGCTTTGCTGCCCACTGGTCCTTACTATCAGATGGCCTAGATGTGCTGAGAAGCCAACCTATAAAAAATATGATACGGCAGGGACTAAGAGAGGCAGGAAGAAAAAGGATGAAGTTGAGAGGAAGAATAACAAGCATGATTTGTGTTTCACCAGAAGTGAGCAAAATGCTACAGACCTCAGCTGAAGGTAGAACTATGTACTTCAAGAGACTGCCTGCACCTTGAGTTATGAACAGATGCCAAAGGTGCTGGTGAGTTTTGTTCCTCTGATAACTGTTCCTCAGGAAAGTCCCAAAAGAGTTTGCCACTTGGTATTTGTCCTGGTTTAGGGCAAATTTTGAGAGTCATCCCAGGATATTAATAGCAAGCTTAGTGACCAATCTGTTGCAGCAGCTTAGATCCAAAACACATCTGTAAAATAAATACTCTAGTCTAGATTCAGGTCACCATTTCCGTAGGCTTTGATGCTACTGCTGCTACTTTGATCCAAAGGTCTATTTATTTGTAAGTGTTTCCAGCTTGGAAGACAAACTTGGTAAACTGTTGTTTTCTGTGATGCAACCTTGTTTAGAAGAAATTCACAACGTTCCATTTCTGTCAGTATGGAAAATCTGCCAGATCAGAACATGATGGTACTGTATCCTCATGCTTTTAGCCAGAGTCTTACCCTAAGTGCTCATATTTGCCCCATTCCCCTTCACCTCACCTGTCTTTCATGCCTTTTACTGCCTTTTTCTTCTCCAAGCAAGCTGTTATTCCCACAGACACACCCCAGCAAATACTCCCCAGAGCCTCCCCTAGTCATTTGAACTCCTAAGCAGCTTTTCATTTCCTTTCATTTGGAACAGAAATCATGGGCTTAACTGTCTCTTGGAGATCCTTTAAGCAATGATTAAATCTCCTGACACTTCAGGATATATTTCTGAAAACAGTGTGATCTCAGATAAAAATTTTCTTTTGCCATTTGCATGCAGGGGAAGTGATGACTGATTTTTAATTTTCTGTGGAAGCGAAGGCAAGCCTGTTGACATCCTGAGACTTCCTGGTTCATATGCAGTAGCATGGCTGTGGCAAAATGCTCCTGTAACACTTTGGACACCTGGGTGCTCATTAAAGAGAAAGCCTCTGAGAAACTCTGAATGTTGTGCTCTCAGAAAACAGAACTAAAGTAAATCTGTTATTTATTAATGTTTATGCCCATAATGCCTTGAGTACTGAAGGTTTTTACATTTCCAGTTTAAATTCCTTACTATTTTCCCACATCATTATTTCTATTAACATTAACACCTGGAAACCTCTCCTTAACCAAACCTGAGAATTTAATTCCATTTTTCAGCTGAATAATAACTCTTCTGCCAATCCTATTTACCTACAAACTGACCTCAAGTTGTATTATAGTTTATATCCTGCCTTCTCATGCCCCAATCTTGTATTCCTCTATACATTTAATAACTCCATCTCTCTGACTCAGAATCCTGGTCTATCAAACCATGTTGATGTCAATAAGTTCTCTAAAACAGTCATAACAGAAGTTCTTCTGCAGTCATTATCTTTGCAGAAAGCTTCAGCCAGCAAGAAAAAGCCAATGAGAAATTTTGGGAGGATGTAGGACATAAGGCCATAGAAAAGTTCTTGCACCTTCTCTCTGCATTTAGGATGTGAAGGATCCTAAGCAGTAGGATGTTAGCAGGAAAAAGATAATTTTTAACCCTGCAATAATATTTTTATAGTTTCTTGGAAAGCCCCATGATCTATGGTTGCTGCCCTGTTTACGCATGCCAGGTGTAGCAGCAATGAGATCATCTCACATCAGTTCTGAGGACTGGTTCCCCCAAAGGGTGGCATACACTGACCCTTTTCACAGAACTATCTCCATGTCAGTTCCTAGGACAATTAGGCTCCAAACACAGGACTAATAAAATTAGTTTAGAAGAAAATCAACTGCCTGATAAGAAGATTCAGGTTCATTTGTTATCAAAGCAAGAAACTTCCAAATCTACTCAACAGGAACTCACACATGGGATGAATTTGCCCCAAACCCCACCCTTCTGAGTGTTTTATAGATTCTTAGCCTAAAGCATCATCCAGGGCACATGAAAAACTGGAATTAACAACCCTGCACTCTCCTTTTTAAAATATGATGTGCATTAAAATGGGGCATAGTCCTGATCTTAGCCCGGGAGGCACAGGAGTGTACAAGAAACTTATGTCTCTTTTTATAGTAGCTCCCTAAACATGGGGCTGAGCAGAGGAGATGGGGAAATGTTTCTAACTCCTGTTAAAACTGGAGGGAGAGG